>CM060263.1:28343852-28893852 GCA_030684275.1 Acipenser oxyrinchus oxyrinchus | reverse complement strand
AAAGGAAAACCTTATACAATATAGATGTATATAATGGAACCTAATTTGGTGTCAGTACAACTTAAGTTCTATCTTATTACTGCCACCTTATTAACACTGAACCAGAAACATTATGGGTAGTATTGCACAGCACTTAGCTTGAGCAAAAATTCTGCCTCTACCTTGTACACCTCAGTATAGCAAGGATATTTGGCATGTTAACTTGCATATACATGTTCTAAAGAGCTGTTTTCAATTCTTCTGAGGAGAAGTAACCACAGGTAAACTTCAATTAAGCAGCATTATTTTTTTTTAAATATTGTTTTTGAAATAGCTTTAAGTTCTAATTATTGGAGGCATGGATTAAGCTTGTGGTTTAATACCGATATAAGCAGAATTCACATAATTTAGTGCTGAATTTCTAATCACTGAAGGAAATAGGTAGCATATGTTAAAATGTAGTTCACTTTTTATTCTCCAATTGAGACTAGAAAGCAGTTATATTTACTACAGAGGTAACCCAGAAAAGATAGTGCCGTCTCATTATTTTTGTCGCTTTTTGAACCCCTTTTGAAATGCTTGAGTCATTAAATGATAGCCAGGAACACAACCTCAGCAAAACTTTATAGATCTCTGCACCGCTTCACAGTCCTAAGCAGGAACTGAGCATGTAGGCTGTCTCCATGGCAACATCACCCACAACTGCCAATTACAACACTCAATAATGACCTTGTAAGTAAGAGCATGACTCGAAGGCAATATTTTGTAGAAACAATGAATACTGTATCGTAATGTACATTTATGTGAAGCAAGTTGAAATTGTTTAGTCAAAAAAAAAAAATCTAAATAGATTTTATTGTATTGAAACAAAATAATCAATAAAGAATACTAAAGTTCTCCAAATTAATATACAATTCTCTACATGTATGTGTGCCAGGTTAAAGTTAAAAAAAAAACATGAATTCATTAATATTTCTCTATTGAAACTAAATAATATATATGCCTCACTGAACAAGAATTCAATTTCCCAGGTCAGCTCAGCTAAATTATATTACCCTAATCTCATTAAGTGTGTCTGTGACGTGAATGAACTCCTGTAGAACATTTCACAATGTAACCTGCCCTGATAGATAAGAGGAAGAAATAAAATAAATAAATAGAACGTAGAAGGACCCAGTTTGAGATATAGTAGTCGTGTATAAGGAGGGCACACACTGTATGTTATTATTGATTTCTTAGCAGACACCCTTATCCAGGGTGACTTACAATTGTTACAAGATATCACATTATTTTTACATACAATTACATTTTTTTTTTTACATATTATTTTTTACATACAATTACCCATTTATACAGTTGGGTTTTTACTAAAGCAATCTAGGTAAAGTACCTTGCTCAAGGATACAGCAGCAGTGTCCCCTACCTGGGATTGAAACCACAACCCTCCAGTCAAGAGTCCAGAGCCCTAACCACTACTCCACACTGCTGCCCTATGTGAGGCACATACGGTACGGCTGTTCTTTACAAGTAATTAGAACAGTTTAAAAATGAAAAACAATGGTAACACTGCCCCATCACAGGAAAATAACATCCCAGGTGTTTTAAGCCACTTTACTGAGTAGCAAACTAAGTACTGGTACCAGGTAATATCCAGGTAGTGTATATAGTGGTTTTGTAGGCTGGCTCCTTGCAGGCCCTGTTCTGTAATTGATCTTGTTTGAGGCATCTTCAGAATAGGACAGCAGGAGGCCCCAGTCTCCTCTTCAAGCCCTGCTCTCACTGTGACCAATGGTATCATCTATTTTATATCACGCATGGCCCCTATATCAGGTTGGCAGTACTGTAACTCACCGCCGATATAAGCTTGGGATCCCCACTGTTTGTGGGTAACTGTATATTCTGTATAATTTCTGAATGGTGTTTTAAATTCTGAGAATCCAGCTTTATTGGCATTAGGTATTCTATATTAGAGAGCCCCTGTAGAGATACATAACATGCCTGTAGTGACTGCTTTGATCTCAATTCATACTGTAGTAGTAACATTATTATTATTATTATTATTATTATTATTATTATTATTATTATTATTATTATATAATTACACTTCCTACAGTGCAGTGTTAGACGCCTGCAGTCCTGGATATTGCCGTTCATAATAACTACAGACTCCACACACACACACTCCCAGTAAAAATAAACATTAATGGAACATAAGGTACTTAAAGATGATTATATTTAAATATGTGCAATCTGTGCATTCTATGAAAAAAAAGTAATTCTTTAAATAAATATACAAAGTGAAATAGAAGTTGCTATAATTTTATTTCAGGGACGTGGCTAAAGTGTTCATGATCCATAGACACTCCGCTTCGGTTTATAAAAAGCACAGCACTTCAATTGCAGGGTAAGATTTTTTAATTGTTGCCTAAAAGCAACTTGGACTCCTAAAAGTGGACTCCTAAAAGTATACAGATTGCTCTAGTGTTGTGGTTGTCTTTCTTTGTGTTGTTTTTGACCCTGAGAAAGAATACCTGAAATATTAATACAATGACTTTGAATGTTTTGGTAATGAAGATTAATGAACCCAAACAATTTTCAACTTTCAACAGATTTCTAAATCAGTTACTGATTCTAGGATCAGAAAGTAGACCCTTTAATAAATAACCTCACAAAATAAATTAAAGTAAGTATGCATGCATCCTTTAATGAAGCACTGTTACATATTGCCAGCCTAAAACAGGGTGATGCAACTTTATATTGAAAGTATGTATGCCATAGGAAACTGAAAGAAACACCCTAGTACCCTTTTTTGTTGTTCATTATCATTGGTCCCTATTGTGCAAAGGTAGTCTAATGAGGATTCAGGCCTTGTGACCTCATTCTGTCCCACAGGCTGTGGTAATTATTATTACTTGGGTGTGCTGATGAGGCAGTGTCAGTTCTGCTCTCCACATTCTCACACTGAACTACTGCCAGTGACCAAACTGACATTTCAGTACCATTTTCCCCTATGTGCCAATGTAAGAATGACTCCCTGACTGCCAAAAATATTATTATTATTATTATTATTATTATTATTATTATTATTATTATTATTATTATTATTATTATCAATTATAACAATAATCATCATCATCATTTGTATTATGGATTTTCTTGTTGTTACTGCATCTTTTAAAGCGCTTTGTGATGATGGTCCACTATGAAAGGTGCTATATAAAATAAAGATTGATTGATTGATTGATTGATATTATTAGTATTCAAACCCCTGATTTATAGCTGCCTAAAATCATTTCCTAATAATGTTAGTGTTACAAATCAGTCCAAACTAAACCCTCTCTCAAGTTACAAAAAAAACATTCCACACCCACCAAAGATAAAACCCTGAACTTCAAAGTATTCCAATGTAAATAACACAATGAAAAAATGAAGGAAGTTTTATGAAACACTGCCAGCTGGATAGTTTATGAAAAGCTATCACATTTGCTCAGGAAAGTCTTCGTTTCAGAGTTGGGGTGGATGAATAACTGGTTTGGTAACTGGTTTGATTGCATGTAGACTGAAACCCATCCCCTTGGGTGCAGTCAGCTGCTCCGTTCTTGCGTTGAATTTGTTGTTCATGTCCTGTCATCCATACCTTGTGCTGTATAGTATGTTTAACACATGTACATGTGCAGTGAGCCTGAGTTTTGGTGAGTCTATTTCACAGCAGTCAGGAGTGCTGCAGCCTTGAACTTTTAATGTTGTTTAACTTCAATGTTGCTTTTTTCTTGTGTCAGAAATAAAGAGCTTGTGAATTTTCCTTTTTGAGTGGCAGCTGTTAAAAGCGACTGGGATGATTTGGAATGACCTTGCTCTTGAACTAAAATAATTTAAATTCAAAGCCAGAATGTAGGTGACTTTGTCCCACATTCAGCGATACATTTCCTTGTGCAATTGGAGCAAAGGTGGTGCCTGTTTAATAGATAAAACAACTTCATATAACTAGAATGTTTCTTGTTAGTTTAGCCAGAGTTTCTGGTTACACTGTTGTTTTTTCTTAATCATTCAGCACAAAAGAACTGGGGCAAACTTTGCACTTGCTTCAAAGCCCCAGAAATGATGTTGCTTCCTTATGTTTAATTCTGTGGTCTTGCCAGTATATACTTCCTTAAACCGTGCTCATCTCCACCATGTGGTTTCAGTGTGGTCTTATCCACAGGGGAAGTGATCCTTCAAATCACAGGAAATGCAGACAGTACCACTGCTAGGCACAGGGGTGTGCTCAGAGCTGTATCCCCTGTATAACTAATACTACAGCACTGTTGGAATAAACTATGCTGTAGTGCAATGAGCCTTTTCATTGTTAACACCCAGCAACACAATGAAACAATATTTCATTTCCAGAGAAATATTAAAATAGTACCAGAAAAAAAACAGGAGCCAGATCTTATGAGGAGGAACATATGTACATATTTCATTGAAGAAGTAAAGACAAATATGATACTAATGCAGGTTTGTCCTCTGAAATGCATATACTCATCTTAATGGTGGCTACGAGTGTATAAGACTGCAGGATTACAATCAGACAGGAGGCTGTGTGGTCCAGTGGTTAAAGACAAGGGCTTGTAACCAGGAGGTCCCCGGTTCAAATCCCACCTCAGCCACTAACTCATTGTGTGACCCTGAGCAAGTCACTTAACCTCCTTGTGCTCCGTCTTTCGGGTGAGATGTAATTGTAAGTGACTCTGCAGCTGATGCATAGTTCACACACCCTTGTCTCTGTAAGTCTCCTTGGATAAAGGCGTCTGCTAAATAAACAAATAATAATAATAAGACAGATCATTAGTCACCTTTGAACTGAAGACAAGCTGATAATGAAATGCAGGAGTCCAGTGTCCTGTTGTGTACTGCACTGATACATTGCAGTTATTTACTGGTTTTAGCTTTTATGTTGCTGTTTTGAATTATTTTGTTTATTTCTAAAAGTATTAGATGTGCAATGTGTGCTCATGTATGTTTGGACACAGTGGATTGGAGTGGGTGTGGGGGGGCCCAGGGGAGAGGGGGGTGTCCAGGGAGACACAGAATACATGGATGTAAAGAAATAGAGGTTTGTGGGAGGCAGCAGTAAATTGCTCTTGAATTAAAATAGCAGTGCTTGTCCCAAGTTCTTACATTTCCTAAACATGTTTTTGGCCTAAGCAGCTCTTCACAGTGGGATTTATATAACTAAATAACTTTCTTTTTGTTTTTGCTAATTTATGTTCTAGAGTAGCTTAGCATGATTTTGGACAGACACCTGAACCCCAGGTGTCCATGTTTTGCCGTGTGAAGTCTCTCCTAATTGTGTAGTGTTATATTTAACACCCTGTACCTATTTGACTGCAGACTTTACAGAGCATTTGTGTCATGACACAGTTAATCTCTATTGACCTCCACATTGCGCTGAGGGAAAGGGCAGTGAAAAATAGCCATTTTCCAAGAACTCATTTCCTTTTTCTTTCTACTCGAGTGCCGCTGACTGCAAAATCAGGATAAATGAGCAATACAGTTTACAACATAACAGGGAAAATACGTACTTGCCAACATTTGGAAATGTTCCTCTCCGGGGGGTCATATGCATCATACACGTGGGAGGGTCATAAGTAAAAAACATTCATTATCATATAATAGACGTATCCCCCCCAACTCAACACGATACACCCATCATGACAGTAAAAATAGGCATAATGAACCGTTCTTACCTTTGCATAAGTTAGTGATCAGCAGATGTGTCAGCCGCACGAAGAGCATGGCCTGTGCTTTTCACAAACTCTACTGTGCAGAATAAATGAGTTTTTTTCTATGGGTAAATATCGAGACTTTCTTCCTATGCATTGGGACACAGGACATTTGCTAGTAAATCGGGACTGTCCCAACCATATAGGGACTGTTGGAATGTATGAAAATATGCAGCAGCCATTTCATCACAGATTTTGTTTTTTCATAGGTTGAAGCATTACCTTATTTCTATCCATGATTTCAAAACAGTCATACATTCTGAAATGTTTTGGCCAATAAAGCCTTTGTCATTATTATTATTATTATTATTATTATTATTATTATTATTATTATTATTATTATTATTATTATATGTTTACCATGTTCTCAACCCAGATATAAACCCTGTTCTATACCTAATGAAAGTCCAGGATGCTACCTTGTGCTCTGTTCAAAAGCAATAACGAAACAGCGACCAAAAGCTTAAAGATACGAACAGAAGCCTGTAGATGTTCCTGGCGCTGCGGATGTCCGCAAAGCGAATTCACAACCTGCTTGTCACTTTTTGTCTGTGTACTCCAGAGAGAAGGATACTGACTACAGTATGAGCATGGGTGCATATGTTATCTCATTTTCATTGACAATGACTGGCAACCGACTTCAAAGAAGGAAGCCGGAATGAGTAGAGCACCTTTCCTAGATGAGCAATGGCTTTCCCAGAGTGGACATAATTGGAAAAAAAAGCTTCTTATAAAGCTGTAATATGTCTATAATTCTGACAACCTAAAGACAGTTCAAAAGGAGGCTGTGTGGTCCAGTGGTTAAAGAAATGGGCTTGTAACCAGGAGGTCCCCGGTTCAAATCCCACCTCAGTCACTGACTCATTGTTTGACCCTGAGCAAGTCACTTACCCTCCTTGTGCTCTGTCTTTCGGTTGAGACATAGTTGTAAGTGACTCTGCAGCTGATGCATAGTTCACACACCCTTGTCTCCTTGGATAAAGGCGTCTGCTAAATAAACAAATAATAACTGCTTAATTTGTAAGATATACATGTTCGTAGTTTGTATAGAAGTTAGCCAGTATAAAAGGCAGGCTTTCGGTACTATGTTGCCCCATGAAGGCTGTCAGGGCACTTTGCCAGGCGATCTTAGATTAGCCCCCTTATGAGTGGAGCTCCACGTTTATTGCTGGCACACACAAACAGCTGCAGTGGGTCTCTGCCAACTCCAAGGGGATTATGGTATGGATTCTGGGATACAGCATTAAAGGTGTCGTGCCTTACAATGGAGAAAGAAAATACTGAAAGCTGTGCTGTACTTTACAGATTATTTTCGTATTTGTCATTTGCACTAATACCGTCGTTATTAAGGTTTTATTATGGAAGTGACTCCTTGACTACGGTATCTCAAGATAAAGGTGATGACTGATTTCTGGGTCTTTTATGGACTGTTGTATTATTCCAACTGAAGGGGTGGATTCAATCAGAACAGTTTATGACCTGTGTTATTTCCCTGTTTTATAGGTGAACGAGTTCTAAACATGCCACTGCATAACATAACAACAACAACTTAAAGTAAACCAATCATCTTTTACTTTGAAACACATATATTGCACTTCTGCTAAGTTTGATCCAATGTCTCCATTTGGCAGGGAAATAATGCAGTCATTGTATTCTTTTGATTGAAGTTTCAAGATTCTAAAGAAGCCCTGTTAGCTTTAGATGGGATCTACTTAGATTATCCCTGTTGAATCTTTAAACTGCTTGAGTGAAACTTGTTCAATCTGTATACTTGATAAAGTTAGGGGAATTCAGCTCTACAATGGCCAGGGAACAAGTGGAACCAACACTAAAGCTAATAAAAGTAAATGGTGCTATTACGTTTCATCTGCTAGGTAAGCAGTCTACGACCTGATTAATCAATAAAACAGCCATTTAAATAGTTGGCTTAGGCTGCTTACCCAGTGGGATCATTAGCATTGGATGACGTAAATCATACTTTTATTGGTAAAAGGCTGGGCAGATATATTTGGTCTAGAGAAATTCAAATACTTATATATATATATATATAGTCAAGGGCTTTTTTAATAAAATGAATGCAAAGAATTTGAATCTGGTATTATAATAACAGGTTGCACAGTATGAATTCAATAAATGAGAGTCTGATATGCCCCAAACACTTCATCGTCTGCCAGACATTGTAACTGAACTAGTCTGTTTTTTGCATCGTGGGATGAATTTCTGTAACCTGCTGTGAAATTCCTGTTGAGAAGTTGCTGCAGATTGGAAAAGAGAATTGCGTGGTTCAATGGTTTTCAAAACCTGTCATCCAGGTTAGATTCAGGCATGTCCATTAATAAAATGAGTTTTACTACTTAATAAGTGTGCCGTGCGAGGCTGGCACAAATACTAAATGGATTTTTGAAATATTTTTACTCTAATGAAAAATTAACGTGCGCATATAAAATGAAATGCATATAAAATAGAGGACAACTTTACAGCTATACCCGAAAAAAATAATTCAGACTTTAGATACTTCTAAAAGAAAAGTGACAATTTTTTTTATTGTTTTTGCAAACCAATTATCACCACAAAAGAAATAAAAGCTAAGTGTGAATAAACAATAGCAGTAAATATATAACTTTATTCATTTTTCAAGTTCAAAGGGGATAGATTTGAATCATATAGTTAAATTCAGTATCTAGGGAGTTATCCAAATCAGTAAATGATGACATAATGTAACCCTTTCAATCGCATCTCGTGGTGTAATCTAATTCATGCAGACTATATACGGTTGTATTCCATTGCTTTATATGGGGAACAAATGGCATCCTTCTATGAGGTAACACACTACCTGCTAGTCTCATATGAGGCTAACATGCATTTGCGTCTTCCATATGTCCCCATAGAAAAAGTTTTTTTTTAAAAATCCGTCCCCATATGAGGTTATCATGCATTAAAGAGTTAAATAAAAACACACATTAAACGAGTGATAACGCTTTCATTTTTTTATGCAAGAGAAAATGAGTCATCCACATTGAGGATTGAAATTAAATAACTGGGTCAAGGGATTGCTGCCTAATGGGGAGGAGCAGGGATGTACTTTTCAAATGCACTGAAAGGAGGATACCTGCCTGCATAGACACTTTGCAGCCATCTGCTTTAGTAAGTACACAATTTGAGGTCTGTCTTCTTAACCTACCACCTGTCTCAGTACCTCCAGCAAAATGAAAATAAGAGGAATGTTTTTTAGAATATGAAAATCCATTGCTCCAGTGACTGATAGCCAACTAGAAAATCTGTCTCCAAACTGTTACCAAACAAAACTGGTCAGCTTTCCAAACCCAAATGTGCAAATAGTCAGAGAGCCTGTTAAACACCTTGTAAAGAGTTATGCTGCTCTTTTCTTTCTTTCTCTCTTCAGCTCCAGTTCTAGGGTCTAGGGCTTGTTCAGCCTAGCTCAGCACTTTGTGTACTTTGTTTGTAATTTCCCCTCCTAACGATCACAGAACCGCTGCTGCATTTGGCGGACAGATTTCTGTAATGCAGCTCCAACCTCTGTAAAGAATAATCAAGCTTTTGAAACAGAGCAATAGAATATTAAAACAAGCTTCGAACGGCCACGGGTGAGAAATGTATTTTATGAGTTGTAATTTAACCTTTAATAGAACAAATAATTCAATTTGATCATAATGAAAGATAATAATAAAGACGCTGATGCACTTACACAACCCTCCAACAGGTAAAAAGAAACACATAATGACATTTAAGATCAATACTAGTATTAACTGACCCAGAAGACCTATTTTTAACCCCCTTATCCTGATTATACTCTGTTGCTAAGAAGTACTGTGCCTAAAAAATTTTAAAAAAACATATGAAAAAAGAATATATGCTGTATAAATTACATTTCAAGCATATAAATGCAATATATTTTGCTTTTTATGAATGCATGCAATTGTGGATCCTTTCAGAAGGACCATGTAATATTAAACATATATAACAATATGTCATACTGTGTCTACATGGGCAGCTGTTAGTAACCTCATTTTATTATTATGTCATAGTACCACTGTATATAGCAGTGAGTGACCTCATAAATGCTGTCACATACTGTCATCACCAGAATCTCCAATAGGGGCTTTTAATGCGGAAACTGAGACGCAGTGAAAAAAATGCCTTAGTCCTCCACAGTAGTGAAATATGACAGTGCTACAGTACAGGAGGTGAGGGTGAAAAAAGCCATATTGTAACAATCTTCTTTCATGGTCATTAATTGTATCCTGCTGTTCCAGCCTCCCCAACTGTGTGTGTTGAGCGTATGTCAAACACATTTCCCCTTTCGTAGGTTTCCAAAAGACAACTTAACCCCTTCTGAAACCACTGCTGTTGTGATTAGCAGAGAGCGGCTAACTGAAAGCCTGAGTGGGCAAATGTTGAAACTAAATGCAGGGTATATCTGCTGTATTATACTGAGGTGCATGCAAGTTCAGACCCTAGGGTATCCTTTTAGCATTTCTACCACATGCAGCAGTAACCGAGAGACACCAGGTGCAAGCTTGATGGGTTTCCCTGAAGCCTATGGATGAGCTGTGGAGCTTTCTTTAAAGAAATACAGTGCCAGAATTGACTGGGAGGTATTTACAGTGGGGTACTGCTTGTAACTTTTTTTTTTTATACAGCCAAAATGGATTGCCTTTAACAAAAGCAACCAAAGTCAATGGCCATGCTAGAACTTGCAGCCATCAGACTTCACTGGGAAGCCAAAGAAGCATTCTCTTTTCAACCCCAATCTATTGTGCAATTACTTGTCCAGAGTAGGGTATGTACTTGAATGAGAGACCTTCAAAGAACAGCAAGTTTTTCAGCCAAAAAAAAAAAACTACCAAAAAACACACTAGATCGCACAATCCAAATGTTCAGAAAAACCGTATACAGTGTGATAAGAAAATATAAAAAGTTTCACTTCCCTTGGCCTTTTCATCTAACACTGTTTGATGTTCAAATAAAAAGTAGTAGTGCTCTCATCCATTTGGAGCAATTCAATGAATGAATGCTGATTGGAAATGGTGCTCAGCTGTGGCCACCAGGAGCTTTCAGTGTTACTTTGGCATCAATCACCCCAAACCTGGGAGGCAGAGAAGCATAAGCAAGACAAGCCTTATTGAAAACACAATCACCACTGACGACTGCCAAATTCTTGCATGCAATTGTGGCCGGGTTAATTTTTACAATTTGAATTTCAAGTGTCCCTGAAATAATAAATCTAATTCATCTAATGCCACTTCCCATTCACTTTACAGCCTGGATCGGCCACATCTTTCAAACACTGGCATTTTAAAATGGAATGATGTAACCTATTTTCTTTCATCGGGGCTTAATCTGTCATCGTGACTGACAGCTGCCAAGATTTCAGCCTGTATAAAAGCAGCGAGCGTTCGTCATTGTTTGAATGACTGACTAGCCAGCTTTTTCCGGGACTCAGCTTGATTCAATTTGCTCTGCATGTTCCATAGTCTGATTTCAGTTCATAACACTTCAACTCGATTAAGTAACTGAGAGATGTCCAAATCAATCATCAACAGCTCTTCCACTGAATGAGGAGTAGCAACTCATTCACCTGGAGGGAAAGAATTGGGGACTCAGAGACACCTGCGGAGAAGGTTATAATTCATAAGAAGTCATTTTCTTTAAAAATTATTAAATAAATGCCATTTTATAATTGTTTCCTTTACATTTTATTACATTTTCATGAAGTTAGTTGTTATTTTGAGATCTCCCTATTGCTCCAATAAAGATGGTTAATTAGTTTTCTGTAAAAGCTAAGAACTTTTATGTAAGTCAGTGATTTACCATTTACCAGTTCATAAACTTTTTTTTTTTTAGAAAGTCAAGGCAGCTACAGAGAAAAAAAATACAAATATTGGAGGTAAACGAAAAACAAACAAACATATACAACAATGTTAAAAAGATTACTAGTCAATGAGATCCTACTATTTCAAGAATTGTGGGGAAAAAAGAAGCCCATGAAGGGAAACTTAATAGTTTTGTTGTCAGCATGGTCTTCCCAGAAATGACATCCCTGTAAAAAAAAAGTGTATTTTATTCTTGTCAGGAGTAATGATGTCAAAAAAAATAAACTTCACACAACTGGCGTCAGACCAATGTATCAAAACAAACTCAACAAGTCATACAAGTAGCTAAGCTCTATAAACATCTGAAAGCTCAGACAAGCAGATGATGTTCATTGCAATTGATGGTACCAAAGCACTGCAGTTAATGTCTAACTGATGGTGACTGCAATAACAGAAGATTCCTTCTATTCTACTGGGACATTATACTACCCCAGCAGAGACTGTACGTCAGCATTGCTTACACAATAGCGAATAGGGGAGGATAACAGGACTGTGGTACCCGGCCTTGCCATGGTGACACGTATCCAGAATTTCTTTATTTGTTTTAGGTTTCCAGTCCATAGTTCTACTGACAGACTGATAAATTAAAACTCACAGTGAGACATTTCATGGGATTTAACTCTGAAATCTATTAACTTGAATCTCTAAATGTTTTAGCTGCACGTGTTCCAAAGGGGTCATTCTTTGATAAGGACACAGTCTTTCATGTTGGGTAGATGTACTTCTGACTCCCGGGGAAGGAAATGAGCAGCCTCAGCACCTTTAGTGATCATCATTTTAACACGAATTAAATAGACAAATAAAGTGTATTAAAACAGGCCTCTTGCACTCATTAATAGTGTCTTAAAAATTATTCTGAATACTGAAAGAAAATTAACTAGTATAATTGCTGCCCTCCACAGTCCAAATGTCCACTACAGCGGCCACCCAGTGTTGAAAATACTTAATGTATTGTTTTCAGAAAAGGCAACATCTAAATCTAACAAGAATATTGAGGTTTGGGCTCAAACCATTTACTTTACATGGTCTATGCCTACCTAATTTACATATTTGACACTTTAAAGTCTTCCATTTTTGTAAGGACTGTTTATTGGAGGCATGTAAAAATCTCTGGGGGTAATTATTAGAGGGATAGAAGCACTTGAATGGTATACAGCCAATAGGAAAAGACTAGGAAGAGCAATTGAATAACTCTTTGCAGCAACCAAGTTACAGATCATAATTGTTTTATTCCTATCAGAAAATGTGCCTTTGCATTTGCACCTGCTATAAAATAGGGCTCAATGATATCTTTCACTTAAGTACCATTTTATTTATAACCTATTACCCTAAAATATCTCCCCCCAGATACCACCACCACAACCTGGACTTTTGGCCCAGTCTTGTTTTCTAGGCTGGATTTGATGTCTTGATGTTCAGCTGACTGCCAATAAGTTGGTCACTCGAGGGCTGTCCTGGAGCTGCAGTGAGGTCAGCTATCCTGCCTTACAGTGTGACAAAAAGGCTTGTTCAACATCCTAATCACTTGCGACCAAGGGCATTAGGGTGAGAAGGAGCAGCAAGCTAATTAAACTGAGCCCCTCCACCCTGCCTGGTAACCTCATCCACCAGCTGTTGAAGAGCTCTAGTGGACCTATCTGAGTGAGCTACAGCTAATCAGAGTTGGGCTAACAGCACTGGGACTGCATGGTACACGGCTAGTGTGATGGACAATACACAACTATGGGTCAACGGTTCACAAGCACAGTTACTTACAAATATATTTTAACCATTTTAATATCCCAAATTAAAAAGAATATGAAGCCCCAAAATTAAGCCTATAGTACATAGTACTGTTGCAATATATGGCCAAAGCAAGGGACTGAAATGGTTGTGATGAGATGCAAACCAGGAAGAAATATTGACCTGAACTGAATGAAACATAGTGGAGTTTCATTTTTAAAAAATAACATAGAAAATGTTTGATCTTGATATTAACCAAGGGGATGTTAATTAGGCTTAATTGTAGTTACATGTTTAAGGGATCAGAGTGCAGTATTGGTTACAGGTAATTCCTGATACAGGGGGACACATAGGAGTTTTCAGGACTAGACAATTAAACAGAGAGAGAGATATCCATTCCTAAACTATGAAGAGGGGTAGTGAGTGTGTCACTCTTTTGATGATGTTCAAATGGGGCAAAACATTTCCCATTAAAAGAACTAATTCTACTTTTCATATGTGTGGCTTAGGTCTAAAGCCATAGGTGCAGGTTACGTTCTTTAATATGTCTGCATCAGGGCCGTATTATGGGACATGGAGGTCCTATGCTAAACCATATTTCGGGGGCCCTATGCATATTATGGTGAATGGTGTTATTGGCATATTGGTTAATCCGGCCCTGCGTTGGGGACAGAGAGTGTGAGCAGAGTGGAGTGGGGAGCGAGGAGCGGAGTTGTATATGGAGCAGGGGAGCAGAGCGAGGTGCGGACATTTCCAGCCCGCCCTTTCACAGCACTGAGAAGAACTGAGCAAGGACATGGAGTTTGCACAAAAAAAAATAAAAAAATAAAGTGACAAATACATTCACGGTACAGTATTTTCCGTCATGCCTGTGCATGGAAAACAAAGTTCCAGTTTCAAACCAAAATTATCTATGTTTTGCAGACTTGAGAATTGCATTTTAAAAAAAGCTTTTATATTCAATGTGATTGACGTTGCACTTTATAATTCATTATGGAGGGAAAAAAATATTTATATTCTCCCAATTGTGGAGCTGCCAACAAAAATGTGAGAAACGTCATCAGTGTGTCCATCTGTCTGTGATTATTATATATATTGTTTTTACACAGCTCTATGGTTATGCACCGATACAGCGCAGTGAACATGGTTTATATTTTCTGCACTCTTAAGGATAGATCATTCACTACAGGGTGGTCCGTCAGACCCGTTGAGACTCACTCATATGTGTTCGTGGGTTGCTTTAAGCTCCTTATGAGATATTTGGATACAAGCAAGCCTAGAGTAGAGCTAATTTAATACGAATCATATGCAAATAGGTGAAACAGGTGAGTGCACCGTACACGACATCATTGGAACCTGTTAATTGCAAGATGATATTTCCTACAGAGACCTTTCGTACAGAGAACACCACCAGAGTATTCTCTGCTTCATGATCATTTCCATATGGACTGTAATACTGCTAGTGATGTTTACGTAAGGTTTCTTCTATACGTGTCTTTGGACTGATATTCTCTGACAACTTAGATTTCTGGGAAACACAAATTGCCAGGAACTAATGAGTACAGCTTGACGCAGAGTGAAATAGCAACGTGACTTGCACATCGTTCTTGGAATCTCAGATTCTCTAATAATTGGCCTCACTTGAAGGAGCACACTATAAACCTCTCGTTTAAGGAGCACTCCGTTTTTATTTCTAGGTTTCAGGAATATGCCATGGTGGAAAACAACACCCACAGACTTTGCAGTAACACTTTATTCGTGAGATCTAAACACTAGAGGATCTGACCACCGCCACCCTAATATTTATAATCCGGATGTTCTGCAATCTTCAATTTAATGTGATTCTAACTGTGTAATGTTTATAAGTGGGGAAGCCACCAACATGATTATATAGAATTAAATAGCCTGGGTATTTAGATCCACCATATATATCATGGGCAGGTCCTAAACCCCTCAATCATCATACCTATAAAAGCTGTAATGGACTGGAAATCCAATTTCCATTATTGCCTATCCATGGTTTATATCATTCTTAGAACCGCAACCCCATGGGTAAGGCTGTATTATCTTTCATGGTTATCACAGATTTTACGATTTCCATGAAATGTAACCATCCCCGTGTAATATGTAGTTCCCCATAAAAATTCACATTTCTGAAAGAATAGAGTAAATATAAATACAGCAAACCTTTGCCTTATTGATGCAAATGTAAATTTAGCATTTACTGTTTTTCAAGTAAGCATTTAAATATTTAGGAACATTTGTTGTATAGTAGCTCTAGAAAACACTATCATTTTTAATGTGACAAGGCTATTGTTCTGCCTTAATAAATAGTATGTTTAATCGTGAAATAAGTATTTTAAAACCGTGAAATAAGACATTTTTTACTGTGAAAAAAATACAGCCCTACCCATGAGTACTGGCTACAAACTGTTGAGCATTTACTATTTATTTCAGCTCAATCTGTTGAACCGTTACAGTTTGAAAAACGAGACAGGCAACGGTTTTGGATAGTCATATAATGTAACACTTTTATGGTCTTGAGTTGTATAAATTAAACAAGTGCTCATCACCAAGCAAACACAATGACACGAGTTTAATACCAGCAGAATATCATTTAACCAACTGGCAGGGTATCAGTTGACTTGAATCTCAAAAATGAAGAGCGCTGCTTTTGGAATTTGCTAAGTGTCATGATAATGTGTTAGCAATGTCTATCGGACCCCAGACCCCTGGTGTTCTGTCAACCCAAAATTCATTTGCAAGGGAAACAGCTTTCTTTATGCATCCATGGACCATTATAGTGCTGTATTTCAATGTAAGATAAGCAATAATATTATATATTTTTTTATATTTTAAGTAAGGCAATACTTCTATTCAGAGACAATAAAGAATCCTTTATGTCAAAATCAAGGTGTAAAAGTTCATATCCATGCTGCTGAAAATATCTATTGAATACTCTGCTCAGCCCACAACCACATATATTTTTTTAATGGAAAAGGTTATTAAAAAAACAGAAGAACCTGAAAGAAAAAAGTTATCCGCTGTGAGACAGCTCTCTCATTGGATTTTTAGTACATGCAGTCAGAATACGGGTCTGGAAGGGTCTGGGAAGTGTCACTTTTATTCCATCCTTGGCATATGATGTATGGGAGTAATTTCTGGTCCTCCGCAATGGCCCGCATGCCCAGCCGCTCGCCTGCAGTGAAGATAAAGTGGGGATGGCAGGGCTGTGTGATGTGAGACTCACAGAGTCTGATCCCTGCAGTCCCATCCCTGGGGAGGACAGCGGGAGATTGATGTGGAGTTAATTGTACAGCCATGATGCATAGCTGCCAGAGACTCGCTCCTCATTCCGGAACAGGAGGATTCATTTTACAAAGTGTCTGAGCTAGACGGTGAAAACTTTCAGAGGGGGAAGAAGAGGAAGCATGCAATATACTGTGCTGCAAAGTTAAAGCAGAGATGCATGCTGTAAGTTACCGGATCCTGTTCATAAAATGTTTATCTAAAGGCTTAAGACAAAACAATGGAAAATTATTATTATTATCTTCTTCATAAGTCCCTTATACATTACTTATTTTAAAATCAAAATAAAATTGTATTCATACAAGTCAAATAGAGAAACATCTTCAGTGTACTGTTCATTAGCTGAAACGTTGACTTGGTTCCTTTTAGTTTTACCTAGGAATTCTAATTGAGTGTTTTGAAGTAATGGGTTATCTCATTAGTCCTGTTGAAATTAAGTTTTTATTCAGTATTATTGTGACTAGGGCAACGATAGAGTGATCGTAAGAATATTGAAGAGCTTAAACTGACTTAACAACAACCTAATAAGCTCAAGTTAAAAAAAATACAAACTGAAGGGCAGGAAAAAAGCAAGAACAGAAAAGGAGAAACAATAGAAAGAATTTACAGTAAAACAAGAGTAAAATTGAATTATATAACCCAATATCAATAATACAACTGAAATAAACTCGGAGAAGGGGAAAAACCAGCTTCTCAAGCCTAAGCTTAATGAGTACAGACAGTTGCTAGCTCTATATACCTACCACTTGGTCATTTGCTACAGTGTTGTTCGCAACCAGAACTTTGGGTATAAGTTTAAATTATAAGAGCAAGTGTTTACTTTTAATTACAGGGAACAGCGCTATGAAGAAAAATAGAATCTTATTATCGTCATATCTCTTTTCTTAGGATGGCTTTATAGACTAACAGTGGTCTTCTCTATTAAAAACATCAATTTTCCCTGAGAAAACAAAAGCTTTCAGTTTATGCTTTCCCTGGTGCAGTCAAGGTCATCCACAGTGTAAAATAATCAATATAAGGAATGAAAACATATACATTTGACAGTGATGGTGTCTCTCCAACAGTGATACATTTCACGTTGTTTTTGAGATATGCTGTGGAGATTAGCGGTATTCCTTTATGTTGGATTTATGAACGTATGGAAGCTGACCTCCACTAATCCTACCAAAGTTTCAGCACCCAGCTGATAACTCAAACTACTTTCTAACATTGTGAACCACCTTGATTTGGATAACACCTTATATGAAGTATCTCTAATTACTGTGTATTTACATTGTAGTTACATAGTAAATACATGTTTACTCAAACATAATTACAATGTTATTATGCATAGTTACAATGTACTTAGCATGTACATCTTTTAGCACGATATATGTAAGTACACACTTGTATTAGAAAAGGGTTAGGTTTAGAGTTAGGGTTAGGTTTATATCATACAAAAAATTACATATTAAGTAAATTGTAATTATGCTTAATAACATTGTAATTATGTGTAAGTACACATCTATTTACTAAGTAACTACTATGTAAATGCACAGTAATTAAAGACACTTAATGTAAACTGTTACCTTAGTTTGATTAATTTACCCTCACAATAGCCACACTTTTGCCCTCACTAACCTATTGTGAATCCATTTGACTTCCTGTATCCGACATATCTGAAGAACATACATTGTCCACTGGTATCTATACATCTACCAGAAGATATGCATCTAAATACAGGGACATTAATATTTCTGTGTGTAGGCTATTGTTTAATAATAACATGACTGTATTATCAGTAATGTATGGTTAATGGGATAAGTAGACCTTTAAAAAGCAAAACACTATTTTTTAACATCTCTTAAAATGCAGGGATATTCTGCTTATGTCACGAAAATGGCATATATTCCCAATATTATACTTGTTTTAATAAAAAACATATAATAAAGTGACCAACTGCAAACGAAATGGTCACCTCCACCCACTTCTACCTTAAAACAACACAGCATCTCACTGCTTAGCTTAAACTGGGCTGCAGTACAGAACCCGAAACTGCGTCAAGCAGCTACCTCTGCCTGGTGCAAAACCCCCAATCTACCTTCCAAACTGTTAACTTTGTGAACGCTGCACACTGCTTAGGGTTCTGCAGCATAGCCCAGGTTTATATACAGTAGTGGTGTTAACTTTGATTGATCATGTTGTTGATCTTGTAAAGGGACAAGTGACAGTGGTGAGAGGGGAGCCCCATTGACCTTTAAATCTTCTCAGTTCTGGTCACAATTCTTTGACCAACTGGTAGTTGACTTGCCATATATATTTTACGAACAATGGGAAAATAAGAATTCAGTCAAATATATTCAGTTAGGGCTGGTCAACTTGTGCCTGAAGGCCCCCCCTTTTCGTGGAATAATGTGCTTACCATTATTTCATAACAAAACACTATAAACCAATAAGCATTAGGAGTATGTTTATTTGGAATTGAAGACTGTATTGCAAGGGTGTCATTTTATGTATATGCACTGAAGTCCTTGTAACATATTTTAATTCTGCAAATGTACAGTTTGTTCCCATCTGGAACTATTTGCCTTACCATGGACTAAAAGTCTTCCTGAGAAATATGAATAATCATGAAAGCTATATAAGGATGGTTCAGGGTGTTTAGTGCATTCTGTACAATGTGTTTTGTATTGCCTGCCTCGCTGGCTCTGCCAGTACAATTCCCCTGTTTGGATTTAAAACTGACAGCTAGTAACTGTCAGCGAGTGGACTGATTGTGTAGTTGTCACGGATGGCTTGAGTGGTGCGTGTGGGTGGTGACATCAGGTTCAGGAAGCAGCACAAAACAGACTGAAGGTATAGGGCTAAAACGGCTGCAGCCGTATCTTTATTAAATAACAAAAAAAACTGTTTAAACCAAAAACACACAATAAACAAAAGGGTACACAGGTATAATTCTAGGTTATAATAAGGAGTATCATGTTCGCTGGCTGGTAGAATGCATTCTTAATCTCCTTAATTCTCACAACTCTCTTCTTTGCTCTGAGCCCAGAGTGGGTCTTTTATACTGTAGCTGGAGCCTTAATTACCTATTAAAAAATTAGGCTCCAGCCACTTTCCCACGAGCTACTCAGGATGGGGATTCAACCCCATCCATGCCAACCACAAACAAACAACAATGACGGACGGTTTTGTCTGCCCTTACACACACAATATTATATATATATATATATATAATGATGATAATAATACAACACAAATAATATATACATAAATAAAATACACACAAGGGGTGGGCACCCCGTCACAGCTGTCCATAGAGGCAAGCTGGTAATAAAAGAAAATCTATTCCTGTGCGCATATTTACTTGGAATTCAAGTTACAAGTTGAGCTGGAAAGTCCCGCTTTGCAGAGTTAAACACACTAAGTACATTGCACAAACTAGACTATGCCACAAATGTGCTGGTAGGGAAGCAGATGATGCTACAGGGTTTGGGGCTAGCACAAGAGGAGCTGAAACATACTCTGGTACTCTGGTAAGTTTGGGTGCTGTGGTTCAACCTCAGCTGAGAAAAAAAGGACATTGGCTTTGTTAGTGCTGGGAACTATCTGAACTTGCTTCGGAAAACCAGAGATGAGTAAAAAATCCTTTGTTGCTGTTCACAGCCATTTAAAGTGGCAAGGCTTTAAAAACATCTGATCATGCTTTATTTTAAAGGAAAGTTTTTCTTTGTGTGTGTGTGTGTGCACTGGCTTACTAACAAGTTAATAAATGTTCATGTTTTGATGGCAGTTAGTTAATATATTGTAACTTATTTATAAACAAATACAAAAAAAAGTCAGCTTAAATGTTCAGCAGGCAATATGAACCCAAACATACAAGTTAAATTCATATTTTTTACTAAATGTGGAAAACAGTATGCTGCATACATGTTTTTTCCCTCCAATGGACCTGTGTGTGTGTGTGTTAAAAAAATAAATGGCTATGCATCTCTGTTAGGGGCCTGGGGGCTCTCACGGTCATGCTCAGCAGATTGAGACACAGTTGCAGATTTTAGTTTAGTTCCTGGTTCCCTCCCCACAGGGGGTTTCTCAGACGATTAGACAGATCCTTCCCACTCGGCTCCACATATCTCCATGACACAACCGAGTGAACATACAAGGCAGAACAAAACTCTGACAATTGGTGACAAATGGACTGCACGGCATCCCGTGTCACAGTTGTCCCTGGAGACACAGGCTTTCTGAATTGGAGGGAATCAGGAAATGTCAATAAAGCACTGGGCTGTCTGGCACAGGTGGTCAAAAATCAATACAGATCTGTCCACTGATTAGACCTGACAGCGCAGAAGCAACGAAGTGTGGGAATTCACATAGTAACACAAAACTAAATTGAATGATAGATAACCAGATTAACAGTCCTGTATAGAGATGAAGAGGGAGGTGGACAGGCTGACAGGCGGATCCACACATGACATTCTTCAAGGGCCAGATTCTAGTAGCTGAATTCTATTTACATATTTATTTTTGCACAAATGTGTTTGTGTGTACTGGAAAATGTGACCTAAAGAAACATTTGCCAGGTTCTTGCCCTATTAAAGCCAGTAATACCAAACATTGTGCTATAGCTTATTAAACATAACTTGAACAAAAAGATGCACAGTTTATTCAAACTCAATTTATATAGGTGAGGCTCAGCTGAATAAAAAATTAAATCATATTCACTTGCTTAACTGTATAGTTTCTTTCTTGTCCTAACTTTTGATAAAAAAAATACATATACAATATGTCTAGCCTTATTGCCTAAACATCTAATTCTGGCAATTAATATAATTTCCATTATATTATACCAATAGGTGTTATAATGTGATGCTCATATTCTGAATATATATTTGAGCAAATGAGCACTAGGAGGAAACTAATAAAATATATCAATGGAATTCAAACATTTTGCAGGAAAGCAGCTTTGAAACATTACTATATTTCAATTTAATAAGGTTTCAACCAATAGCCAGACAAGGACCCAGACCATGACCATTTTTTAATTATTATTTATTTATGTATTTAGTGTATGTCTGCTGCTTCTGGGAAGCGTATTTTTACTGCTTATTTTAATGAAGGGGTTAAGTACGCAGCTGCCCACCAAATGCCTGTGAAGCTATGTACTGAAACGTGCTGGCTGAAATCAGCTGTCATTACGAACAATGGAGAAGCCAGTCTGACACACACACACACACTCTCTGAACCAAGCGCTCAGCCTAGAGCCAGCACTGAGAGATACCCCCTTCCCTGATTAGGGATTTCTAATCCGATTTCATCAGAGCTGAAGAATTAGGCTGGCACAATGCATGCATGGCAAATTCACACAGGCAGCCTCCACGGTTCTCAAGAGGGAGGTACACTACGACAATGCAGCCCCCACTTCAGACTGCTTTATATAACTTTTGCTTGTAGGTATTGTTACTTAAAAACCTGGGACAGGAGAAGACTTAATAACAAAAAAAATAATAATAATAATAATCAAAGCTGATTATTAAAATGATGATATTGTCAAGTGTAACAGGGGGAGGCTGGGGGTGAACTGGCAACCCTGCAGACCTCAATTGAGCATCTTAACCACTATGCAAAAGAGCCAGGTTTGTCTACATTCGTGGTTTTAGAGCTTTTAACCTCATCTCATCTCACTGACAGGGGATAGGACAGAATCTGTAACAGCAGTGTATCACACAACACTGCTCATTACACAAGGTTTTGGCAAATAATTTAACTTGTATACTGTTACAGCATCCACAGTAAAGTACATTAAACACCTGCTTGCATCTTCTTGAGGTTCCAATATAGAATCAAAATATGTCTGCAAAAGACATGTTGTGCATATTTAAAATGCTTAAGCATGTCATATATTTTGCCTTGTATAAATTCCGTTAGCATCCTGCTTTGATAGATCAGTATAAGGACAGTTTTACATGAAGAATTTTAAACCCTAAATTAATAGCAGAAACCCTAAACCTAAAACGTATTTCAGGTTAATCAATGTAACACACAACAGTAAACACAAAACAAATTAACCCAACATACAGAGCGTATATGCTTTCTACTGCAGAACTGACATTTCATCAAGTAGAATGCAGAGTGAACAGCAGAACCAACTGTTGGCTCCCAAACCCCAACTGTAACGAATGAGACCCTGCTGTCCTCTTCCAGTCTCTATCTAATTTTAGCTAATATCTTACCCAGTGGTAAATCCCTCCTGCAAGTCTGAGCCATCATATGACACTACAAATTAATCAGGACTTGAGCACGCCCCATCCATCACAAAAAGATTTTCCCTCTCCCTGAAGCGCAATTAAAAAAAAAAAAAAAAAAAAGATGAAGATGGGATCAGCTGTGTGCTGGTTGCCTGTCCCAGAGGGGGGTGTGCGGGGACACACTGGGCCGTGTGGGAAACCCGCACTCCTCACTTCTCATACATTGTTCTCGCCCTTCCACAAGCCGTTAATGCCACAAAAGATACTCAGCCTATTGTAGGCTTGGACAGCTGAGGTAGAGGGGGGCTCAGAAGGGTTGTGGGGCTTGGAGGGGAAAGGGGGGAGTTTTAGGCCTCTCAGGGCTTTGCCCATTCCCTCTCACACTCTCTCCCTCACTACACACTCTCTCTCTCAAGGGGATTGCATTGGCCGAATTAGGAGCCGATGCTTATCATACAAAGGAATTAAACCAACTTGAGACCCTGGCTTTCTCCCTTGCGCTCGCTGCTAATCTGGGAATGCTATGAAGGAGGTCTTAAAGAACGTTACATTTTTATTAGGCCTCTGATAGCAAATGTGCCTCTAATAGCAAGTGCAGAGCCTGCTATTGTGATGTTGATTTTTTTTTAATTAAAAAAAAGGAGGGAAGACGGCCCTACTTAGAGATTGCAGTGTCTCCTTATTCCCCAGACTTTTATTCATTATATTGTCTAAATTTGAATTCCAATACAGGCCTAGCAAGTCACCGAGCCAGACAGCCAGCCAAACACTTAGTTGCTTTTGTGGTGTTTTGGTTTGAAGTAGCTGTCTTAACACTTTTCGTGGGAGGGAAATATCCCATGGGAAATAATCCTTGACAGGTTAAGAGTTGTATTTTAAAACCATGTTCTATGCATTATTATCAAGGTGCTGTAAAAATATTCTAATTTTTTTTTTTTTTAAATAGTGATGTCTCCCTTCTCTCACCAAAATATCATCCAAACACAAAATAAGCCACTTGAATATTATTATTATTATTATTATTATTATTATTATTATTATTACTTAAGCCAGAAAAAACATAAGGTAGTTACAGCTGCAGCATAATATAACATTGATTTTTAAATACAACCCATGAACTGACACTTTAACCCTGTCCACACTATGCCTTTAAACCGTATGAGTTGCTTTTATACTGGCTTAAAAGTGCTAAATACGGTTAGTGTCTACACTACACAGCGTTTAATACCGTACACCAGAACTGGACTCGAGACCACCTCTAAATAAGATCGCATTAGGAAGTGCTGTTTGTCAAAAGTGTGGACGCTGTAATACCGAACTGCAATTTTTGTGTCTCCTCCAATATCCCAAAATGCTTTCTGATTTGTTTTGGCGCGTGTACATTACAAATACAGTGCTTAGAACAGACGCCTGAAAGCGTTGAAAATGACTATCAATACTGCTGAATCGTATACAATTTCTGGGGCTTGTTGTAAAATTGTGGATCAATGGAGCGATGTGATCAGATGCCGAAATCAAGGCACATTGATATCTGGAACGATGAAATCGGTCAAGGAGAACTTCAGAGTTCAAAACGAAACGCACACGTTATGATAAAATGTACCTTGTGTTTTTAAGAAACAAATCCTTAACGTTCATGCTAAGCAGCACTATGTCTTCCGTGGGCACATAAAATACAATGCATGATGGGATAATGTTATATTAAGTCACACGATCCTGAGCTGCAACTATTTTAACAGTGTTTGTAAGCATTAAGCCCGACTAAACATAAAACAGTATTTTAGTATGGATGCTTTAAACTTGATTAATTAAAACGTTTTTGAGTAACATTCTCGAGATCAGTTATGTAGTGTGGTCAGGGCCTTTGTCATACTAATTAGATAATACCTTTAAGGGCCAGAGGTCAGGGGGTCGGGGTGGCTCTACAATTACCTAATAAGCTTGTTCTTATTTGTGTTCTTGTGATTTATTTTTTTTAAAAACCTACCAGTGGGCAAGTCGTAATCTGAAATGCCCTAAAACTTCCTTTGGGTGCAGTTTGTAATGTGCTCTAGATTATTTATACCTAGATGCTCTGCATATTAAACCACGAGATACTTAGCATTTCAGTAAGTCCATTACGGTATACCAGTTTACCATTTTCCCCAGTCTTGGGGAATTCCACCAGAAAAGTTCAAATGTATTTAGCTGAAAAGGTCAACTTAATCATTAGAATTTTTACACATTTCCTGAGAAACTTGAACTCTGTGGATATCTGTCACATGCTCGACATTTCTTGAAATCTGATTCAGACCCATACCCTTTATTCTTCAGTAGTGTTTAGGTCAGGTCTTTGCAATTAGAATATGGGTGTGTCTTTGTTGGTATTTCCCACACGACTGTGGAGATGTTCGGATGACTGTTTGAGAAAAGTTATTTTTTGTTTATTTATACTGAAGCTGCATTGTTCCGCATATCGAACAGAAATTCCTTGGTGCGTTATATGATTCCATATTGTAGCCTTGTTGACAGCTAAAGCACCAATTTTAGGCTCAATATACAGTGTACAGGTACATTGCTATATTGATATAGCTTGCTAATAGACAAGTTGGTGGTCTTAGAATGTTTTGCAATCGACCACATTGCTGAAAACTTTAGGGACCCAATGTGTCTGCCTCAGCACTCAAAGGCATTCATAATGACATTATATCTGAGTTCTGGAATTCATTGAAACATCATGTTTCTGCAGGGTATGCTGTGCAGCTGGTGAACCTCAATGCTGTACCATAGGGCATAGCATGGCTGCTAATTCTTAGACCACATGCAAATGAGCTGGATCCTTTTTGTTTTGCTTTGTTTTGAAGGAGATTATTTAAGAGTTATCCCTCCCTGTTTAAGAGGGTTTTCTTTTTTGGGGGGGGCCCTGAGAAGCAGTTTTCCTCTAGCGTTGCTATTGCAGTGAAACAGCGCGTTACCTCCCGCAGATTAAACCGCTGTCTCTTTTTGTCCCCTACACAACAGTCTGCTGCGTTGCATTACAGCAAAGCTCGCTAGCTTATCACATGGGGGAGATTAGCCAAACTAAGACCTCAGTAGAATGCTCACTTTACTCCCCCCCCCCCCCAACCCAACTTACTGAAAAAGAAAAGGGTCCAAAAATTAACCCTTTCCAGTCAGCACTACATCCAGCACAGCAGAAGTCCTTATGTTTTATTGAGTTCAGTGTGTTGTGGGCAATGTCGGTGCTGGAGTGGCATCACTGTCAACCACAATCCTCTCGTGGGAATGGCACAATCAATGGGAAAGTGGCCCCATGTACTAAAGTGGGTGGTATGGTTTGTGATGTGGACAAAAATTCAGACCACCACATCATTGTGAATTCACAAGCCTTCACAGGTAACAGGTCAGTGTATCACCTCATTGCTCCACCCAGCTCTTGATAGCTTAATGTGACGGTGGAAGAATACAAGCAATAATACCCTTGGAGCTGAAGAGCTTATTTTTGTATTATACCATATTCTGTCTGGGTTGCTAATGAAACCCATTTATGATGACAGTATCAGCTCGGAGGGTCGGATGGGATATGGTAGGCATAGGATTAGTTTCTCTGCCCTATATCACTAGCTTAAGTGTTTGACTCCTGGGGGGGATTACAGAAACAGAGCCAGCTGACTGCATTTAAAATACATATGTTATAGGTTTATACCATGTCAGCGATTATACCAGCACTTTTCTTTGTTCAGTTATACACATATTCTAAGCCATCCTGAGCTCCTTATTGCTGCTATCCCATAACCAAACACCAAGCATCAAATAATCAATCACATGTTTTTTTTTGTTTTTTTAAATGCATCATGCAAATTGACCCAGGGTATTTATGTATCTTTTCCATTGTTATTCTGCATATATATATATATATATATATATATATATATATATATATATATATATATATATATATATAAATAATCATGTTTTCAATGCTTTATTTTGCTCTTACACTTTGCTGTGTTTTTACCAACGTATGTCATAGTAAACTTTAATTAAGGCCAGTTAATATAATTTTTTGGATATGAAGAATCCTGTTTCTTAAAATATAACAGTTTCCAATGGATTGCTTCCAGAACATGTCTTTTTTCCCTCTCTAAACCCAACAGTGGCTCATCTCTTAAATTGAGACCGACGAGACTGATGTGTGTATACCACAAAATAACCTCAGTGCTTTTTCAAGTCATCTAGCTTAATAGCTAAAACAGTTTCAAACTTTTCTTCATGCGTCACTTTCCCCCTCGTGATCTCAGTTTTTGGAAACAAAAACAAAAAAGGACATGTATTGCGCATTAGCAGTAATAAGGTTTGGGTTTGGGTCTCAGCTGGAAAGTGGTAATTGAACCATGATACCATGAAAAATAATTTGGTTTATTTTCTAGTAATGGTCTGCTGGTCTCTGTGGTCCCATTGCCAAGTCCAAGCTACAAGCCAGTTTATCTCTAAACCACATAAAAGGGGCTCCCTTTTAAACAGAAAATGGAAATCATTAATGGAAAGGCCGTGGAGCAAGTTAGCAGACGATCAAGCCTTCGTGAATTTCAGCTGCACACATTAGATACCAGTGCAAGTAATTAAGAAAAGTAAAACATTAAACGACATGATGTAATGTGCATTTACATGTTAATAGGAGCGCTTCCTGCAGCACTTTTAATGCACACAATGTGCAGCTTGTTAAATAACTCAAAATATAATTGGGGTTCAACAGAATAAACACTTAGCTTTCCAGATTTGTAAAGGATATATACCATTACCATAAGCAAAGAGGAACACATTTGAGCTCATTTTTATGTGTAGTGCAGACAGTCAATGGAGTGTAATTCTAACATCCTAATTGGCAGAATATATATTATTGCCTGTGGTGCCTGACCCAATGGGACTGAATCTTTATAATGTTAAAGAGCTTTACTGCTATGACATAGTAATAGTAACTTTGTTTATCCACTTTAACTAATTTAGTTACTTTACATTATTATTATTATTATTATTATTATTATTATTATTATTATTACTGTTTTTTTCAGTTTCGTTAAACATTTTACTGACAGTTTTTCTGACCCAACAACCTATCAACGCTCCTTGATGTCCAATGCACCTGTGTGTCTCCTGCGTCTGTGTTTACCTCCACTACAGCCCCATTCACTTGTGAATGCCAATCCGTTAATTCAATTACGAGACTGAGGGTTAAAAATGCTCTCTTTTTGATGTAATGCTCTTTGTTTCGTTTATTTATCCTACTTTTTAAAAGTCGATGCTTCTGACGTGACCATTGGCAGGTTCATAGCTGTATCTGGGCCAAGTCTGAAGTGGTCTTGGTATTACTGGGGATTAGGTAATGTATTTTTGTACAAAAGACTGTATGAGACATTACACGAAATGATCCACTGGTGAGTTAATGAGTCAGTGAGGGAAATACTATGACGTACATAAATCACACAATTTTTACTAAATACAGCTTTAGTCACATAATCCAAAAAGTTTCTGTCTTTTGATCACACCCGGATGATCAGTTGATCCATGGCTCAGAACTGGGTTTAACATGTTGATGAATTTCACTTGCTAGGAATGTAAAAACAGTGTCTTCTAAAATATATACAAGTTTTCAATAGTTAATCACACAGTAATATATATATATATATATATATATATATATATATATATATATATATAGCTCAAAGAGCCAGCTGCCCAACGTTTCGATATGCCTGTGTTTGAATCAAAACATTGGAGGTATTTATAGGTTTTTGACGGCATGATAACTACTATTGTTTACATTCAAATCCATAATTTAATTTATTTATATATATACAAAGTATACTAATTTACTGGAGGGAACGTATTTAATAGTACTTTGTTTCACCTTAATGCATCAACACTTGATAATTAAGCCAGTTCACGCTTTGTATTTTCTGAGGAACAAGTACTTTTGGAAATCCATATGCATCCTGTGAGTAATCAGATATTGTGGAATAAAAGTTACCGGAACCTTGAGGAATTCCGTGGTTGTCACGTACAGCTTATGCTTAGCTGACAACCACTTCCATGAATTATTTTATGCAGCAATAATTCAGAAGAATATGTCACATCTCTTAAGTAACATGTGTTAGTATTTCTGCTGCCTGTACCAGATTTAATTTACCTTTCTGGCAATGTGCTACAGTTAAGATTACCAACATACAACATTGCTGAATCGTGTGCGCTAATCACCTTTTGGCAGTTGACCAACATAACTGATTTCTTTTCAGAAGGGCTAATAAAATAGTGCCTGATGCTGCCTCATGTATTAATAATTTCATTAATTATGCCTTGACATGTATCACACTGGCTGTCATGAATGGCGCTGCTAGGTGGCTCAGTGGCACAGTGGATAAATGCAGTGGATAGTAACTCACAAAGCAAATATAAGTGGTATAACTATCAGTCTACCAGGGACAAACACAGGGCTAAATAGCAGAAGTGGTAATGGGACTGAGAAACAGTTGTGTGGGAACTTGAAAAAGGGTGTTAGAAATATCTAATACCATCCCCTTTATAGTGAGAACCCATCAGATATAGACATCTGGAACAAATGGGCTCTTGTTTTATAACACACTGAGTAAAGAAATACATCTGAACGTGTACAGACCTCTGTGATTACTTCACTTTATGTATTACCGAATACTTGTAAAAATGAAACTGGAATAAACTGTCCTCAGTTTAACTACTTAATGTTATTATTATTATTTATTTCTTAGCAGACGCCCTTATCTAGGGTGACTTACAATTGTTACAAGATATCACATTATACAGATATTACAATATTTTTTACATACAGTTACCCATTTATACAGTTGGGTTTTTATTGGAGCAATCTAGGTAAAGTACCTTGCTCAAGGGTACAGCAGCAGTGTCCCCTACCTGGGATTGAACCCACAACCCTCCGGTCAAGAGTCCAGAGCCCTAACCACTACTCCACACTGGTCTGAAGGAAATTCCCCAATTCCCCCATTTATAATAAAATATAATAGGTTTATATACTGTATATCTCTTAAATATGAAAGGTTTACCATTTATCATTTTAATGCTACCAACTACTTGATTATGACACTGTCTCCCGGTCACTGTTGTAATAAAGAAGGCTACCTCACTCCATTTTACAAGATCAAATAAATAATATTACACTGGTATTATAGGTTTTGTAATAATAGTGCATTTGTTTTAAAATTAGCTTTATTGTTCTATTGTCCAACATTATCCTCAACGTAAGTCTGTTCCAAACATGAGGCAACTGCTTTTTGAAAGCCAGTCTTTACCTTGTTAATGATCCTCTGACCCCATAAGCAGACTTCATGTTGGTTGTTGTGGCTCATGTTAAATTGGGTCTTGGTTCAGCCCAAATAATAAGTCTTGACACTGCGCTGAACTTTTAATCTTTCACCCGCCCACGCTTGGCTCTGCTCACAAGTCCACATGACTGTACATGGGGGCTGTCTCCCAGCTCTGAGGTTTATGGTTAAGCTGCTGTGACCTAGCATTGCCCCTTGGGATAGCCAAGTAGTATCTTGTCATTAGTATGCATGACACATCCTTCTAATGTCTGCTCATTTGTTCTCAGGCAAGTTCACACCATAAAACTCCGCAAAGTGATAAAGAAAGGCAGGCTTTGATGGTTTAACTACTGTAATTAACGTGTTTTCTTCATATTTGCAGTGGTATCCTAGGGTGGCGTGTTTTGGGATATTGCCACATGATCCATTAAATCTTTGGACTGGAGTTATTCTGATCTTTGATATGCGAAAGTGACTGGTATAAACCATTTTCATATACCAGTATCAAAAATAAAAGGAAGGCTGGAGGTATGGATGATTCCATTATAGGTTCATAACAGATTTCCACCAATCTCTTTTACACAGATATAATTTGCTGAACACAATGTCCCACTGTGTTCAGTGATTCTATGGGGAAAAGGAGATAAATGTATTAAGACTGGACCCCAGATAATCCCAGTCCTTATCTCAACATGAACAGATTCTATCAGATGCTTTCTAAACAATTGCAGACAGTGAGTGCACTTCCCCTATTTACCAACTCACTGCTCATACAATGTGCTTGTGTACAGGGCTGGCATGAAGCCGCTTGCCTTGGGGTATATCCACACTTACTGTGACTTATCTAACGTATTAGGAACATGTGTAAAGGCAAAGGGATTGTTTTTCCAGAAATTAATAAAGGCATTTCAATTATACAAAACTACTAGAAAAAAAAAACATTTACGTAGCAACCCACCCCTTGGATGGGCATTAAATTCTCATCTCACACACTACCCCATGCATTATTCTGTATATAGTGCACTGTGTATGCATATATTCAGCACGTGAGGAATATAGTAAGTGTATGGCAGAATATCACTGTTGTCTGCCAAGAAAAAATAAATGCTGTTATTTATTCTTTTTCAGCAAATGTTTAACCACAACATTTTCGGTCTGCTTAATAATAATCTGATGTCTTTCATAGTACATTTAGAATCCCCTCCATGTATCAGGGCATTTTGACTATTTTCCCAGGCACAGTATTCAGTGTAATGCACTTTGAAAACTCCCTTTCGAGGATTTCCTATTGATATAGGCCTGTGTGTCATAGGTGGGGGATGCACGTTGTTGGTTAGCTATTAGTTTATATGATCAGAAAACCAGGAAGAAAACAAAGTGATCTGCAAGACCTCAAAAGTCAATCTGATGTCCATTCATGGCCTGAGGTCGAGATGTTCCATTCTTGTCAACCCAAGTACTGGATGAATAGGAGTCACTCGTATTAAACCACTTCTGCTTTTGTGATACTGTAATGCTGCATTAGATCAGTGAGTACCGAAAAGTTGGGAGTAAAAATTAGGGATCCCTTAACAATAAAAAGTGTGTTTGTGTTTTTAAAGAGTGTACAATTGATAGCAGGTGCAGTGTTAAAATATTAAATACTGTAACAATTTGAATGGGTTATAATGTACACTGAAGATTTAATTTGTCATATATATGAGTTGGGCATTTCCCTTTTGATTAGATGTTGTGTACTGCTGTTTATATTGCATTGGGAGCTAGCAGTGTACCTGCATTTAAACAATAGAAAGACACCATAATACACGATTTCTGTAAATGGATTGGTTTGAGTAACTGTTCTTGCTATTTTGCAAAAATCTGACGGATTACAGAAGGTTCAGCCCTGCTCATACGAAAATACTAATACTGGTGTAAACATTTAGCATTCTTGTGAGTAACAGTGGTGCTGGCATTTCACATGTTTCAATACCCTGGCACAATCAGGAAGTGCACCATACCCAGAACATTTGGAACCATTCCTCATATGAGGTTAACCCTGGCTCCCAAGGGTATTTTTTTTAGTGTGTGCAAACCAGTTTGTATTCTCCCATGCTTCACAAAGCAGTTGTTCTACCGCACTAAAGACTACAATAATTACATTTCAATAGCACTGTTTCATACATCAAAAGCTCTTTACAAAGGAAGAGATTTTTTTTCTTCAGCTAAATATACAGTAGCTGCAATTGGGCAGGCATATCCCACATCGAATCATGAACAGGTGCAAATTAAAATGATTGGGTCAGTGCCAGCTGCAAAGACTGCTGCTTATGAGATGTGAATGAATGTCCACTTGGGGCTGTCCATCAGAACTGCCTTTTACCTGTCCACTCTTACTGAAAAAAGGGGCTTGTAACCAGGAGATCCCCAGTTCAAATCCCACCTCAGTCACTGACTCATTGTGTGACCCTGAGCAAGTCACTTAACCTCCTTGTGCTCCGTCTTTCGGGTGAGACGTAATTGTAAGTGACTCTGCAGCTGATGCATAGTTCACACACCCTAGTCTCTGTAAGTCGCCTTGCATAAAGGCGTCTGCTAAATAAACAAATGATAAATGATAAATGAAAAGCTTGAGAAATACCATTGGGATATCATCATCGTGCCAGTGTATTGCACTGAATTAGCAGAACACCTGCAGTCAGCAATATGGATTTGGAACAAACATTGATCTAAAATGGTATTGCAATGTATACTAGTCTATACGATAGAGAGATAGTCTTGTGCTTCCTTTGCCTATGTACCGAGCCATTGCATTGCCACGGTAGTGCCTCTGCAGTGGCTTTTTATACTTTGGTAAAGGCAATGTTTTTGTAATTGATTCTATCATACTTGCTTTGACATGTAAACCAGTGCTCAAGAATTGAAATTACTTTAGGAAGCTTATGGGTGATGAAAAGTTGATATAGCATGCAACAGCTTTCCTTTTCCATAAGCTGTGTGCTCAGTCAGCTTGCATTAAGAATGATTCAAAAACAGTTTTTCTATGACTTGAATGCAGAGAGAAGGGAATATAATCTTCGAAACAGCACAGTTGGTCCTTGAGAACAATTTACAGAACAGTGCAGGTTTAATCTGAATTAGGATTAATAAGGATGGAACTGTTGACAAGGTAAGTGTAGCAGAATTTCTGCAATGTCATTACCTGCAGTATTCTGTATTGTAAAAGCCATTCTCATGCCTGCATAGTCCCAGCATTGAACACCTTAATGCTGCACAAAACACAGCTTTAAAAATCACTCGTTATCTCATTCCTCCCTTGACATGCCTTCTATTGCAGCTGCTATTGATCATTCTGTGATTGTATTAGCGATGCTATCAATGTGGGACTGCTTTACAAAATGAGGAAAAAGAGAGTCATGTGTCAGTTTCACCTCCTGTTTTTCATTTCTTTGACCTTCATTGAATTTTACTGTCTGGTAATCCCCTCTGTAACAAAGCTACAAATAAATACAAATAAATTGTTTTTCTTAAACAGAAAAAAGTCAAATTTTAAGAAAAGCAACAAAATGTATCTACAAATTGTATGTATGTGGTCTTAGCACAAGTGGCTAAGTATAATACTCTGGGAGAGATTTAATTTGTTTTGCTCTGTTACACTGTGTGCAGCTCTTAATAAACTGTCATTACTCAGAAATAGAAACTAAAAAACTGTGGCTCACAGTCATTTTCAGTTGTATCATCAGTATGTACAGTATGTTTCCTGGGAGATGTTCCTCCAACATTGGCTTACTGCAGGGCTGTCCAGCATTTTTGCAATACGTAAAATTCATATTACTAACAGCAAAGAAAGTGTAACATAAAAGATGTGTAGTTTACTCAAACTAAATAGCTGACTGAACAGCAGCCTTTTAAAAGAAATAAAAAGAGAGAGAAGGTTTAATAGGACTTCACAGATACACAGCTTAGTTGTGTTTGTGTTCATAAAACCTGTGTCATGCTTAAGCACAATATCAGTTTATTAGCATTTTGACTGTCCTTGCTTCTAGCAAAGGCTACCGATTGCACAGCCTGGTGTAAACATTTTAAAAATTGAGACAATCTGAGTGCCAATGAATAAATACTTGCAAGCAGCACTAACTGGGTTGAATGAAAGCGCATTTGAGAAAAGTTGTGCTAGTGGACTGTGTGAGTGGATGGAATGCATCTGCGTTGGATGAAAAGCAGATTAAATAAGTCCCGGTATCCATTACCGGCATCAAAATAAGTCCCGGTACAGAGTACCAGTAAGTACCGGTAGAATTTCAACCCTGCTTCTAAATCAAAAAAGTTATATTGCGGAGCTCAATGAGTCATATATGGCTCAAGAGCCACCCGTTGGCCAACCCTGGCTTAGTGTATTAGGTAACTATGTAAAAACAATTTTTAAACAGTATGAGGCTCCACACCTTTAATTAAGCTAAAGTTCAAGGCTGCAAAAGCTTAGCAAATCTGTCTCGCCCTTGCCCAGTTGACCGAATACCTTGAAATTGGCCATCAATATCTAAATAAATCCTGCCTTTATTGTCTGTCTAAACCTGAAGTGACAGGCGAATCCCCTTTCCTGAGGTCCCAGCCAGCCGAGTCTTCTTGTAGGTGAGCTTCTTTATTAAAATGCGATGATTGCCTGTAGGGCTATCCAGGCAGTCAACCATGACAGATCCACTTTCCAGAGAATTAGAGAATATTAATGGAAAAATGTTCCCACTCCAAGAATTTCTTAATAAACTTGATTAACTCTTACTGTTATTGCACATTAAAGACTGCAGCAAAAATTGCAATAGTATTTTTTTAGGAACGGTAATGCATTTTCACAAAGGAATTAATGGTCCGTTTAATCTTCTTACATGATATGCCACCTGCTCCAAACTTTACATCCTTTTAAAAAGCATAATTTTATTCCATATGGGAATTCAATTTCATCAAATTAACAAGCAACATAGTAATCTACAATTTATGCTGTTGCTACTGTATGCACATCTCATTATAAGTGTTTAGATTTGTCTGTGTAGTCTTATATTCACACAGCTTTAACTCATGAGTTTTTAATAGAATGTTTTTTCAAAGTCTATTTTCATGAAGACAATACTGTTGCTAACTGTTAGCGTCTTTGAAAATATTCTGGGAAAGTTTCATAAATATAAAGCTTTCACTTATTCATATTCATTCATGAAAAAGAATGGGGATCGTATTAATGTGGTTTTTTCCATCCCTGTAGCGATTGCTTGTAAACAAGCACTCTTGTAAGGTTGGCACCCAGGTAAATCACTGTTGAGATATGGGTCTACATGCTACACTGTATTTTGATCGTGTCATTTATGCAAGCTCTGTAGGGTTTCATATTAATCAGCCAAAATGTTTAGTTTTGGGCCTGTTTTCAGTTTTTGTCAAAAAACTTCTGGGATTTACAAATACAGTACTAATATCTATCTATCTATCTATCAATCATATATATATATATATATATATATATATATATATATATATATACTGTAGATAGATAGATAGATAGATAGATAGATAGATAGATAGATAGATAGATATTTGTAATGAATAAAACAATTCTGTGTTGCAGGTTAAGGTAACGCAATAGAGGTTGCTGGTTAAAGTGATGCAGAATCCAGAACTATCATTCATTGCAAGATGACGTGGAGACAAGTAAACCTGGAAAACAACACAACAGCTTTGCAAAGATAACCTAGCACTGGTCCAAAAATACTATTAGGAACTGGTTACTACTACCCACCAGTTTTGAAAGGCAGGTTTTTCAAGTCAACGTTTGCGCTCATAAATAGAGTCTGTGTGCACCGTGTCTGGCTAACAACTGGTTACCTAATCTTAGATTCTTTTAGCATTGCTAAAGATTTAAGGATTGAGTGTTTGAAGTTATGAATAACTTAAGGGAAGCTGGGAAAAAATATTGTAACAACCTGACCTGTTTGTCATGCTTGATATCGAATTAAATAAAACAGAGGTGCCTCTCCACTCCCCCAACTGGTTTGATGCTATCAGTTACTCTAAACAAATATCTATATATAAAAAATAAAAAAAAACACAAGAACAAAAGTTCCCTTTGAAATTATTGGCTTTGGATGATTACTGAATTTCAATGAAACATAACCAAACTATTACTCAGTACTCTGCAGCAACTTTAACAATTCCTGCTGCGAGATGGCGGTGGGGAGATCAAACTCCATGATAAAATCAGATGCTGGTTCTACAATCTCCCCTTTGGCATCCCCTGTGAACAATGTCTTTAATTTCTTTATTGCGCATATTTCACATGGGTTCCTCTGAGGGTATGTCAATGATACAACACACTTTATACCTTGGAAAAAATTCATAGGGTTGCTTCATCTCCGTGCCCATCCATTCCTCTTTAAGAGAGGAAAACTGACTATTAGTTGGAGATGCTGTTTTGTTTTGTTTTTGGAAACCCCGTCCACCACTATATGGGCTGAGAGAGCACTGGAACTCATTCCATAAGGATAGTGTGACTTCATTAACTCATACAGTCTGGAAAGGGGTAAAGTGTTCATGATACCCCCCCCCCCAACACAAGAGAGAGTATACCGAAAAATGCTGCCTATTGTTAAAGAAAACATGTGATTGTTGCCATGGCAATCCCCTGGTTTTATCTAACACCTGAATGCTGACAGTTTTCTGTCAGAGGCACAAGGGAGCCACGAATTCCATCTTCCTAGCACTCCCATACTGGATTGTGATTGTTTTGTTGCTACAGGTATTTTGGCTTCTGCAGATCGTACTTATGAGTGAAAAACAGGACCTGGCAGGTAACAAGGCATCAGATTACAAGACCTTACCTTTGAAAGCACTTTCTCCAGCACGTAGGCCAGGACTTAATACAGAAACAAAGCTGCTTCTGTTTCATGTTAATGGCCTATTTTGGAAGAAAATGTATACAAAATAAAGGAAGGCTATATATATATAATTCTCAGAATGAGAGAACAATAGACTGTTGCCTGAAATTATTATTTTCTGTGAAAGTACACAAAAGTAAAGACTTTCAAACTTTCACACATTTTAAAGATGCATTATCCACTGTCCATGGGCCTACAATGAAAATATCAGGCTATGTTAAGGACTCATCTTTTTTTTTTTAGTAAAGTAGTTTTTTTGCAGCTATTGTAGTCTGATGGAAGCAGCATTACAAACCAGAGAGTGTGTATTATTTGTGTGTTTGAGGTTTAATGGTGTCATTGTGACTTAATATTCACACAGAGTTCTTCATCATTGATCTGTATCCTTGAGCAACAAGGACACTGTGACACCTGACCCTTTCCCCTTTACTCTCCACATTTTTGACTGCCGGAGCGTAAAGTAAAATTGGGTTAGCAGGTCATCACCTTAACAAGTTCAGTAAGCATTTTGTATTTATTTGTTATTAATTTTCTCATTTCCCTGCTACAGGACTCCCACATTGGGCAGTTTAGGGAAAGGCCATAAAGTCACAATGTAATTTTGTAAAAGCGATTATGTATTTGGATACAATGCAAGTATTTGTTAAGTACAAAATAATTACTTTGTACAAAAATGTAGTTACTGTGTACCTGAAGGTACTTGCATACCTACCCTGTACTTATCACATACAGTATAAAGTAGCCTGCAGACAAACTAGTTTACTGGGGTACATTATGCCATGTTAAAAGCATAATCTGTGTAGGATGCTGTGAGGTCCAGTGGTTAAAGAAAAGGGCTTGTAACCAGGAGGTCCCCGGTTCAAATCCCACCTCAGCCACTGACTCATTGTGTGACCCTGAGCAAGTCACTTAACCTCCTTGTGCTCCGTCTTTCGGGTGAGACGTAGTTGTAAGTGATTCTGCAGCTGATGTATAGTTCACACACCCTAGTCTCTGTAAGTCGCCTTGGATAAAGGCGTCTGCTAAATAAACAAATAATAATAATAATAATAACTTGGTAGAAGCATAGTAAATCCAGGAGAGGTATGGTAAAGCACGGTTAAAACATGACAACCCACCATAAAGAACAGAAACTATGTAGCATGCAAAATTATAAAACACAGTCACAATAGTAAACCTTTATAACGGTACAGTGTGGACTGTGATATAATCAGACCTCAAAAGTTAAGCAAGGTTTGGCCAGTCTTGTGGGATGGAAATAAGACTCCTATTGTATAGCAGTTTCGCCCATACCAGGTTTATTACAAGCTTGATTAGCCACAGTGTATAGGTAACAAGCTCAGGTGTGTCGTCTTAAACTCATAGTAAAACTCGGATTAGATCAAACTATTGTGTTCAGTTCTGGTCACCTTGTTACAAAAAGGATATGTGTGCTCTAGAAAGAGTGCAAAGAAGAGCAACCAGAATTATCCCAGGTTTAAAAGGCATGTCGTATGCAGACAGGCTAAAAGAATTGAATCTTTTCAGTCTTGAACATAGAAGACTACGCGGTGATCTAATTCAAGCATTCAGAATCCTAAAAGGTACAGACAATGTCGACCCAGGGGACTTTTTTGACTTGAAAAAAGAAACAAGGACCAGGGGTCACAAATGGAGATTAGATAAAGGGGCATTCAGAACAGAAAATAGGAGGCAATTTTTACACAGAGAATTGTGAGGGTCTGGAACCAACTCCCCAGTAATGTTGTTGAAGCTGACACCCTGGGATCCTTCAAGAAGCTGCTTGATGAGATTCTGGGATCAATAAGCTACTAACAACCAAAACGAGCAAGATGGGCTGAATGGCCTCTCGTTTGTAAACTTTCTTATGTTCTTATGTTCTTAAACTGCTATGCAATGGGAGTCTTATTTCCACCCCTGCATTAATTGGAAGTGTAACCGCTACACCACTGCTGCTTAAAGCTCATTGTTCATTTGGGGACACTTTTTTTCTTTGTTCCTGTCAGTTTAAAATGTATTGGATGCTGTGGTTTTAATATATTTAAATATAAAAATAGCAATCAGTCAGTTCACCTCATTTTCCTTTTCTAAATCCTCTTCAATGGAAGATTACATGTGATACCAAACATGTGGTAGCATTAAAGGAGGAAAAAACAAGAAATGGAAATTACTCTGGATTTGATGTTTACCGTAAAAAATAATATAGTGTTTTGCATCCACTATATTGAGATGCTAGAGTCTAGTGGGTCATTGCATGTTCTGTAGCCAGTAGGTGTGTTACCCTCTGATCTCATTGTGGGCACTGTAGCTCACCCTGCTCAGGATGTTACACCCCTTAGCCCAGGACACACCCAAGCTGGATTCAACATTAGTAAAGTAAGTAAAACACATTGCTGCAATACTGTAAACAGAGTACATCATTTCCAACATTTTGATTAGGAAGGTTTTTTTTTTTTTACCCCCTCATAAGATACAGTATACGACAAAATGCCATTCTCGTCATATGGCAGGATACCAAAAGCAAACTAGTAGGTCATTCTTCATATGTCAAGAGGCACAGGGTAGTTGTCACATAATAATGTGTTTATTTTGAGTCTGAAACCAGCAAGAAACTACTCATAACTGTCTATTAACTGATCCTACTTGCAACTAGTCTCTTACTACATTTATACTGTTACAATTGTCTTATTCCTCCAACAAAAGTTGCCTTTGCACTTGTTTCAAAATATGGCCTATTATATTTACTTTTCTGTGGTTCATACTCTTAACTGACAGTGATAAAGTTGGATACTTAAGAACATCAAATGCAAATACTGTACATTCAATTATTGGGGTGGGCCTGAACTCACATTTGTATTCAGATTCGTCAGGGATATTGTCTTATTAGTTATTTTTGTCAGGTTCACTTTGGATTTTGTAATATGCTAAATATTTCCCATTGTGGCATTCGCATTGTAATTTCTATATATAGCAGTAAACACGTTTTGTATGGGGTGCCTTGTGTAAAAAAAAAAAAAACACGTTAATATTTTAACATGTCTATTTTTCCAGATGTAACTTAAATCTTGTATTTTTTCCCAGATTTAACTTAAATCTGGTATTTTTTCCCCAAGACTTATAAATGCTGTGAAAATAAATAAATATAAGAACATAAGAAAGTTTACAAACGAGAGGATGCTATTGGGCCCATCTTGCTAGTTTGGTTGTTAGTAGCGTATTGATCCCAGAATCTCATCAAGCAGCTTCTTGAAGGATCCCAGGGTGTCAGCTTCAACAACATTATTGGGGAGTTGGTTCCAGACCCTCACAATTCTCTGTGTAAAAAAGTGCCTCCTATTTTCTGTTCTGAATATCCCTTATATCTGATATCTAATCTCCATTTGTGACCCCTGGTCCTTGTTTCTTTTTTCAGGTCAAAAACATCCCCTGGGTCGACATTGTCAATACCTTTTAGGATTTTGAATGCTTGAATCAGATCATGCGTAGTCTTCTTTGTTCGAGACTGAATAGATTCAATTATTTTAGCCTGTCTGCATGACATGTCTTTTAAACCCGGAATAATTTTGCACTCTTTCTAGAACAGCAATATCCTTTTTGTAACGAGGTGACCATAACTGAATACAATAGTCTAGATGAGGTCTTACTAATGTATTGTAAAGTTTTAACATTACTTCCCTTGATTTAAATTCAACAATTTTCATAATATATCCAAGCATCTTGTTTGCCTTTTTTATAGCTTCCCCACATTGTCTAGATGAAGATATTTCTGAGTCAACATAAACTCCTAGGTCTTTATCATAGATTCCTTCTTCAATTTCAGTATCTCCCATATGATATTTATAATGCACATTTGTATTGCCTGAGTGCTGTTCCTTACACTTTTCTCTATTAAATGTCATTTGCCATGTGTCTGCCCAGTTCTGAATGCTGTCTAGATCATTTTGAATGACCTTTGCTGCTGCAACAGTGTTTGCCACTCCTCCTATTTTTGTGTCGTCTGCAAATTTAACAAGTTTGCTTACTATACCAGAATCTAAATCATGAATGTAGATTAGGAATAGCAGAGGACCTAATACTGATCCCTGTGGTACACCACTGGTTACCTCGCTCCATTTTGAGGTTTCTTCTCTAATCAGTACTTTCTGTTTTCTACATGTTAACCACTCCCTAATCCATGTGCATGCATTTCCTTGAATCCCTACTGCGTTCAGTTTGAGGATTAATCTTTTATGCGGGACTTTGTCAAACGCTTTCTGGAAATCTAAATAAACCATGTCATATGCTTTGCAATGGTCCATTATCGATGTTGCATCCTCAAAAAAATTAAGCAGGTTAGTTAGACACGATCTCCCATGCTGATTGTCTCCCAGGATACTGTTACCATATTTGTAATTTTCCATTTTGGCTCTTATTATAAAATGTGTACATTTCAAATATAATTCATTCAGATATAATTTATAAATCTAGTTACAAGATTTAACATTTAGCTAAATATTTAACTGTCCAGCTAAATCTGGAGTTTGTATGCAAATGAGCTCCGTCCGATTTGATTGTCTCTTGCAATCCTAATCGGGGAATATGCAAATTTCAGCATTACCAGAGCCAATCAAATTGCATGAAAGCACAAAGCAGACGGGGCTCATTTGCCTACAAACCCGAGATTTAGCTGGTCAGTTAAATATTTAGCTAAATGTTAAATCTTGTTAAGAGATTTAAGATTTAGTTAAATATTTATCTAAATGTTAAATCTAGTTAAGAGATTTAATATTTAGTTAAATATTTAGCTAAATGTTAAATCTTGTAATTAGATTTATAAATTATATCTGAATGTACACATTTAAAAAAAATATTTATTTATTTTCACAACATTTATAAATCTGGGGATAAGATACAAGATTTAAGTTAAATCTGGGAAAAAATACAAGACATGTTAAAATATTAATGCTTTTTTTACACATGGCACCCCATAGTGGTGGTAAAAACACAAGATAACCTTGACAAGTTTCCGGGTCAATTTACAGCTTGTAGATCTGAAGATGTAAACCCATGTCAATGCCACTTTCTGAAACTCGAAATGCACAACACTTTGGTGCTCTCTAGCTCCCTGCAGTTGAAACTGTTAAAATGGGTTACGAATCTGTGAGTCTGATAGAACCAGCTGGGTGACAGAACAAGGCGGAGCAGACTTTAATGAACACATCTCATTTGAGTCTACCTGGGAGGTTAGACACAAGCAGATAGAAACAGAATTGAAATAACCACACAACCCCTGAGTTTATCTCTGGTTGGGTAAGTCTTGGATAAAATGTCTTTTAGTGGTATTGATTGATTCCTGAAGGTATTCATACAGGTTATACCACATTGTAAAGAACCTCTCAAGCTTGATACAGAGTGAAATTGGGAACTGCAGGGGATCCGGATACAATACATTTTATTGATACAGTTGATGCCGGGGGCTATACATTGTACTTACAACCCATACACACCATATGTGGAGCGAGACAATTTTCTATATCTTTTTTTTGTTTGTTTTTATGTGGACTAGCGAAGTAGAAAGAGGACCAGCAAACTTTTAAATTTGTAACAATGTTTCAAAACAACAGAAAACATTATACCAACTTAAAAGGTATCAAACATTTTTTCATAGCATCTTCATCAGATGAGTTACAATTGTATGTACTTAGTTTTTTAAACCCTGTCTTTTGTGGTGTGTGATAAAAAGGAAAACAAGGATGGGATGTCTTCCTAACTCAGTGAGGTGCTGCCTACCCATCCCCTTTCAAAATGACTATGTCCGGGGCCAATTAATCTTAAATAACGGCTTTGCAGGGAAACTACACTGACAGCATGTTCCAGTCAGGTTAGAAGCAGCTGATCTTGTGCTTGCTTACACCTGTGTGGAGTTTGTCTGATAAAGAGACTGTGGTACGTGACAGGCAGTTACCCAAGCCTGGCCAACATCCCTTAGCGGTGCTTTCCCTGTCTGCACATCAGGAGACTTCCAAAGTGCAAGCCCTAATCATCTGCATGGAGTCACCCAGACTCGATTACAAGCTCAGATTGCAGAGATAAAAAAAAGTATTTGTAAGCAGAGCAATTATAAAATGTATTTTCATTTGTATCATCATGCTGAACATTTCCCTTTCAGTACATTATTAATTCATGCTGGGCAACATTGTGCTTCTGATCTGAAAGTGTTTTTGCTGACCTGCATGTGTTATCATCTTTGGTACCAAATACTTGGATTAATATGCATGGATTACATTTATCTTACAGTATTACTAGGTTAAAGTGTTTTACTGTGGAGAAGGGAATACAATTGAATTTAAATAGCAGAGCATGGAACATGAATGCACTTAATGTATCCTCTCCCCTAACACAAAGTGCAATACATACTTCCCTTGCATTATCTTTTATGATCTAACTACATCTACTGACAAATAATTTAACCAGCCTACGAAAGCAAACTGCATCTTAAACTATTCTGCTCACCAACGATTGAAACTGTAGATGGCATGAACAACACCTTATCATGTTAAAAGCAATGTAAGCCTTCCAGACACCTCAGGCTCTAACACAAGTGTTGCTGCTGCTTCTTCTGCTGTAGCTGTATTCCATAATACAAAGTCTCATAGTCTTCTTAAGCTCTAGTCTTTTTTACCAAACGTTGCCCAGACAACATGTACATAAGCTTGTCCTCCCTCTGAACCTTGATATTGAAATTGACAATTGCAAAAAAACAGCCATCTTTGCTTCAGGACAGGTAAATTGCTTGGTAGACAAGGGCTGTTTTGTTTCAGGCCGAAACACGACACCTTTTTTTTTTTACTCTGAAATAAAGAATTAAAACTACAAAATAGAGCCTTATGGAAATGGAGTTGGCACCTCCAAGTCTGAGAAGTGTTCCTACCTCTAGCAAGGGAGATGGACCCGATAAGTCAAAGAAATTAAGAACCATTTTTTTGTTGTTGTTGTTAGAATTGTTTTCATTTTATTTAATTTGAACAAAAGGGACATTGTTGAGGATGATGCCCTCATATCACCCCTCAACCCTGCTCATATAAAGTTTAATTCAGGCAAGAAAGTCTTATTATCCAGTAACAAACTTAGGTTTTAAAGATAAGACAATTTGTTAGAGCTTTCTTTGACTGACACATGGGTTGTCCGAGGAAACCCAGGGGCATTACAAGAAAGCTGACTCATGAGATAAGCAATATGAATCTGATCCGAGATTCCTCAACCTTTAATTTACAGATCATCATTACAGTTCAATTATCCGTATTATTGACAGGTGTAATGCAATACCAAAAAGAGCAAGTTACCAATTTAAGGTAAAAAAAAAAAAAACCCAAGAGATTAGATTACCTCTATTCTGAACTGGTCATTCAGGGGAAGGAATATGCAAGCCCCCGCTTCCTCTCTATGCTATCTCCAACATTATACACCGTAGCAAAAACAGACAATACATGCCGACCTATCTTGGAGGAGGTAGTCTACCAAATCCTTCACTAAGCCTCAACTATACCCAAGGCTATAGAGATAATATTATCAGTTGGATACTTTGCCCAGCTGTTGTGGAAAAAAAAACATTCCTCACAGAGCAATGGAACAATGGCACTGAATGATGAGCAACAGTATTCTAATACTTCCACCATTACATTACTGATTTTATAATCATCCATCCTATATGTATAGTTCTGGTTCAGATTCCAGTAAGTTCTTGCACTGTACCACGCAGAAGGAAATACATTAAAAAGTTCCCTTACATTTGTTTGAGAGTTGCTTCGCAACTCAACGTCAGAACCTCTTGTAATTAAAACGTTCAGAGTTTCTTGTGGCTGATGGGGTAGTTCAGGGGCACTAAAATTACATGTTGTACAACACTCTGGACCAGATCCCAACAGCCAAACACTCTCCAACACTTGCAGCTGTCTCTGAACACAAGTAGAAAAATAGCGATCTGTCCAAGGAGATTACACTTGCTTACACAATGAGCATGTCATGAGTTCTGAGGTACATACTTCCTAATAGGGGAGGTTACATCACCATTGCACACATTGTGCTGGACAGCATGACGTTCTTTTGGCTTCTTATTCCTAAATAGAGGATTATATTAGATTTTGAGAGCTGATGTGTTTGGTACTGCAAGATAATTATTAGCAGAACATTTATTTGTTTGTCATTTGCAATGGAAGAGAGTGCTCTGTTTTTAAGGCTTGACTCCGGTCTTGGTCTCAAAATAAATTCTGGTTAATCTAAGCTGGGTACACCTCAAAATAAGGTACATTAACTATTCTGTAGCTACACTGCACTTGAAACTGTGTTACATTAATTAATATATGTACTTACAACTGTGACAGGGTGACTGCCCCTGTTAGAAATACAGTCCATTTTTGTTTGACACATGTCTGTGTAAGAAGTAAACTGGGGTCATTATGTAGATGTATGTGTTATCATTTTATTTTTCACAAGTACCGGTACCTATCACCCATTTCTCAATCTAAATACGTTTAAGTGTACACATGACAATCAAATATTGTTACTTTGTGTTACATTATTGTAAATAGAAATCAAAAAGGGAAAACAACTTACTTTGCCAAAATAATTTGAACTAGGACATTCAAATTATTTTAGCAATAATCTGTATCAAATGCTTGGAGAAATACTGTATATTTTGCTTACAAGTTATAACATGGCAGTCAGTAATCATTTGTTGCACAGGTCTATCAGTGCGTGTCCCAATGTTAAAATCTGATGTTCTTAAAAACACAAACACCACCGCTGTCCCCTTTCTCTAAAAAGAACAGGTGAACTTGCAGGCAGTGCAGCTACGTGCCAGTTAGACAGTAAGACCTGAGTGAAGATTGCTGGCAACGAGGATTGTTTACAGAAGAACGACTCAGAACTGACAATCTACCCCCACCCGTAGCTCTTTAAGCTGCTAGCAATGCTGCGCCACATTCGTTATGCACAACTGAACACCAAAAGAAAAACAACAGAAACTAAGGAGCCCCCCAGCAATGCCGGTATCAACAATTAATCAACCTTGCCCATACCCGCCCTCACTCAACCGGTAGATTAGTTCACACTGATGTGGCTCTATTACTCAATGCCAAAAGTAGCTGATTGCTACACAGCACCTGGATGACATCATTGTTGCTACAGCTACTATCGCCACTGATCCCAGAATCCCCTGCAGTATTTATCTCGTCTGGTGGCTCTACTGCACCACCGGGTAGGATTGCCCTCTGAAGAGATCCAATCAGAAGGTTTAGGTTACGACCAGCATATTTGCACTGATCTTTCCAGCAGATATGCTGAGAAACCTGTCTCTCACTGTAGTCTTTGTTTTAAAAGAAAAAAAAAAGAAAAAAACTAAACAAAAGTGAATTGAGCAGAAGGAAAGTAGTGTATGAACAGTTTGTCCAGTTTCATGGATGTCATGACATTTAGGCTTATATTGACAGATATACTTCTTGTGGTTTTTTTTTTTTGTTTTGTTTTGTTATTTACTTTAGGTACCAGGCTATAGACATGTGGGGAACACTGAACTGGTCACAATGTAGCCTTCCGAATCACTTTGGAAACTGACACATGACTATAAGTATTCGGAACATATTGTCATTAGATGTGCTACAAACCAAAGTGATTATGATTTGAATATGAACTCTAACTCGTGGTTTCCTTAGCATGTACAAATAAGCAAGAGAGGGCAGTGGCAGGTTTGATTTCTCATGATACAGCCTGCTCTAGCGATCCCAGTTCTTCCAAGAAGGTAAGTGTCATTTTGTATTTCATAATCCTCAATAATAAAATAGCATTTTGCTGCTTGTAGCATACTGTAATAGGGATAAACAACAGGATCGGGCAAGTGGACTCATCAATAACATGACTCGGTGGTCATCTAGTCACGTTATGACCCTTTGGATAGCCTGACGTAATTACAAAACAATAATAAGACTGTTAGACTGCAGATTAGGGGTTAGGATTAGTATTCACAACATACTGTATTGTCATAACATGTGCTCTCGACTATACTGGACTATATGGCACCCAGTTGCATCAGTACTTGCATCATCTTGTACTTGCACTTAACTGCTCCACACTTTGTTGTATTCTACTGCTGCCCTCAATGATAATTATGTTTTCTGTATCGTGTACCTGATTTTACTCATAAAGGTAACCATATTCACGTTTTGTAATTGCTCTTATTTGAAATTGTTCTTAACCATTTATTGTACTAACTACATATTCTTAATGGAATTTACTCTTATAACCAAATATTTTAAGTTTAACTGCTCTTAGTCATAATCGCTCTTAAACATAATTATTTACTGTATTTTTTATTTTCTCTCATTTGAATTTGCTCTTACTACTGATTTTATTGTATTTTGTATTGTGATGTTTTGTAATGTGATAATAAGAAGAAGAAGAAGAAGAAGAAGAAAAAGAAGTATTATATAATAACTAACCCACACAAGAGAAATACAGTAGCCCTTCTAGGTCCTTCTTTTGCTCATTTGTATATCTTCAAACAAGCATAAAGAAACTGCGCCATTCAAACTTATCCATGTACGATACAATGTAACGTTTCACAACTACCATGACAAACTGACAGAGAGCCTTGAGGGCACCCAGATATAGCTATGGCAGATACAGCAAAGCCAACTGTGGTTTAGCAAATCAGGGCCATGAATAGCACATGGAAGACTGCGTGGGCAAATAAACTGTGCACAAAACCTGGAATTTTCCTTTGAGTTCACTGTCTATTAATTTATATAGGAGGTGAGGCAAGGGTCCAAACTGTACCCAGGCAGGGGTTTGTTTCCATTAGAAACTTACTGTACTGTCTAATTGTTTTTATCACCAGCTTCCCCTCAGCTGGGGGACATATCTTGGATTATTTTCTTTAAAAAAGCTCTTGGGACACAAAAGATATTGCCGGCCAGGATGTTTGGTCTCTTCTTTCCTTCAAGCCACTGTTTACATGGATGTTTCAAGTGCTGACCTTTAGCATCCTTGTACAAGTGATAGTGTTTTTTTTTTTTCTGTGGCTCGCGTCCTAATATCCTATCTTCATTGGTAAATCCCACTTAAAAATGAAAATCAAATCTAGGTACTGCGGTATAGAATGGAAAAAACATAGAGTGTAGTAAAGTATGACAAAGGATGTCATAGCACCGACCAAGGATGGGAAACACACCATTATTATGAACATATTTTATAAGGGTTCAGAGGGTAGGAATGGAAAATTTGCCAAACGTCATATGGTTAAAAGGTCATTTTTTGTTAAGGTAAAATTAAAATTATAATAATAATAATAATAATAATAATAATAATAATAATAATAATAATAATAATAATAATAATAATAATAAGCATTTTGAAGCCATAGGTATTTTTTTGGTTGAGTTTGGTACTGGTGGTAGTTTAGGCCCTCCTCCCAGGTTTGAAGCACCTGTTTTTTGCCTGTGTTTGTACACTCGTTATCTCTAATGTAAACTGCCTTTCAGGTTGACTTAAGGAGCAGGATTATGTCAATTGATAGTAAAAAAAATATATATATATATATAAAAGGATTTTATTACTTTTTTTTTCTTACTGTACCGGTGCATTTGATTGTTTTATGCTGAACCCACATGGAAGCAATATGTGTGTTCCTACAGATGCATGAAATCATGATTGATGTGTTTATTAGCGATAGTTATAGAGTTGTGCAAGAATATTGAGAGGCACAGTAACCTGGGCTTCCAGACATCTGAAATCACTAAACAAATATATATTTTTTTATTTGACTTAACCAGTGCTGTAGGTCTTCCTCGCTCGTGTTATATATAAACAGAATAATAACCTTGAACATGCTAGAAACCGACTAGGCGTAATTATTGAAGAGGAAAATAAATTAATAATGAGAAAATCCACTGTGTTCTCAGAGCCAAACTGATGGAAGGCAAATCTAACAAGCTTTTAAAATAAATCAATATAGATTATTTATATGAAGTAATCCTTTTGTGCTGGTTTCCCTAAAAGAGAGCCTCTCATGTTAGCGGTGATATAGAGCTGCAAATGTGCATAGAGTATTTTATTTATTTTCAGGGCAAATGAAAATAATATGATAGAACAGGATTCTATATGATTCTCAAAGCCAAAAAAATACAGATAAATATTGAACCCATTTTGCACACTACAGAGACATTTCTTAGCATTTTCGTTTGCAATTGTTCTGAATGGTTTTGAGTTGTTAATTTTCTCTACAATTGTATCTTACTGGCTTTCAGCTAAATGCAATGCCACTTGGAATTTGATGTAAAAAGTGTTACCTCCTTTATTTTTCATTAAAAAAAGTCAAGCAGACAAACTTTTAGACTAATGCCTTGGTCATTATCGATGAAGGTATTAGGCAAACTGTTTGTTTTATTATTTTTTTTCATAATTCACAATTTTGGGTTTGAAGTCTTGGATTACTTGCACGCAGAAGCAGAAAACCAATGGGTCAATTCCTAAAATGCAAGATTCGATTGGTTACAAATATTCAAGTAAGGTTTACGAATAAAGTTCAAATTGAGGAAAATATAAGAAAAGTTATTATATTTATGTTTATTTTAGGTTAACACATTCTTATCTTTTTACTGAATGTTAGCCTAAACCTATAAATAGGAAAAGCTGCAACCAATTGCTGCTGCCCCACACATTTTTGCAGCTGCCTGGATCTGGGAAGTAAAAGTGAAAAGCTCACTGGATATAGGAACCCACAGATATTCCCTGTAAAAGGGCCCATTTTACCCTCTCATTTTTAATAAGCTGCAGAAATCCAGCTAGCAAGCTTTTCTAATACAAAAGGATAAGAGAATAGCCACAGAAATTCAGAAAGCAATGACTTCAGACTCAGAAAAACAGAGCCAAGACAGTTCCTCATCTCAAGTGTGACATCATTGCTCAGGATTCTCAGAGGATCAGCGTACTTTCAGGAGTCAGACAGATATGCCACGTCCCTTTTCATTCCTATCTCTTATGTCATCTACGTCAGTTTGACAGTAGCAGCATTGATAGAAAAGGCCACGTTTTAACATTGTTATTCAAACCTGTGCTGTGATGTAACCTTAATCCTTTATCACCTGCAGGTTGTGAATGCTGGAACGCTCTCTCCAGTATCTGACTGCGAATTTGCTAAGCTTTTGAGTTGTCCCTGGGCCTATTCCAAACTCAGATCCTGATCTAGCTAATTAATTAGCATTATACATTTTTCAACATTTCAGTACATCCTTGTACAGATCCCATGCACATAACATATGGCGCAATTCTAACAATTCTAAACTGTTTTATGTTTAATATTAGTTCCTGAGCACGATCTTCATTTTTTGTGATTTATAATAAGATAATTGCATAGGGCATCTCTCATTACTGCTTTGAGGTTCTCTCAGCCAACCTCCTGCATCTGTGTGTTTCAAGAAATGTCAGCAGATTGAAATGACAATAGGAATGAAGCTTCACGAGGAGTCCAAATGACAAAAGGTAAACTGGGAAGAGAGGAGATTGCTATACATATACAATGTATGTATAAGTGTGTTGGACAATATAATAGACAAGGCTGTTCATTCCCGGTCCTGGACAGCTACTCCACTCCAGGTTTAACAGGTACAATGTTATATAATTGACTACTTCAGGGTGTGGATGGAGGTATAATTGGTTCAATGAAACGATTTAGAACAGGGTTGGAACAAAGACCAGGAGTGGAAGTGACAACTTTGGCCGCATCTGCTCTAAGCTAACACTGTATACTGCATATGCCAACAAACAAAAAAAGTGTCATTCCTGCTCTAGGATTGGAGGTGCTGCGGATGTATCCTCACACAGTACCACAGCCTTGTTTGAGTTTGCCCAAGGGGCTAGCATAGGATGAGATCTGGTGTTCTCATCTTTCATGAGGACATTGCTCCTGAAACACAGTCAGATGAAAGGGTTAAACGATCGCGTAACCTTAAGCAGTCAGGCGAACAGTCTTTAAGGAAGTAAAAATGAGTAAGACTGCGTTCAAATGGATGAACTGGAATAAGAAGAATAACGTGAAAAACTAGTAATATTGTGCAAGGGCAATGCAGGAACCACAAGTAAGTAAAGTGATTGTGTTTCAATGCATTGGCAAATATGTTCTACTCTGAGAATTATTATCAAGCTTATTAAATCAGTGTCCATAGTGTTAACTTTTAGGTCTTGGAGCTATAGTTTACATTGATTTGTCCTGTTGCAAAGTCCAGTAGCTGTAGTTTTCATGGAGACAAGCAACAGTTCTGAACACACATTCAGCATGGTGATAAGCTAGTTTATAAACACACAACACAGGCTTACAGAATCTAGAAAGTACTTTCTAAAACATTCGAAAAAGGGAACAATATAAGTATACTTAATAAAAGTACATGACATCTTGTGACCTCCTTGGCATCTAGCAAGCTACCTGCAACGCCTCCACTACCCCTGATGCCTGTATCTAGGGAATTGCATGGTATTGGAGTCCTGCTCTGGAGCTAATCCGCAGAGCTTTATCACTAAGTCCTGCACATGTTGCGGAGATCAGGTCTGTGGGTGGTAGTGCTAGCCTGTGGCAGTCGCTCAACTCATGGCCCAGCACCTGACTCGTCTGGCAAACGGTGCTTAGTAGCAGCGGGCTTTTCAAATGTAATTATCAGTAAGACCCATCACAGAACGGGAAGCCGGGCAGGAGTGTAACCTACACTCCTGTCTTTATTATCTCAGCCACATCCGGCACAAGGCTATCTGGCACAAAACGAGGAGGCATGAAGTTTGGAAGACAGGAGTGGTGTTAATTTCCCCTAACCTGGCCTAATTATTTTCTAATTATAAAGATTGACTGAAGGGCCCAGCATGAAAAGACAGTGATCAAAGGGCATCTGAAAGATTGAGTGGCAAACAACAAAATGACTTTTATTAGGTTCCCTTTTCATTGGGTTTGTTTTGCTACTGAGGTGATCGTGTTACTTTTTGTAAAGCGCTTTCAGATTTCTCGGGCCTATTTAATTGATCTGTTTAGACCATTACAACAGCTGTTTATGAACTAAGGTTTTATTGCATTTTTATTTGTGAAAGTATAATGTATAAATGTAAGTTTTGACCTCTGCTGGTCTTAAGGAAACAGAGCTTTTGTCCACTGGAATTAGTCATACCCCAAAAACATCTGACTTGAGCAAGTCTAGTTATAAGCCCATGTTAGCTCATGTTGTTGGGAAGCAATACAGCTGTAAGGTCAGAGCTGAGGAATAAAGGCCATGTGACCCCAGTTTCGTGTTGCAGGTCAGACAATGATTTAGCGAGTGACCCTGTGGTGAGTCACTTCACCCCCTGAGTCAGGTCACCCAGCTGGAAAAGTGAGCTGAGGATCCCACTGTTAACAAGACGTGCTGTCTCTTTCCATCTGAGGCCTTTGAAGTATAACTTCACTTTCCTGCCTCACCGCAGGTGTTTCCTGAGGAAAGACTATTGCCCCAACCCCCGCAAAAAAGTCCCTTTATAAACCTTTTTTTCCCAAAAAGGAAAGCGATCAAATTCCATGAAATCATTTAAGTACAGCACAATGCATCAATGAACTGGAACAAACAGTTCTTAAATCCTGCATATACACGTACTGCATATGTTCCAAGAAAACCACGTTATACTAGAAGAAAAGCATATATCATTTGAAATGATGCAAAAACAAGCAGTGAACTTTTAAATTATAAATAATTAATAAATGTAACTTCTTAAAGCAGAAGTTATGAGAGATACCAGTCAACAACTTCTGCTTTGAGTGTTTTTTTTTTTTTTTAATGAGTGAATTCAGCATATGTGGTGGTGCCTCCATAGGCTGCAAGTCCTGGTTGCCTATTTGTTTGCGATTTCTGAGACTAGGAAGCACTCTGGCCTTAAATACTGTACAACATTCAATAGAGAGACCAGTAATCAGTGCGTGTGCAAGGCAAGACCTACAAAGCCTATCAGGCCTGTCCCAAAACTAGAGCCTGCGGCTTACCAGGAAACCTGGGCCACATTATTTATAAAAACATTAAGAAGCTCATTTAGTTTTATAGGCCATTGCGCTTTTGTGAGGGTTCCAAGGCCAGAGCACCATTAATTCCAATACTGAAATAACTGTGGTCTCCTCCTGCATAGATTTAATTCCTGAAAATGGTTAATTTTGTGCAACTCCCCAAAAATAATTTATTAGCTGATCTCTTTTTGGAAACGTGTACATGTGTTTCTCATGAATACAGTATGTACTTGTGTACCCACACAACTGTTCACAGTCTCCATATACAGTAGGCATCTTACAGTTCGCTACTAATAAACTTGAAATTAGTTTTTATATTTAGAATCACTGGAACATTTAAGATGATGCACAGAGACAGGTATTTATTATATTTGGAGTCTTTGTGATTTATTGTATACTCAAAATTGATAGTTTTTTTTGTTAAAGCATTTATTCAAGGTCATTTCTTTTACATTTTGAATGTTTAAAGAACTAAACAAATAGTTGCTCTCATTAAAAAAAAAAACAGAAGTTGAGTCTGAAAACCAATAGGCTGCCAGCCGGAACAGTTAGCAAACAACAGACAACTGCTAGTTAAGTCCAGTTTAGGCTAGGTTCTCTTCTAAGACTCATTTCTTGAAAAAAAAGAGAGAGAGAAGAGAACACAGCAACTTGGCTCTGTAACCAATACCAGCTTTGCTTTGTCTCCCTTCTACTATTATTATAATTACCTGGCAGGCTTGAAAAAGAGAGAGATATCCATTTCATCTGGTAATTTAAAAATAATAAAACCTGATTATATTTGAGGAAAAAAATGCAGACAATGGAAAGCCAGGGTGCTTGACAGAAAGGGGAGGGCTGAGAAATATAGCAAAAAGAGGAGCGCTTCTACTTTTATTATTTAACTATTATCTAGAATTTCAAATAAGCAGCTTGCAGTTTAAATTACCAGATCACTAAATGAGAGGATCCAGGCGATTTGGGGGCCTGCCGATAACAATCAGACCGCATCAGCTTTCTGGGATAAATTTCAAGTAGGTTCTGTTTGCAGACAAAGCTTTCATTGAACTGAATTAAAAATGGGGAGAAAAAAAATCTCAGTCTTCATTATTTTAATCATGCTTCATTAAAAAAAAAAAAAAAACTTTCAGTTTCTCCTTACAGTACTTTAGCTGTGAGCTTGGAAGGTGTACTCTCCCTTTTAGTATGGTAAACCTCAGGAGGCCATTCTGCCAATAAAAAACAGTAAAGGAATTTTAAACACCAACAGGTTATCCATTCGTCCACTGAAAAAGACTCTGGGAACATCCATTTTGCAAAGAGAATCACAAACAAACTGGCTACAGAGGTTCTATACAGAGATTCTATTCAAAAACTGATCTCTTTCACAGGATGCTTCTCAAATATCTTCTGTTTAAATGTTACCTTCACTTCATCTAGTTGTTAATAACTACCCGTTTCCCTTTCTCTAAATTTAAGCCCTGATGTTTATCAACGAAACCCTTGAAAAAAAAACAATACATCTAACTCTTTCTGCTTGACAAGGATTTTAGAAAAAAGCTAAATAATCTCAAAAGTATTCACCCCCCTTGGACTTTTCCACATTTTATTGTGTTACAACATGGAATCAAAATGGATTTAATTAGGAGTTTTTGCCACTGATCAACACAAAAAAGTCCATAATGTCAAAGTGAAAAATAAAATCTACAAATTGTTCTAAATTAATTACAAATACAAAACAGAAAATAATTGATTGCATAAGTATTCACCCCCTTGAGTCAATATTTGGTAGAGGCACCTTTGGCAGCAATTACAGACATGAGTCTGTTTGGATAAGTCTCTACCAGCTTTGCACATCTGGGCACTGCAATTTTTGCCCATTCTTCTTTGCAAAATTGCTCAAGCTCCGTCAAGTTGGATGGGGACCTTTGGTGAACAGCAATTTTCAACTCTTTCCACATATTTTCAATTCGATTGAGGTCCGGGCTTTAACTGGGCCACTCCAGGACATTGACCTTTTTGTGTTTAAGCCACTCCAGTGTGGCTTTGGCTGTATGTTTGGGGTAATTGACCTGCTGGAAGATGAATCTTCTCCCAAGTCCCAGGTCTCTTGCAGACTTCAGCAGGTTTTCCTCCAGGATTTCTCTGTACTTTACTGCATCCATTTTGCCCTCTATCTTCACAAGCTTTCCAGGCCCTGACGTAGAGAAGCATCCCTATAGCATGATGCTGCCACCACCATGCTTCACGATAGGGATGGTGTTCTCAGGATGATGTGCAGCGTTAGGCTTGCGCCAAACTTAGCGCTTAGCGTTGAGGCCAAAAAGCTTTATTTTGGTCTCATCAGACCATAGAATCTTCTTCCACTTGGTCTCAGTCTCCCACATGCCTTCTGGCAACCTCTAGCCAAGATTTGATGTGAGTTTTTTTCAACAATGGCTTTCTTTTTTCCCACTCTCCCATAAAGGCCAGTTTTGTGAAGCATCCGGGCTATTGTTGCCGTATGCAGTGTCTCCCAGCTCAGCCGAGGAAGACTCTAACTCCTTTAGAGTTGCCATAGGCCTCTCTGGTTTCAGGGCACTAGTCAGCCTCCCTGACTAGTGCCCTTCTCGCCCGGATACTCAGTTTTTGAGGACGGCCTGTTCTAGCCAGATTCACAGTTGTGCCATATTCTCTCCATTTCTTAATAATGGACTTTACTGTGCTCCGGGGGATATTCAATGCCTTGAAAATGTTCTTATATCCTACCCGATTGGTGCTTTTGAAGAACCTTATTCCGGATTTGCTTTGAATGTTCCTTCGTCTTTATGATGTAGTTTTTGTTAGGAAATGTACTAACCAACTGTGGGACCTCCCAGAGACAGGTGTATTTAACCTGAAATCATGTGAAACACCTTAATTGCACACAGATGGACTCCATTCAACTAATTATGTGACTTCTAAAGACAATCGGTTGCACCAGAGCTTATTTAGGTGTGTCATAGCAAAGGGGGTGAATACTTATGCAATCAATTATTTTCTGTTTTATATTTGTAATTAATTTAGAACAATTTGTAGATTTTATTTTTCACTTTGACATTATGGACTTTTCTTGTGTTGATCAGTGGCAAAAACTCCTAATTAAATCCATTTTGATTCCATGTTGTAACACAATAAAATGTGGAAAAGTCCAAGGGGGGTGAATACTTTTGAGAGCCACTGTATACCTGCCACAGAGTCATTCCACACTGGATCATAATATCTGACTAGAATTTGTTTATTTCCCTTGGAATTAACCAAGCTTATGGGGTTAGACAAAATAATACGCATACAAAAGAAAACAAAATTACAGAGCTGTGGTGGTTAAATTATTCTTTATTTTCTATTCTGGATTTCTGGAGTTACATATCCACAGTTACTTTTGATGACAGAATACATGTTTAAAGACCTACAGGTAAACAAGAGAAAGTAGTTTTCCTTGTTCTCCTTGTGGTGAATAGGGACATTACCTCCGGCACCTGGTGATGAGATCTCATGTAGGTCATTAAGGATTATGGGGTGTATTTCACATTGTATGTTTTCCGGCTACTGACACATCATTTCATCTTTGTAACCATATCCACAGTACCTAGTCTAAACCTTCTCCCTTCACTTAGCAAATATCTCTGTGTCTCTAAACATATTCACTTTTTGCTTGTGTGTGTGAAACCACATTTTTTCCACAAATATACAAACACAGTTGACCCCAGGTCCTGGATAAACAAAGCCACTGTGTTTATTCTAGAGATAAGAAGAGGACAATCAGTTTCAATGAAACACTTTGTCAGGGTTTATCAGCAACTCCTGAACTATAGCCTGACAGCTAGAGGGCATTGGTGGTGTCTAGTTCAACAATGAAAGGATCCTGGTTAGGTTCTGAACACTGACCACCTTGCTCCTGTATGCTTTGGCAGGGTTACTGTTGAATATGTGTTGGCTGAACTACTGTTCAGTGCACCTGAAACTGGTATAGAATGTTTGAGTATCTGTTTTTTATCCCCCCCCCCCATGAGGTAAAATGGACATTAAACAACATACACACACAGATATATATATATATATATATATATATATATATATATATATATATATATATATATATATATATATATATATATATACACACACACACACACACACAGTGCCTTGCATAAGTATTCACCCCCCTTGGACTTTTCCACATTTTGTAGTGTTACAACCTGAAATTAAAATGGATTTAATTGGGATTTTTACCATTTGATTTACACAACATACTTAACACTTTGAAGGTGCAAATTTTTTTTTATTGTGACACAAAAATTAATTAAACAAAAAAAAGGACATTTGTTGGTTGCATAAGTATTCACCCCGTTGAGTCAATACTTGGTAGAAGCACCTTTGGCATCAATTACAGCGGAGTCTTTTTGGGTAAGTCTCTACCAGCTTTGCACATCTGGATCCTGCAATTTTTGCCCATTCTTCTTGGCAAAATTGCTCAAGCTCTGTCAAGTTGGATGGGGACCGTTGGTGAACAGCAATTTTCAAGTCTTGCCACGGATTCTCAATCGGATTGAGGTCTGGGCTTTGACTGGGCCATTCTAAGACATTCAGGTTCTTGTTTTTAAACCACTCCAGTGTAGCTTTGGCTGTGTGTTTAGGGTCATTGTCCTGCTGGAAGGTGAACCTTCGCCCCAGTCCCAGGTCTCTTGCAGACTGAAACAGGTTTTCCTCCAGAATTTCCCTGTATTTGGCTCCATCCATCTTTCCCTCAATCCTCACCAGTTTCCCAGTCCCTGCCGATGAAAAGCATCCTCATAACATGATGCTGCCACCACCATGCTTCACCGTGGGGATGGTGTTCTCAGGGTGATGAGCAGTGTTGGCTTTGCGCCACACATAGCGTTTTGCACTAAGGCCAGAAACTTCAATTTTGGTCTCATCAGACCAGAGAACCTTTTTCCATGTTTGCTGTGTCTCCCACATGCCTTTTGGCAAAGTCCAAACGGGATTTGATATGGGTTTTTTCAGCAATGGCTTTCTTCTCGCCACTCTTCCATAAAGCCCAGCTTTGTGGAGCGTCCGGGTTATAGTTGTCCCATGGACGGTTTCTCCCATCTCAGCTGTGGATCTCTCAGCTCCTTCAGAGTTACCATTGGCCTCTTGGTTGCTTCTCTGATTAATGCCCTCCTTACCTGGTCACTGAGTTCTGGTGGACGGCCTTCTCTAGGCAGAGTTGCAGTTGTGCCATATTTTTTCAATTTTTTAATAATGGATTTAACGGTGCTCCAGGGGATGTTCAAAGTTTGGGATATTTTTTTATAACCCAACCCTGATTGGTGCTTCTCCAGAACTTTATCCCGGACTTGTTTTGATAGGTCCTTGGTCTTCATGATGCTGTTTGTTTAGATATGCTCTCTAACAAACTTTAGGGCCTTCCAGAAACAGGTGTATTTAATCTGAGATCATGTGACACTAATTGCACACAGGTGGACTCCATTCAACTAATTATGTGACTTCTGAAGGCAATTTGTTGCACCAGAGCTTATTTAGGGGTGTCACAGCAAAGGGGGTGAATACTTATGCAATCAAGACTTTTCATTTTTTTATTTGTAAATAATTTTGAAAAATATGTAGATTTTTTTCCCCCACTTTAACATTATGGACTATTTTGTGTAGATCAGTGACAAAAAAAACCCTAATTAAATCCATTTTAATTCCAGGTTGTAACACTACAAAATGTGGAAAAGTCCAAGGGGGGTGAATACTTATGCAAGGCACTGTATGTGTATATATATATATATATATATATATATATATATATATATATATATATATATATATATATATATATATATCACACACACACACACACACACACACACACACACACACACTACCGTTCAAAAGTTTGGGGTCAAATTTCCTTGTTTTCGAAAGAAAAGCAAATTTTTTGTCCATTAAAATAACATCAAATTGATCAGAAATACAGTGTAGACATTGTTAATGTTGTAAATGACTATTGTAGCTGGAAACGGCTGATTTGTAATGGAATATCTACATAGACGTACAGAGGCCCATTATCAGCAACCATCTGTCCTGTGTTCCAATGGCACGTTGTGTTTGCTAATCCAAGTTTATCATTTTAAAAGGCTAATTGATCATTAGAAAACCCTTTTGCAATTATGTTAACACAGCTGAAAACTGTTGTGCTGATTAAAGAAGCAATAAAACTGGCCTTCTTCAGACTAGTTGAGTATCTGGAGCATCAGCAACTGTGGGTTCGATTACAGGCTCAAAATGGCCAGAAACAAAGAACTTTCTTCTGAAACTCGTCAGTCTATTCTTGTTCTGAGAAATGAAGGCTATTCCATGCGAGAAATTGCCAAGAAAATGAAGATCTCGTACAACGCTGTGTACTACTCCCTTCACAGAACAGCGCAAACTGGCTCTAACCAGAACAGAAAGAGGAGTGGGAGGCCCCGGTGCACAACTGAGCAAGAGGACAAATACATTAGAGTGTCTAGTTTGAGAAACAGATGCCTTACAGGTCCTCAACTGGCAGCTTCATTAAATAGTACCCGCAAAACACCAGTCTCAACGTCAACAGTGAAGAGGCTACTCTGGGATGCTGGCCTTCTAGACAGAGTTCCAAAGAAAAAGCCATATCTCAGACTGGCCAATAAAAAGAAAAGATTAAGATGGGCAAAAGAACACAGACACTGGACAGAGGAAGATTGGAAAAAGTGTTATGGACAGACGAATCTAAGTTTGAGGTGTTCGATCACAAAGAAGAACATTCGTGAGACGCAGACCAAATGAAAAGATGCTGGAGGAGTGCTTGACGCCATCTGTCAAGCATGATGGAGGCAATGTGATGGTCTGGGGTGCTTTGGTGGTGGTAAAGTGGGAGATTTGTACAGGGTAAAAGGGATCTTGAAGAAGGAAGGCTATCACTCCATTTTGCAACACCATGCCATACCCTGTGGACGGCGCTTGATTGGAGCCAATTTCCTCCTTCAACAGGACAATGACCCAAAGCACAGCTCCAAACTATGCAAGAACTATTTAGGGAAGAAGCAGTCAGCTGGTATTCTGTCTATAATGGAGTGGCCAGCACAGTCACCGGATCTCACCCCTATTGAGCTGTTGTGGGAGCAGCAAGACCGTATGGTACGTAAGAAGTGCCCATCAAGCCAATCCAACTTGTGCGAGGTGCTTCAGGAAGCATGGGGTGAAATCTTTTCAGATTACCTCAACAAATTGACAACTAGAATGCCAAAGGTCTGCAAGGCTGTAATTGCTGCAAATGGAGGATTCTTTGACGAAAGCAAAGTTTGAAGGACACAATTATTATTTCAATTAAAAATCATTATTTCTAACCTTGTCAATGACTAGATTTCCTATTCATTTTGCTATATTTCCTATTCAAACTCATTTCATGTATGTTTTCATGGAAAACAAGGACATTTCTAAGTGACCCCAAACTTTTGAACGGTAGTAATATATATATATATATATATATATATATATATATATATATATATATATATATATATATATATATATATAACAACCCTGACTTGCATAAAAGAAGGAAAAACAATAGCTTGCAGCACTCGATTTTCAAGGTGTGGTATCGAAAGCATAATCAACAAGCACAGAGAGACATCATCTGTAATTGACTCACCCAGGACTGGAAGACCCAAAAAGCTGTCTAGCAAGGATGAGCAATATCCTTAAGGAATAGAAAGAAGACAATCGTTGAATTGACAACAGAACTGGCAGAAGGCACAGGTGTCGTTGTCCATCGAATCAACAGTATGAAGGTCACTTTTGAAAATCAGGACTTAAAGGATGTGTTGCAGTAAGAATACCTCCTCTGTTAAGAAATGGGAACAAGGCTAAAATATGCACAAGAACACAGAAATTGGACTATGGAACAATGGTTAAAGGTGCTTTGGACTGTTGATGGATGAACAACGACACCTGTGCCTTCTGCCAGTTCTGTTGTCAATTCAACGCTTGTCTTCTTTCTATTCCTTACTATCTTCAAGTATTGCTCATCCTTGTTAGACAGCTTTTTGGATCTTCAGGTCCTGGGTTTGTCAATTACAGTTGATGTTTCTCTGTACTTGTTGATTATGCTGCGGATACCACACCTTAAAATCGAGCGATGCAAGCTATTTAACTCAATGTTTTTCCTTCTTTATGCAAGTCAACATTGTTACGATAGTAGAAAACACTAGTGGAGACTGAGTACATTGTTGATGTTCATAATGCATCAGAGTAGAAAAATGCAACATGAAAAATATATTTATATATATATCTCAATTACTTTTCTTCATTAAGTATTTCCAGCAATTGATGGGTATCCTATTGGATCCTTGGATATTGTGTTGGCAAGTGTCTCTGAAATCAAAACTCCACAAATAAAATCTTGAGGAACACTCTCAAAAATCATGAGTCTATGGGCCATTCTGGAGAACATAAAATAACAAAAAAATCTCAGTTTTACATCTATGTATCCCAGTTGTTGTTTGCTATTTGGTAATGAAGTTCTACCACATACCTAATATGTAATCAAATGCACTTGCGGTATATTGCATTTCAATTAAATACATTTTTCATACAGGATTTCCCCTGCATAAGACCCAATATGTTAATGAATAATCAAGATCTGGAAACTCCCTGGATTTTAAACATTTTGTGCGACTCCTGTTCAAACACCTTCTGGACCGACTCATTTTTGCCAAGAGAACAGGAGGCCCTGCTGTCTTCTTCCAGCCAGCCTGGATGTCCTCAGAAACTTCCCCGCAAATCAAGCTGCATCATCAGGTATAAGCACAGGGCATCCCACAGACAAGTAATCAGACCTACAGGAGAAAGAGAAACACAGAGTTCAGTGCTGGTACAAAATGACACAAACTAAAGTGCTTTTTATAAAGCAATGAAAACAGTTTGACAAGCCACATCCCTAAACAGTTTGCATTCTCCACATCCATAAATGTAAAAACTGGTACCATAAGGATCACTGTGCAATATTTGTTTCATGTTGCGTTACTTTTTGCATTCTTCCAAGTTTACCTCAGGAGCATCATTTTCTCTACACAGCAGAAGCTTTTCAATCACCCCGCGAGAAGACAGAGTTGAAGAGGTAATATGCAAGCAATACACTGGTATTGCAATGGTATCCCAAATGTATTTTTCACCTTTTCATATGACAATACTCTCAAAAGAGGTCCAGAGTCTGTCTGTGGAGTAAAACGATATTCCATTCTTTCTTTCCCTTAATTTCCTATTCACCGGCAGGCAGCAGCAGGCACCTGATTGTGATTGGCAGCCACAGTGTATCCAGTCGGGCTGGAACGTGCTATAAGGACCACAAGTCAGCTTCACAGGAAACCCAGAGTTTCACACCAAACGACGGGCAAGCTCAATTACAGACTCCCCTCCCGTGACTTCAGTCAGACTGTGGCAGATAGCAATCGGAGGTCTGGGGGTCTCAAATATCATCAGAGCTGTTCCACACTTGACAGACACCATATTGGTGTGCTTACTTAGTGTGGATGATAGGGAATGGACCCTTTTCAAAAAATTTATCATAGTAATTGCACCGTAGTTGTATTGTTCATCATGCCTTTCCCATGCTTATACTATGCATCTACTGTGCCTTACAGTATCCCTTAACTGTAATTTACTATGCTTGTTTCTTTTTTTTCTTTAATTCATTGCTGAGCTTTTACCATGGTATACCACGATAATTTAAGGGGTTACAACAACGCAATCTATTGCAATTAAACGTGAATAAAATATTGATTACTGAAACCAGTTTGCTGTTTTACAAATGAATGCGTGCAGCTGATCTTGTTTGAAATGGCAGTCATTTGTACGGCAACTCAAGTTTTTGAAGTGTTTTTGCCTGTTTGAATGATGCGTCTCTTTTCTTGTCGTTGATTTTATGGTATTTCTTGCCGCCTTCTCTTGCCAGGTCTCCCTTCAAAATGAGATGTACAGTACTGTGCAAAAGTTTTAGGCAGGTGTGAAAAAATGCTGTAAGGGTGAGGAACAGCCAAACTCAGCTAACAAGGTGAGGTTGCTGAAGACAGTTTACTGTCAAAAGTCATTCACCATGGCAAGACTGAGCACAGCAACAAGACACAAGGTAGTTATACTGCATCAGCAAGGTCTCTCCCAGGCAGAAATTTCAAGGCAGACAGGGGTTTCCAGATGTGCTGTCCAAGCTCTTTTGAAGAAGCACAAAGAAACGGGCAACATTGAGGACCATAGACGCAGTGGTCGGCCAAGGAAACTTACTGTAGCAGATGAAAGACAGATCATGCTTACTTCCCTTCACAATCGGAAGATGTCCAGCAGTGCCATCAGCTCAGAACTGGCAGAAAACAGTGGGACCCTGGTACACCCATCTACTGTCCGGAGAAGTCTGGTCAGAAGTGGCCTTCATGGAAGACTTGCGGCCAAAAAGCCATACCTCCGACGTGGAAACAAGGCCAGCGACTCAACTATGCACGAAAACACAGGAACTGGGGTGCAGAAAAATGGCAGCAGGTGCTCTGGACTGATGAGTCAAAATTTGAAATATTTGGCTGTAGCAGAAGGCAGTTTGTTCGCCAAAGGGCTGGAGAGCATACACGAATGAGTGTCTGCAGGCAACAGTGAAGCATGGTGGAGGTTCCTTGCAAGTTTGGGGCTGCATTTCTGCAAATAGACTTGGGGATTTGGTCAGAAGTAATGGTCTCCTCAATGCTGAGAAGTACAGGCAGATAATTATCCATCATGCAATACCATCAGGGAGGCATCTGATTGGCCCCAAATTTATTCTGCAGCATGACAACGACCCCAAACATACAGCGAAAGTCATTAAGAACTATCTTCAGCGTAAAGAAGAACAAGGAGTCCTGGAAGTGATGGTATGGCCCCCACAGAGCCCTGATCTCAACATCATTGAGTCTGTCTGGGATTACATGAAGAGAGGGAAGCAACTGAGGCTGCCTAAATCCACAGAAGAACTGTGGTTAGTTCTCCAAGATGTTTGGGCCAACCTACCTACGAGTTCCTTCAAAACTGTGTGCAAGTGTACCTAGAAGAATTGATGCTTGATGCTGTTTTGAAGGCAAAGGGTAGTCACACCAAATATGGATTTGATTTAGATTTTTCTTCTGTTCACTCACTTTGCATTTAGTTAATTGATAAATATAATCTATTAACATGTCTATTTTTGAAAGCATTCTTACTTTACAGCATTTTTTCACACCTGACTAAAACTTTTGCACAGTACTGTATATCTCGAGGGTTCCATCCTGGTTAAATACATATCTTTAGATTTGAGTTATATTTGACTCCCATCAAATTACAATGAGGTCATTTCATTTGCTACTTTTAAAAGAATGCATGCTCCGGTTGTCAGTTGCAGTGATAGATATGACATAGTTTAAAAAAGGGAATTAAAAAAACGGAATCCCCTTTTTTCTAACTGGTATTTTAGTTTACCTGATAACCATCAACTAATGTTTTCAACATGGACTTTTACTGTAGGTGTAGGGGAATTCCTTTCATAGAAAGTTAAAAAAAACGTACAGTACACTCTGTTTTTAGTGATTAAGTGACTACGTAATTGTTGCCATAAGCATTTTATACAGCTTTAGCTTTATTATTTTTAAGTCCAGCTTCCAAATGTTTTTAATATCAGACCTGTTGCATGAACAAGTAAATGCAGCCTCCAAGAAATGAGGAAAGGGAACGCTGCTTGAATCTGAGGTCATGCAGGCTGGCAATGACACATAGAAACACCTGATGGCTTTTGGCCAAAGAGGCTGTCCTGTGCCAATAGTAATGTCAGACCCAAGCCAAGCAGCCACTGAATTCTTCTTTTCTCTTTCATTTAAAAGGCACGAATGCTAACTGTCTAACCCAGTGAATAGGGCTGCAACTACCTTCTAAATGAACATCCAATTCCTCAGATAAGGACTCAAATCACAATCATACCTTAACCATTCTGCTGCCTGGTAATTTTTTGTACTGTCAGTTTTTTTTTTATCCTAGACATGACTACACCTAACTTCTAATGGCAAATCATAACATTCTTGATATGCGATAAGATTACAGATTACCTGAAAGACATACAGTCATCTCCAAAATTATTGGCACACTTGATAAAGATAAGCAAAAAAGACTGTATAAAATAAATAATACCAGTACTGAGCTATATTGTAATTTTCCAACATTTGGAATATATTTGACTTTATTAATGATTCATGGAATCAACCAAAATTAAACACTTCTCAAATTAGAAATTTATTTCCAAACAAAATGAAGTGTCACAATTATTGGCACCCTTGTTTTCAGTAAGTTGTGCATCCTCCCCTTGCAAGGATAACGGCACCGAGTCTTTCTATAATGTTTAATGAGATTGGAGAACACATTGGGAGGGATCTTGGACCATTCCAACATAGAATCTTTCCAGATCCTTGATATCCTTCGGTCTGCACTTATGGACTGCCCTCTGCAATTGAAACCACAGGTTTTCAATGGGGTTCAAGTCCGGAGCCTGAGATGGCCATTGCAAAATGTTGATTTTGTGGTCAATTAACCATTTCTTTGTGGATTTTGACGTGTGCTTGGGGTTATTGTCTTGCTGGAAGATCCACTTGCGGCCAAGTTTCAGCCTCCTGGCAGAGGCAGCCAGGTTTTTGGCTAAAATGTCCTGGTACTGGGTAGAGTTCATGATGCCATTGACCTTAAAAAGGGCCTCAGGACCAGTGGAAGCAAAACAGCCCCATAACATCAAAGATCCACCACCATACTTTACAGTAGGTATGAGGTTCTTTTCTGCACACGCATCCTTCTGTCGACGCCAAACTCACCGCTGGTGTGCGTGGCCAAAGAGCTCTATTTTCGTCTCATCTGACCATATCACCCGGTTCCAATCGAACTGCCAATGCCATTTAGCAAACTCCAGGCGCTTATGTTTGTTGGTTGCTCTCAATAAAGGCTTTTTTCTGGAAACCCTTCCAAATAGCCTATTGGCATGGAGGTGGCGTCTAATTGTAGATTTGGAGACTTGGTGACCCCAAGATGCAACCAAGTTCTGTAATTCTCCAACTGTGGCCCTTGGATTTCCCTTTGCCTCCCAAACCATCTGCCCCGCTGTGCATTTGGGCAAGATACACTTGTGTCCTCTACCAGGCAAGTTTACCACTGTTCCAGTGGTTTTAAACTTTTTAATTATTGCCCTAATAGTGGTAAGTGGTATATTTAGGTTTTTTTAGGTATTGTTTTGTACCCATTGCCTGATTTATGAAGGTCAACAACCACTTGCCTCTTTTCATTTGTGAGTTCTTTGGCTTTCCCCATGGTGATGACAAATGGATTTCATATGCGTGTTACCTCATTTTTATACCCAGTGAAACAGGAAGCCATGGAAGGCCACAATACAGTTCCTTAAGACTGAGATGAACTTGAAGTAGAATGTTAATGCAGATTTAATTTTGTTTGATTTTATTTATAAGAATCTTTAGGGGTGCAAATAATTCTGACACCTATCTTTGAAAAAAAAAATGTATTCCTTGTTAATAAAAAAAAAACTCTGAACAATTGTATTAGAATAAAAGAATATGGTTTTCCCATATATTTGAGCATAAAATATAGCTCATTACCTGTGTTGTTTATTTTATACAGCCTTTTTTGCTCATCTTTATCAAGGGTGCCAATAATTTTGGAGGTGACTGTATATCAACAATTATTACTGATATCAAAAATCAGATTTTTAATATTGAAAATGTGGATCTTGTGGTTTAAATGTTAAAACAGTTTGCCATACACTCCTAGTGCACTGTGCCGTGAAATGAAAGACTGAAGCATCTGTAGCCAGGATAAACAAATAGAACGACCCACCATCTGTAGCACACACTTATGTAAATGATTCACTAGTGCAAATGCTATCCTGGAATATATTACTGTTGTACTTCAGTCAGAGCTGCCTAGAACACTGGCTTGCTAAAAATCAGTGCACTCGTGGTCACATTGTAAACATTAGGAATATGGCCAACTGAGTTTAAATCCCATTGCGTTACTAGCATATTCATTTTTATACTGAATATTGTTGGGGTTTTAAAGGGAGGAAAGGCAGGAGTGGGGTGGGGGGTGAATGCAGTAGTGCTGGAAAAAAATTTGTCAGCTGGAAAGTTTTCAATTTTCAAAACGGTTTGTAATAATTTCCCTGATTCTTCAAGATGAAAACCATTTGTGAGAAAGTGAGAAGGAGCTATGTTAATAAGAATGTGGGACTGATGAACAGACGGCAGTTAAACTGAACATGAGCTGCCACTAATGCCAAACTTGGACAGACAAATCACTTTCGGTGGTCTCCTTCCAAACACTTGTGGCTGTAATTTATACCCATCATTTGCAATTGCTTGTCAAGGTGATGTATGACACAGTGTTGAAAAATATCTGGTCTATTTAGGGAATGTCATGGACTTTATATATATATATATATATATGATATATGTAAAAAGGGGCCCCTGTCCCCATGTTGGGGTGGGGGGTAGTTCTTGAAGGCTCTGGACAGGGTACTGGGGCCCCCACTCTTGTTCTTTGGCAATCGTTTAAGGAACTTTAATGACAAGACCATTTTATTTCTGTGTCAACCATTTAAAATCGATAGCCTGAACTACTGTGTGAAAATGGGAGCCTGAATCTTTGAGGTGTTGCAAATATCAAGGATCTTGCATTTATTTTTTTTTATCACTTAAATACTACAGCTGGCAGGTAGGTTATTAGGTTGTACAGGTAATATAGCAATATGGTTAACAAAGGATTTGTAAATTATTTTTCTATGAAACGTGTAGATTTATGTATTTATTGCAATTGCTTCCAACTGGCCACGCTGTATTATCATACGTACATACACTTAGAGACACAACCGTTGCATGCACATTTCTCTTTTCAATATTCATCTACTCTTACAATGAACCACATCTGAGACGAGATTCAGTAGTCTGTTAATAATCAATAGTGAAAAACAAATATATTTGACCATTGATTAATATCTCAATATAAAAGTCAGTGAAAGGCTTTCACATACAGTTATGAAACAAATTTAAATAAAAGCACTCGTCCTTTTTGTAATCTAAAAAAGTGCCAACATGTTGCAGATGTTGCCACCCTCAATGCATCAGTACTGGCTTGAGATGGGGAGCATATCATCTCGTATTCAGGATCGGATCTCTTCCCAAATGTCTATCGCATTCCCACCCTTTTTTTCTTTTCTTTTCATCTCAAAACACTCGAGTGGCCATTGTGCCTCCGCAATGCAAACAGTGCACGTCGCCAGTGGCAATGGGCAAGCACTCATCTGAAAGTATTTGTCAGTTTTAATGATGGTGGAACTCTCTCTCTCTCTTTTCTAGCTGCTTTAGCACTCCACAATTTCCACGGTAGACACCCCTCTTCTCTGCCCTCCCTCCGGCTCCACTCCGCATTGATGCCGATAATTACCGCTGAATAGCTTTTCAGATTCCCATGGATGTCAGGCTACCCCTTGGCCTGCTCCCCCCCCCTGCCCTCCTTCCCCAGCGTGGTTCAATAGGGGATTAAGAAGTGCGCACAAACCCAAGCTTCAGGACAGCTTGTTTTGTAACTGCCTCATAAATCCCCCCACACCACCCACTCGATCTAAGAAGTGGGTCGTGGCTGCCCTGTTTGATAACATATCACATGTTCATGCCAGTACTGAGATGGAGCACTATAGTAAAATATAGCTGCAGCAGTGTATTACAGTCATGGGTCTCAGGCACTAAGGTAGAAGTATTGTACAGGAATCTGCATCTTCTACTGGGTCCCGCTGATGATAAATAATAAAAAGTCAGGGGCTTTGATTGCAGCGGTAAAGGGGGTAGATTCCTACTACCTCGAAAAATGGGACCACATACAAGGGCAGAACTGACATTCAATTCCAAGCCTTCTAGTATTATTATTATTTATTTCTTTGCAGACGCCCTTATCCAGGGCGACTTACAATTGTAACAAGATATCACATTATTTTTACATACAATTATCCATTTATACCGTTGGGTTTTTACTGGAGCAATCTAGGTAAAGTACCTTGCTCAAGGGTACAGCAACAGTGTCCCCCACCTGGGATTGAACCCACAACCCTCCGGTCAAGAGTCCAGAGCCCTAACCACTACTCCACACTGCTACTTGGTGTTCCACTGCTTAGACTGTATCTGTGTGCTTAATCAATGACACTGTAATTGCTGCTGCTGCCCTCTTGTTGCAGTGTGGTCTATTATCCACTGTGGGACACTGCTGAGGCCAACTGGCCAACTCATTCCACATATGATGTGGTCTGCGCATTATTCAGACCCAAGCCTGCAGGGGTGAGAGTGTTATCATACCGGTAGTCACCTGTGCCACAACTTTAAAGATATAGTAGCACAGCAATTTAAAAATGCCTCAGTTACTGATCCCTGATGACAGCAGTCATCCCAATAACCCCCCCCAAAAAACCATACAAAGCTAAAAGCTATAGTGTGCTTACAGCTATAGTAGCCAATGCATTCAGTCTAAATAAATATAGGTCTTGTTTTCCATTTCTTGCAAACTATTATGTATCTGCTGTGTGTGATACCGAGATCTTAAGTGATGTTTGAACTGAACTTCAATAAATGGGTAACAGTTTTTTATGCCTCACATAATATAGCATTACCTGGCAAGTTTAAACATGATGAACAGCAAATTTACAGTGTAATCACTGTGGTAAACTTCCAAATTGACAGGATATTGGTTCTCCTTCTTTTTGTGTGTGGCATGACCTAGTTGCCTAGACTGCAAACTGGAACAGATAATTAGTTTACATGTTTATTGAGAAGCTTCAGAAAACATTTTAAGTTTTTTGGCAAAAACTGTTTTAAAAACATTCAGATACAAAATTGCCGTTTTGGAATGGAATCTTTCTATTAGTTTTATTCATTGTATTTCGGTTTTATCAGGTTGGACTACATTACACTGAAAAGAAGCATTCATGAGAACCGACATTGTTTTCCGAATTTAAAATCAAGCCTGTAGTTCATAAATTAGTCTCAGCTGAGAAGGAGGGGGTATTTGTAAATATGATTTGGTTGCTAATTCCTATCATGCGATTGGACAAAGTCATTAGAAAGCACAAAGCCTAGTGAGAGCAAATCCCTTTAAAATAAGGCTCATCCAATTAATTCAGTGGACAATTAATTGCAGCAGGATTTCCAAGCACAGTGGCCCTTAAATCACTCCTCATCCCCATTCCTTAAAAAAAAAAAAACCTGTGATAAACATTAAATAGTTTCTGTCACCTTCCTGATAAAAGTACCACTACTGGTGTCAAACTGGCATTTAATGGTCAAACCAGCATTTATGTCTGGATTTGATATTGCTCCCATTTAAAAACATAGGATGATCAATGTATTTTAACTTTTATGTTGATGGCCTAAAACGGCCTGGAAAATACAATTTGTTAGTCTGTATGAGACCTGATTCCTGAAGCAATATCCAGGCTAGTCAATATCAAGGAAAATAAATGACGAAACTACGCTATATCCCAGACATAGAATACAAAATCTAAGAAGCCACAAATACAAAAAGTCATAGTTCATACTTCTGGCAAATACAGTTTACCCTGCAGAAATCAGTCACTTCACTGGACACCTCCCCGCTCTATCAGTATGCTCTCAAGCCTGTTTACCACAAACACAAGATCAACCCTGCCCACATTCATTAATACTAGCCAAATAATGGCATGCCAATTCCTGTGGGCAGCTAACTTGTGCAAATGCAGTTGTCACAGCAACCCAGCATCCTATGGTAAGAGAAACAGAGGGGCAGGGATGATGTCATCCCATGGGTGGCGGGGACCAATCAGCTCCTGAGAAAATGATGTCAGCCTTTGTTGAGTTGGTCCATTCAAAACTATAGAAGTGTGGTGAATTGAAAGTTGCAGAGAGGTCATTTTCTCCCCTTAGCCGTGTGTGAGAAAAAGAAGAAAAAAGTCCAGAAAAAGCTTTGAGGACATGCTAATATTGTTGACCGGAGGTAGTACCATAAAAGATGTCAAACCCACTCCCCTGTTTAAACCACAATGACTTATTTTCCTTTAAAAACAAAAAGAAACCCAAACTTAACTATAATCCTTCTAAAACTTTTGAATGACATGTCAAAAAGTCACATACCAGAATAACAGGCTTGCAATGCTCTGCAATGGAAAGCTGATTAGTCCTCTTTTGTTTTGTTGTTTTGAAGCATTGAGAAAGAAAACAATGCCCCAACCAACACCAGCAACCCTCCCACTGGGATCATATTTTGTGCAGAGCTGAACAATATTGAGCTGGGGTTTTGGTTGACAGTAAGAGATGTTTGGAAAGGAAGCAGACTTTCAGCTTTTCCCATGGTTTATCTGATACACGTGGAAAACAAGCATTTAAAGGCACAGCATCACCCCTTTGACAAGTTGAACAGGTTTGCTTTTAAAACATAGGGATTCATCAGGTAATTATCTAACAGTGTGTCCAGTGATAACTTAATTAGTTAATTCGTATTGTTAATAGTTTGTGTAGAATTGAATTGAGAGCACCAGTCCAATTATTCTTTTTCCTAATTCCTGATTCAAACACAATTCATAACAGTGGGGCCGGTCTCCGTGCTGAGATTCCCCTCTACTGATCTCAACCTTGGACAGACCCATACAGTGTGGCTCTGTGGGACTGGGAAGCTGTTATCTTCACATTCCCCAGGTCAGTGTATTAAACTCTCTTTGGTAGTTGACACCGAGTAAAATAATAACAGACTGCGTGTGTTATTTACAGCTTTGGCTAACTGATTGGGCAGACATAGATACATATAGACATATTGTATATAACACAATACTTAAAAGGGGCTTTAATGCTCTGATTGGTACAACAGTCAAATATTGTATAACGTCACGAAAAAAAAAAAAATCAAGGTCAAAGCAGGTAAGAGGGACTAGAGATAAGAAGAAGAGCTACTATCATAGGTGAGTCAGAACTATAAACATGATGGATTCTCTCAAGTAAATCAGATTCACTAACCTTAGACTCTTGAAATATCTATAGCATTAGGTATTATTGCCATAATCATATTGTGGTGCACAAAATGTCATTCTTCCCTTCTCTAAAACTGCAGTGACTGAAGTATGCACCTCCCTCCCCACACCCCAAGCTGCAAGTCATCAGGAGCTATCTATTCAGACTGCTTTGTCATTCCATTAGTATTATTAATTGTAGGTTGTCAATGGTTGCTGTTATGAGCTGCTACTGTACCTAACAACGACCACAGTTAATGATAAGGAATAAACAGAAACTGGTGTTGACCAACTAGACAAACCGGTAGGGAGTGAGGGGACTTTTCTTCTGAGAAAATGCTGTAATTTAAGTACAGTCAAACCTGCTTGTAACAGCCACTGAGCGTATCGAGGTGATTTAATTTGGGAAATATGCATCACACTTCAGATTGTACATTCAGAAAACATACTAGTATCTCTACGTCTAGAGTTGTAATTTGGTCTCTGAGGTGTGATATATATATAGTACACTGGGATTTATCACCACAGGCAGTAGTGTGGTGGTAAAAAAAGAAGAGGGTAAACTAACTGTTTTGGTGTTCGTGGTAGGCACTGAGGGTGTGCAGAGATGCTCTTCGATCAAGTTGTGGTGGTCTGCAGAAATTTGGGTTAAAGGTTAAAATCAGAAGAGATTCCGCCCATCATGTATATAATAAACTGGGCTAAGCCTTGGCTTTAACCCTTGGTACAGCCATGATTTGCTTATCACAAGAGAGTAGGAGTGAGTAAACACTTCAGCCCTTAAATGATACAAGTGGGTAAACTCTATATTGCCCATATGAGAAGTGGGTAAACTCAGTTTCCCCTCGACTACAGTACTGTCTATAGGCAAGAGTCTGTATAACTACTGTACCTCTCTAAACATATGCAAGTTGCAAATCAGACGAGCAACATTCACCATGGTCTCTTTAGTAATGAGCTAATTCTACCTTCAACCACAGTCGTGTAATAAGCAATTGAAGAGTCAGCAGTGATGGTTAGTACATGCATGTACTGACATTGGGTGGGGAAATGATCAAAAAATGGCATCTCTTTTTCCATGACATAAGGTTCCAAAGGTACTGCAACCACCGCATTGTTCTTCTGTTTCACACCACTGTGAAATGGTATTGAGCAACAGCAAACTCAGTTAACCATAATTTGGTAAAGAACCAAATCCTCACTGAATCCTGCCAAAACAGGTGGCAAGTATGTGTTAATCTGAACCAGCGGTAGTGGGTATCATTGTGCTCCAGGGTTTTAAGGCAATGACACTGATACTAGTCGTACACAGCTGGGTGTGGTGGTGTGTCCACCTGCCAGTAAAAACACAATTCCCGCAAGGAATGCAGTGTCTCGATTTGTTTTGGCAGGGCAGCAGTACCAGTCATTTGAAAGTAAAACTGAATTAAATTAAACAAAAACCTCAGAACAGGGGTCATTTTAGCCCAAAGTGTTTTGTGTTGTTTTTTTTTGTTGTTTTTTTTAGGGAGTAAAAATTGATCTGCTTTATCGACCGGTCGAGCTGTTTATTAACCGGCCAATAATTAACAGTAAGAATTTTATCTGCAATTTTATTGGTTTACCAGTAAAGACAGTAAGCAATAATTAGTCAACATTAGGACTGAGGCAAGGGGTAAGGAAATAAATAGCAACTTGCAATATTTTACAGCAATTATTATTACTGTTAATTCTTGCCGGTTAATACTGTTACCACTTTTATTTATAATTTTGTTTTAAACCAGGAGTTGCTTCTGATTCCTTCTAGATTTACTGTAAATCCTCAGGGTAGATTAAGTGCTATATTTTTCACTCCTGTAGTGCTTTAGGCAGATACACAACAGTGTGCAATACATGCAGTGCTAGACATCCCAGTCAGGAACTCACGGACATAACTTCTTACATGTTTTTACAAAACAAGGGGCCCAAGCTGATAATTTTCAGTGGAAAGTTAATAAATAAATGCATAAATAAATGTGTTTGATTCTCATATTGATAGAATGCATTCCAGTGTCAGACCACCTCTTGACATCTTTCGAAGTCCACAGTCCAGCTAAAACAAACAGGTAGAAAGCCAATGTGGTGGTGCCCTTGGTCATGGCTCCGGAATGTATTAATACCTGCGAAGATCCAGGTGAGGTCACCTTTCCCACAATGAATCATGCCAGAACAGACGCCTTCGCACTCGATTAGCATGAGAAACTCACAGACAAACCTGAAGTTGCCAATTAAAAAAGAGATGATTTATGAGATATGTGCAGGAGGAAAAAAAACAAACAGGTCTCCCTTTGTCAACTGGTGCACCATGCAGCAACCCCATCAAATTCATTGTGATGCTTAGACAGTTTCAAAAGCACCTCAGGCTGCTAACATTATTTCACATTTTATTTTTATTGCAGGCTAGGGACAAATTACACAGTCTAATAATAAAAATGATCTTATGTTATCCCTAATGACAGCATGTGTCATCCATGCTCTTTTGCGTATATGCACACCAGACACTGTTAACTGCCAGATCAGATGGGGTTTTTCCAAGTGGATTTGACAGCATTGCTCATTCATGTTGAAAACCTGTCTCGCTTCAGCCCCTTCCAAATACAGTACTACCTGGGTGGTGTCTGATAGAACCGAAGAAATATGGGGTCCACTGCAAGCACCAGAAAATAGTTGTCTTCTATAAAATATCAGAAAATAAGAACTGTCCAATTTCTTTATTAATGTCTGGAATGTACCATCCCGTTACTGTATTCAACACACTTCAACCAGGGACAGATTCAATCAAACAATAGAGCACCTATGATCATTTACGATGTACTTTATCTGGCTAAATACAATAGAGGTCTAACGTTATGTTCACAGAGCCTCTTTCTTATGCCTGGAAGTTCAACCAAATAGGACCATAGAGCAGAGAAGTTATACAATTAAATGACAAATGAGCATCTGACAAACAGCTTGTTTTGTGTTAACAGTTCATTTTGTGTTATTATAAAACTAAAAAAAAATGTACAAATCAAATAAAACCTAAATCTCATTTGCTAAACGTTACATTACAGTAACATCTTTAAAAGCGCAATTAAACAAATGTAATCCCATTTTAAATATACCACTGTCTGAAAATCAAGTGTGACCAAATACAGTAGGGTCATTCTATACCAACTCAACCAGAACCGGTGCCCGACCGGCTCAGATTTTGCTAGAAAAATTCACCTGGGGGTTTTCGGGCCCGTTGAGTTTAGAAATGCAATTTTTTTTATTTTTTTTATTTTATTATTTTTTATCGCCTTGGGCTGATCTTAGACGCTGCCATCATGTGTAGCACCTCATTCGACTTGTAATGAATAGGGCATGAGAGAAAAAAATACCAGGAGCACCCAACTTTTGGCAAGTTGCCGGACGAAGGGTAAGTGACGAGTTTTATTCGAACTTCAGCCGAACCCTTTACCCTGTAGGGGATGCGAGTCTTAAAATTATTAGTATTGCTGCAAGAACCTTAGGGACCCCTCTTCCAAATTTTGTGAAACACCTATGGTTTCAAGTCCCCCCCACTGGTCATTACCCCCCTCTAAAATTTAAATTGTTGGTATTTCTACCAAGTGTGGGCCGAAATGACTCATGTGGGGGTGCTCCAAAAGATCACCCAAAGATATTTTTGGATAGATGTTGATGAGAGCTACAAAAATGCGTAGTGAGGTCGGTACTGATATTTTTTTTTCTCGAAAGCCCTATGAGGTGCCAAATGAGGTGCTACACATGATGATAGTGTCTAAGTTGAGCCCAGGGTGATTTTTCTGGTCAGTTACTTTTTCACTTTAGGTTGACCTTTGCCAGGTCACAGTTCGAAGGGGAAATTAAACCAAAAAAAAAAATTTGATTAGCATTTCTGAACTAGCGGGCCTGAAAACCCCCAGGTGAATTTTTCTAGAAAACTCTAAGCTGGTCAGGCAACTAAATGTCCATTTTCTGGCATGGAATGGCCCAGTAGTGCTGTTCTAGTACACTCAAGTGGTCTGCTGCGTTCTATGCTGTATCTCGGTCACACTTCAAGCATAAACAGTACTACCTGTGTGCCTCTTCCTCTTTCATTCTTTAGCGCTAAGGAGGCGAGTGGTTGCTTTAAAGCAAGTTCTGACAAAATGCAGATGTGATGACTCCACGCCATTATGCAAGTTACAGTTCAGTGTCAATCCATGTCTATCAAAACAGCCCCACAGAACCAAGCCAAGAGTGTCGCTGACGCAAATTCCATTTCTGCAAACACAATAAATAAAAAATATGCGATTGACACTGTGTATGTGCAATACGTGTGTATATTAAAGCCCTAATATTTTGGTGACAGAAGAGAATAAATTGTTTTGTGAATTACATTGTTTTTATATATCATTGAACATAACATTTTTATTGTTTTTATTATTATAGATATAAAGTCACGACTCACCTGTTTCACAGTGAAATTCTGTACATAACTTCATTGGAGTAAAAGTCCAGACCTGATTACCAATTCTCAAAAAAATTTAATGGCAGGAATTGTAATTTACTACTTTTACCTTTACCATAGTGTAGTGACTAAGAATAACATTATGCAGTAGCATACTATACTACGTGTCCTTTTGACAAATTGTAATGATGTGCAGGCCTACAAAATACTATTACATCATATCAATCGCCTTTTTTCCTCCCCAATGGTCAGGTCTATAGGTGTGTCAGGGTCGTTTTCCTTGTACGGAGTAATTGCATGAACAGAGAAAATACCTGATATGAATTAAGATTTGCCCAAGGGAAGGAAAGGCCTGTCATAACATTAATCATCTTTTTTTAAGGTTGTGGAACTTGCAAGGTGCCACGTTCCATCTCCCCCTCCCCTTTTGTCAGGCCCCAACCTGTCAGACAGGCTCACTTTGGCAGCCAATCTTATCTCTCTTGCGTTGTATTCAGAACCCCTCACCCCACTTGATGCTATATTTTTTGACAGAGGGAAACAAACTGTGATTAAGGCTCCCAGCATGCGGGCCACAGGGGTCAGTTAAAGTTTTCTTCCTGAAGCCTCACCTTTTATACCTGCGGTTTGAAAAGCTGTCCTTTTCTAGATCTCCACGTGTGCGGTTACACTACAACGCAATTAACCTCCATGAGGCACTAACTTCATTGTTATTCACACTGGCTGTTTTTCAGGCCTACCATTCCTCAACAGCTGTGACTTAAGTTGTCAGTTGTATTTTGGTGGAGTAAGTCATCTTGTTTCACATAGAGAACCTTAATTCCATCTTAAATTTACCCTTCCTTTGAGTGTTGCCAAGACTCACACTTCCTATTATTATTATTGCTTTCCAAACGTCAGGAAATTTCAGAAATTAGCTGCTATACCATAACATCTCATATCAAGAATGAAAAAGAAATGCCCTGTTAAGTATTCACAACACATTTGAACCCTAATATTTAAATAGCATAAAGCCCCCTTTATTCCGTATTGCATTGTGAATGTTAAATCACACACTGAAATGAAAAAGGCTACTAACCTTCTCATTCCTGAGTCTAATTAGATTTTTCTAACAATTTTAAGCTTTTTTTTGTTTTGTTTTAATTGCCGTATTGTTTCAATCAGCATTAGATGATTTTTTTTTTTTTTTTTTAAAGATTATGAAACTGTACCATGAATTGTCTTAAAGAGTAAGTAGCAGGGTTCCAAAAAATATAGCATTACACGTCCCCACGTGTTGCTACAACTGTTTTAATAATGTACCTGTAATGTTTATTTTCATGGTTAATATCTTGACAATTTTTTTACACTTACAACTTTAAAGTCTGTTTCAATATGACTGCTTTAGTGCACTTGAGTTTGAGATCTGTCCTCTAAAAACACTGCAGGAAGAGCAATACAAAAAAAAAAAAAAAACAACTAACAAGTCCTCAGGCTTTTTTGTTCCGTACCACATCATGGATCGTTATTGCTGTGCTACTGTTTGACAATGTGGGCAACAATCCTTACAATACCAGTGCACTAGAGCGGACATTTTGAAAAGAGCTTTCAAATAGACTTTAAAGTTGTAAGTGTAAAAAGTTGTCAGGATATTAAACAATGAAAATAAAAAACACTACAGGTAAGTCATTTAAACAGTTGTAATAACTCCCTAATCAGACTAACGAAAATATTGGAAGACACAGTCCAACAAGTACTGGTACAAGTTCCCTACAGTACCTGGAATGAAACCCGATCTCGGGAACAAGTGGCATTGTTCAGAAGTTCCAGATACATAAAATCAGCACTCTCCAGGGACCTAAGCCAATTGGTTCACAGCCTAAAAATGCCCAGAGTCTGTGTTGCATTAACTGAATAGTATCAATGTGTTAACACTGTAAAGGGTGCTGCAGAATTGTAAACCCGTAAATGCCCAAGAGCGGTCGAATCTGGTAAAACACACATTTCTACATCACCAATAATGTCACCACTGAAAGCTGACGTGTGTCTTTCCACATTGGCAAGGCTTCCCTTTTGAGAGCACATTTTACATACTGTAGTAATTAATTAGGAATGGTTTAGAAACTGCACTTCAGGTCTAGTCTTTATACTGTTATCATTAGGTAATTGTTTTAGAATTGCTTGATAACTACTTCATAATTAAGGCTCTGATACTGTCCCCAATATGTGTGTAATAGAATCTGCTTAGTGTTGAGTGATTATGTACATTTTAGATGTTTTCACTTTTCAACACAGGAAAGCAATTTTTCACTGACTGGCTGGTTTAAGTGAAGAGACTCAAAAGAGCAAATATGCATATTTAGGAATATTGTGGACATTTAGAGAACATAAAATAGGAGAGGTAAATAGACCAAGAAACTGGAAGTCTCTCAAAGTCTTACCTGCATTGTCATTGTTGCCCATTTCTTTGGCAGCACAAGACCCGGAGACAACCCAGTGTCACTCATGGCCAGTCAATGCAAGGCTCGTGTTTAATGTCCATCATGCAACTTCTTCGGACTACGGTTATCCAAGGACAGTCACTGCTGGCAAATGGCCTGTGGTTAAAAGGATAATGACCATTGAATTTCTCTTTAATTACATGGATACAGATCGCAGACAGGATAGGGATGACCTGTAGAAATAAGGTTAGTTTCAATTAAATTAGCAAAGTCATATGGTATCTGCCCAACTAAATCAAATTTACAAGATTCTTATTAACATTTTATTTACATATTTTACTTAAGTGGTAATTAATGCCTGTCAGTGATGGCTGTACCGTATGATAGTTGACCATCCCCGAGTTTTTATTTAGTAAATCGAATTTTATTTTAGTTAGGGTTTCAAACCCTTATTTATAATCTGGACATTGCCTGAGAAATAAATGGCGCAATTACTGAACAGTCCGTGTACGATCGAGTCTGAACTGCTTGTTATTGGAGCATCATTTGAGCTGACAGGGAGTGGATTGGCTGACGCGGTAGTGACAGGAACAGGATTCACTGCTTGATGGCTGATTTTGAGTCTTGTTTGGAGGATCCAGTTGAGGATAATATTGTAGACCAATTGTGTTTTTGCTGAACATCTGCTGTCCAATAATTGCGAATTGAGCTATGATTTCTCTTGTCTCCAGACCAGCGTCAGGTAGAAGCTGAACAGCTGTTGCTCTCACACAGTGATTTCTGTACCTTTTGGGGAGATTGGCTCTTTCGCTGATGTCAACCATTAAATTGCCAAGCGTATTTTTTCCCCAGTGGTTTGTATGTATACCAAGTAGGCTGTGTGGCAGCATTTTCAGGAGAGAAAGGCTTTGGCTGAAGCCAGAAACATGTTGAATTGATAGGCATTTTAGGGTGGTATTTAATGTAATTTTAAAAAAGCCGGTATACGCATGGATTGATTTTAAATTTAATTCAGTTGGTGCAGAGATGTTCCATTGGGTATCTACCGTCTATTGGAGCCAGCTAGAGCTGGAAGCTGATTGGCTGATGACACTGAATTGTTTTCTAATGTGGGAGAAACCAGGACAAAGGTTTGGTTCTCCAGGTGAATTGAGGACAGCCATGTAAAATAGATTTGGAATTGCTGCTGTAGGAAAATAAAAACACCTTGCCTGCCCTTATATTCATTAATTATACAGGTCTCAGCTTATTCCATTGTAGTTCACAAGGAGAAAGGGAAAGTGGCTCCATTCACAGCCACTTTCTACTGGGAAAAAGTGTCTCACGGAGGCACACTGAAGTGACAGGGCTTCTTCTGCAGCTTTCTCATGGGAAACCAGGTGAAGTGTCTCCTACAATGTCAAATTACGAGCATGATGTAATACAGCAAACACCCGTGCAGGGAACCCTTTACATCGGGCCTGTTTAGGTATCGTTTACTTTTCTAAGTGTCACAAGAACCTTGCTGGTCACCCGGGCAACTAATGCAGTGTTACCAAGCAACAAACAACTTGCTTTAAGAACCTCAAGTGAAGTGATTCAACGGAGAGGCTGGAATGTACAAAAAAACAAAACAAAAACACAGTAAACAAAACATTGCAGATTAAGTAAGAGCGTGTTTTTGCTGTTATTCTATTCAGGCTACGCTTGTGGAATAAAAAAAAACAACTAAAAAATAATCTTTGAAACACACTTTTTTTTTTAAATGGAAAGTTGAGGCAGTCTGTGTTTACTTATTATTCTAGAGTCTAGAGTTTTTTTGTTGTTGTTGTCACGAAAAGCAATATAGCAGTACTAAAAAGAAATACAAATATGTAGACATGTATTTATCAATGTCAGAATCACAGAATCAGATAAACACTTTCAAAAAGATTTTTTTTACAGTCAGGACAGGAGAATCCAGTACTGTATATGAAACCAGCAATGCGCCTTACAATACATGTTCACCCAAATTTTTTATCAAACATGAATGAACTGCAGGAGCATAATTCTAACCCAGTTAGCTACACCCAAAATTAGACAGTATGCACATAAACGACTGTCTGCGACAGTCTTCAACTCTTCATAAGCCCAAATAGCTCTACTGAAAAATCACAAAATTGAGGGTTAGTGGAAGAGGTTGAGGGTTCTACTTATCCCTTCAATTATTTCCCTTTTCACCGTACTGCAAATCATCTGAACTGGAATCATAGTTTAATATGCTGTGAATTACTTAATTGGAGCACTCCCAAAACTGTAAGAATTTAGTATAGACTACTATGGTTAATGCACAAGTTTGAATGACATAACAATTGCTTGATGTGACAATTCTAGCTGTGTTATGCCCTTATGAAAAAACAAAAAAAACTCTAATCCCAAGCTGGCTTTGATTATTATCTGAGGTCATGGTGAGCCCCCTCTGCTCTCTGCAATAACTAAACTGCCATGATCAGGATTGCGGGAGGCAGATTTCTTCTTATGTAAAACTTCCCGTTGACAGCAGAAGCTGGGATTAGAACATTCCCCACCACATCCTATGTGTGCGTTTCCTCAGTTAGAAAGCACACAGGCTCCCTGACCCAGCTCTCCTTTCTTACACCGACCGCTCCCCTTAAAGGCAGAAGACAACAGCAGTGACTGGGGGGCTTTTAATGAGCTTCCTGCTTTTCACGAACAAGAAAATGAAAATTGTGTGAAGTCCAGGTATTCAAACAACAGTTCCCTGTCTGTCTCTCTGTTCCTCTCTCTCTCACTGTGCTGCCAGTGGAAACAGCCTAGGTGAGGCCAGATAATATGGAGTTAAATCTGTCATTGGTTTATAGCTTTTTTACTGACAATACATTTTATATATGTTAGAATTGTGTTGAAAATATGCAAGCACGTTCTTTGTGTAGAATTGTAAATATATGTAATATGTTCAAAATTTTAAATATTACAATGAAGGTGACTATGGGAATAATTTCTAAATATTTAATTTACTATTTCCTAAAAAAAAAAAAAATAGAAACAACAACAACAACAACAATGTTAATGTTACAAAATGACAGACAAACAACAAAACAAAGGAGACTGATAGGCCTATTACTTAGTTGTTTGGTTCAAGCTTTGACAAGTGTTGTTCTCCTTTCCTGTTGATTAAAGACTGGTCTAAATCTAAACAATATTCTATGAGTAATTGTGAAATGGTGCATTTGTTTAAGGGACAAGTATTGACAATTTGAGTCAAGTTTAAATTTGAAAACTGACTACTGTTTCAAAACCAATAACAGACACCTGGCAGGAACGAGAGTCTGGTAAAACACTAAACTAACCAGCTTGTGATCTTCCTATATCCTTTCTGGGCAGTGATGTGACATCCTCAAACAAAGTATCAAATAAAAAAGAAAAACTAGGTTAGAAAAACAAAACAAAAACAATATCTCCTGAAAACAACTACAAAAACCCTCACCTAAAGGATCTAAAAAGCTGCCTGCCTGCCTGCCTGCCTGCCTGCACCCACCCACATCTGGCCTGACGTTCACTCCCCTCTCCTCAGGGGAAACTGGCACACTGCACCAATCTTCTGCTAAACCGGTCATGTGAGGCAACTCATTCCCCCTCCAAATCAGATTACAGCGCTGAACCAAGCCCATGCTCGCTCTCATTTTACTGGACTGGAGTCTGAAGACTATCAGATTTGCTCTGGGCACTCCCAGTTTCAACCAGACTATTGTTGTGTGTTTACTTAGTGTGTCTTCATTTAATTTTTTTATGTTGAAGCCTATAGTTTATCCAAGTCATATCCCTAAATAAACTGCAGCACATATCTCTACCCCCTTAATAATTAGGTTTAGCTTTTCTTTAATAACAGTGTGTCATTTTAGATACAGGGACACCTGAAGCGTCTTGAGGAGTGTGGGAAAAGTGCTACACCCTATAATAAACAACTAATAAATCTTAATTGTTGTTAAAAACCTCTGCTGTAACAGCAAACAGCACACGCGGAAACTTGTGGACAAAAAAAAAATATATAGATGCTGGTTATTAGCAACCCTGATAGACAACTTTCAGTTATTCACAACATCTTCCCAGGAACCAATCCCGTCCCATAGACTTTAATGGTCATGAAATTCTGATATTAGCAACTGCACGCTGCTTATTGACAGCTTTATTACTAGTTGCCAGTGCTGCAGAGCACGCTTGCATGATTTATGCACACACTTCATGCAGCTTTTATAAACACACTGACTTCACAACTGCGTGTTTCTGGCAGACCGAGGCAGAATCGTGGCTTTGAAACTGGCTCCGAAGCTGCACGCAAAACTGAGATGGATTTACAGCGGGAGGTGGTACAGTGTAAAAAGCAGATAATGTTGGACAATTTCTGATTTTGAAAGTGTCTTTAGAATTGATTGTAAGTGCAACACATATTTTTTAATGTCTGCTTTACTCATTGTAAGGACAATTGTAGTACATCATTGTGTAGTACTACTTAAGCCTATTCCCTTTTATTTAGTTTTACACACGCGTGAAGTAAACAGTTCAATGTTTGGGTATTTCGTGTTTCTCGTGTTAATTTTTTAACACTAACATTTAAAACACATGTATTTCAGTGCCATATTTGTACACCTACAATATAGATCGTTGTTCCATATAAATACACTTGAAAACATGGGCTTTCTGGGAACCGAGAGGTTGTTAATAAGCAGCATCTACTATATATATATATATATATATATATATATATATATATATATATATATATATATATATATATATATATATATATATATATATATATATATATATATACACACACACACACACACTACACTGTATATATACTGTATATATATATATATCTTTTTAAATCATCCCATTCCTATAATAAGGCACCCAAACAGTTTGCTCTCATTTTGCATTGCTCACCATGCTAAGGAGGATTTCTCCTACAATGTACACTTCCCAGGAAAATGGAAGGTTGACCACCCACCTTCACACCTCCCAGCCTTGCAGTCCTCCAGAAGATCTACACTTAATCATAGTTTTCACAGCTTTAGGAGCACCTGAAATCGCTTTTTGAAAATATTGCTGTCTTGAGACATGCAAGCACAGTATTTGGGCATTAACCATTTTCTTCTTGAAAGTTTGAAGTTAATGAAGTCATGTTGCCTGTTGGCCATGAAAACTAAATCAAGCACCGTTGATGTTACATGTTTAAAACACTGTGTAATTAAGGACACTAAAGATATCATTTTCAAAACGGGCAAGTACTACTGTGGGCTGTACCAAGTGTTTATTAAGTAAAATAGTAAACAAATACAATTTATTGTTTTTTTTAAAAAAACGGTTTGCAACCCAGATATTTTGTAAATTCTGCCTTTTGTAAGTTATCTGTAATATACGATCAAATTAATTGTATCAAATGAAAAGGATATGGCTATGGCTAACATCCTTATTTAATGTTATGAGATTATGAGTTGTGGCGATTAACCTTTCTTGGACTGGATAGATACTGTATGATAACAGCTTTCTCTTTCTGCAAATACTGTCATCAGAAGGCTTACCCTCCCTTCTAATGTATGTTCCAATCTCAAATTCTGTAACTCAATAAGAGCATTGCTGCTCATGATATTTACAGAACATTTCCCCTTTTAATGGTTAATTTTAAAACTACGGATAACTCAATGTATCTAAAATCAACATCCCATATATATATAAAAGATTATGGCAGTATGGCATATAAACTGTATGCAGTTTGGCTTGTCTTTAATTTAGAAATAAAAGTAGGCCTAATTGCAAGTTCCTAAAAAAAGAGAAGTGTTTTACAATGTCAATGCCATATTGTAGCAATAAGCATAAAAATCAAAAAGTAATTAAAAAGAAAAAAAAGTCTTGGGCATTTTACAGACACAGTACCACTCACATGGACGGCCCCTTATTGGCAGGCGATTGAAATGGGCCTTTACCACAGATTTGGTACTACAGTATGAGGAAGAGAGTATCCATGTTATTTTACTCTCATTAATTTAAAAACAACAACAAAAACAAACAAACACAATTACTAGCAAAAGATTTCCAGACCATCAAAAAGGAGACCAGACTTCATGTTGCGAAAACTACCCAGAAATTTTAAACCATTGTTTTTCACTCATTAAATGTATTAAAGAAATGAGAACACAATAACCTCAATAACCGGGCTCATGTCTTCATATTTGATTGAGTCACCTATCAACCCTCGTGCACGCCACACTATTTATTTCATATATTTAAAAAAAAACAACAAAAAAAAAACACATGTAGTGATTAGTCTAGGTGTGTTGTTTTGGGACTTTCCCCAGTGGAAACATACTGTAATCCATTTGTTTCCACTCATTAAACTAGCACGTCCTGGAGTCAGGCCAAAAGGTTATAGCCTGGCTTTCTAATTACTAAGGCTGAGATGATGCATCGATTTATCGTTTGACAACTATCGATAGTCAAGCCTGTGCATCGTTTTTTGTGTAAAGGTTTAAACAAAAGGAAAGTTTTTTATTTTTTATTAAAATCTGGAATCTGCAATTATTTTTTGCATTAAGCACAGGAGCTTCTCTGCTCCACTCGGGTCGGACTCGCTGAATCTGCATGCGATTGAGCTCACCTTCTCCCCTCTGCCCAGACCCTGTGAGTGTTTACTGATGGGATTGCATCTGTGCAGGAGTCTTCAAAGTAACAGAGCAAGTTAATAGCGCTGTGTTTGAATTAAATACTGTATTGACCGAGCTACAAATACAATGCCTTCTGATGTTTGGCAATTATTTTCCAAAGTAAGACAGCGAGAGAGTAAACAAAGTAATGGTTTACTATTTAATGAAAAGGCACCCTACAAAACTTCAAACAAAAATCTGCATTTATTCATGTGAACTAGCCCGGGCACAGGGCACATGCATCACCGATTGCTTCCTTCAAAAAAGGCTGAAGCAATTCGCAAAAATGCCACCGCCAACAACAAAATACAAAACTGGAAAAGTTGTACAGTGGACGGTACCTTAAGGAATGGGAGGACAAACCCGAATTTCGTGGCTTGATAAGGGCTTCTCCTGACGGCGGGGGTTACGCGTTGTGTATTCCATGCAAGAAGAATGTGAAATGTTAAAGATGTTAATAATAACGAACACAGCACATGATGACAAAGCTTTTTCTGCAGATTTCAATAAATTGAGGTTTACACAGCCAATTTTGCGTTCAACAGACGTTTCACGCGATGAGCTCTTGGCGAACCGGGATCAGAGCTTGTGGCCTTGTGCATTCCAATATGTTTGTCTGCTGCTCATATCCCAGTATGCATTGCTCCAGCTCCTGCAGAGATATTGGAAGTCTGTATGGTTTAGCACAGCGATTAATCTGGTTCTGCTCCATTTGCCCAACATTTACCTCCTTGAAATAAATCGTTATTACATTTAAAACTTCCATGGAAATCCACTACCCACTTGTTCTGGCGGGGGCATTTGCAGTAAATAGGACATTTGATATGTCACTATGGCAATGTAATGTTTTTTTTATAACGCACTTGTATCTCTCTACAGGTTCTAGTTCTGTTTGTTTTGTGTTGAGTGATGGAATACATGCAGATGGTATAAAGTCTTTTAACTCTGGGTGACCCAAGCTTGTTGTATCACAATTACAGGAATGCTGCTTCCTACTTTGAGAGGTCCAACATATGAAGATGTTGATTACATGAAAGCACAGGCCTTTTTATTTTTTTAAAAGAGCACAACTCAACTCAGGACAACAGAACTCTCTCTGTTTTGACTGAAACATTTTTTCCTTTCATGGTTGTCCACAGTCCAGGTAACATTTTCCTTTCACTAGCATAGACAATTAAAAGAACAGTGTGGTTGCTCAAGTTGAGGAGTGATCCAGCCCTTTCTTCACGTATGACAATCGTTGATTTATATGGTCCATGTGCCACATTGTGTTTTCTTAAGGTTGGCAAATCGTAAGGGATCAGTGTTCCACAGCTCAGTGCAATAAAATAAAAGCAGCTGTGTGCTATAATACTGTACATGCTGGACTCAAAAAAGAGATCTTCCAACAAAATAAAAAAATCTCTAAAAATGCATTCATTTGGCTGGCACTGCTTCTGAAGGATAAACCAGGGTTTCTGTTTTTCTCTCTCGACGCACCCAAGAGTTTGCACTGTCCTGGTATCTGGAACCCCACCCAGTGTACCCTAGCCTAAAGTATTGTAGCAAGACAGCATCAAATAAAATGTATACAAAAATACAATGAAAGTATTAGACCCACCCTCTTGGAAATGATATATGCTGGAATGGAAGGATTTGATCAGGTATTTTCAATTACTTGTGCTGCAGTCCAGTATACAGCATCACCCTATTCAAGGTGACTTGACATATTCTACCATGCTTTTACCATATTAGTATACTCTACCTGGTGCTTTAATGCTTTTGGTGACGTTTTGTATGATGCACTGCTGTCAACAATTCTGACGAGTCTAGCTCCTTCTGTACTGTGGTTTACAACACCACCTGTTTTGTTACCACGGTTTCACTCCATTTTACCAAAATGCATCCCTATAGTTTACCATGTATTTGACCATGACTGCCCATGTCCACTATGGCTTCTCAGAAATATTAAATTACAGCGTGGTCCTATAGCAGTGGTCTTCCAAGGACATTTGAAAAAACACAAACATAATAAGAACTGACAATGGGTACATAACTATGGATCACTTTGCATTTGTTAAGGATTTCTTATCCTATTACTGTAAATAGCCCTTGTAAGAGATTTCTTGTCACACAGACTACATAAAAGATCCTTTAAAAATGTATACTCTTAGGACAGACTGGGTGCTTTCAATGCAATGGCACAGCTTAGGATATCTTCGCACAGAAAGCGGAGTTGGGTCTCTGTTGCTCCAGTTTGAATTGCAGAGTTACTGAGCGCTGCAGGGCAGATAAGCGAGATTGATGACAGCACGGAGGATGAGCTGCAAAGCTGTCCCTCTGCTATAGAAGAGCACCGGAAAGCCTCAATCATCCCCGGGATCACAGTTACTGCTCTCCATTACACAGCCGGCAGAGACAGATCTTTGGCGGGGACCACAAACCACCATCCTTCGGGATAATCAATCCCATTTTATATCAATCATATACATCTTCAAATGTGAATTCACACTGCATGGTGTATGGGCATCACAACAGCCTGTCTTAGCATGAATTATACCCGTGAAATTGGGTCTCCTAAATCTATAGCTGCAGCTTCGTATACAGTCAGTATAAGAAACACCTTCTGGAATAAATTTGCAGTGCAAATTCCTAGCGAATAGCTGTCTTATTGGGAAGCTAAATGGCATTTTTCAAATGTTATAGTAACTTATTTTTGGATTACGCTACAGGGATAACCTGGAGCATTTGTCTCTGGGTCAAAACAACAATATGCAGGTGGAGTAAGTCACCTTTGTCAAGCTCCATGACAACAAAGGAATTCAGATTTGTTTCTCTTGAGTGATCAACGTAATTGTTCAGAAAATCTTGAAAACGCAGTTAATAAAATCTTGAAAATACAGCATACAAAGTTAAATAGGTTGTATAGTTTATAGCTGAATAAAATGGCTCATATAAACTTTGTTCGAGGGCTGTTCTTAATCCCTTGTGATATGCAGGAGACCTCCTCACCACAAAGCGGAATTCAAATCCCTTGCTTTCTGCTGCAGTTTTGTGCAGATTAATGATGGTATAAATTAGTTACAGTGGTCTAAATGCACTCATGTGCAGTATAGGAAACAGAGAAATCCAGACAGGATAAAAGGGTTAAAGTCAATATGAAGAAGTGATGCTTATTGTATTACATGCTGAGAGACAAATGAAATCAAATGCTTTGCAATTACTCTCATGTGAGTGTTTTGAATCCAGAAATCACACAAGCCAAAACAGTTACATTAGGGAAGTGCTCCTGACATCTCAGTGATCAGTTATTTAAAAAATGGTTTGTGGATTAAAAAGTGTTCTGCTATGGAAAGCTGTCCAAAGAAATTGAAGGACACATGGAGAGTGTCAGAAAACAGTGGTTTATGACATAATCGCTAGAAGATCTGTCTGTGACTGACCTCCCCATTATAAACTCTCCTCCAATGCCACTGACTCAGTTCACTGTGTCATGTATCATTCTCTCAGCATGCCATCTAATCTTCTACAGACATATGGATACTATTTACAAACTTCATTTGCATCTTAAGCACATATTTCTTGTCAATAGTTTTGGGCACGCTCGCTGTTCCCTTAATACTTTCATAATTTTCCAATTCAATCCACAGGTCATGCATAGTAAAGATAATGATATTAGTCTCTTGCAGCAGTTTGTATATCTAGTATATAAATGTGTGGTCTGGCAAACCAGCCAATTGTAATCTGTCTTCAAAGAATCCAGGATATTAGAACTTGCAACTATGCTTCTTCATCAATGTCAACTATGGGACTGTACTACATTGCATGGGCTTTTGTCAGTTATGCAATACCCCGAGACACAGAGGGATTTACAGATACATTACGACTGGTTTGGTCAGAACCGACTTGAATAGATCTATAATTATGGTATTTAATGTGCTTTGGTACATTTGGTACATTTTTATATATATATATATATATATATATATATATATATATATATATATATATATATATATATATATATATATAAACAAATATTGCTCGGAAACAAAGAGGAACAAGAGTTTATCTTCAAAACTGGGAACTTTGGAACCTCTGGGAATGAACATTCTATTCTAACAATCATGACACCATCCACAGAATTTTTGTATAATTACAAATCTTGAATAACAACAAGTTTACTGCGCTGTGTTTACTTTTCTTTTTAAACAGCTGAAAAAGGAATCTTCTTAATCTTTTAAACCTTTTGTGTACATTTTAAAAAACACTTTTCTTTCATCTTTCATATGCCTTCAACTTCGTATATATATATATATATATATATATATATAACACACACAGACACACACACACACACACACAATTATTTATTTAACTGGACCAAGTTCCTTTCGAAGTACTGGAGGCTATGGTATGCGTTTCTCAATTCAAGCATGGACCACCTTGAATATAGTATTGTAGGAATAATTAAGCTGCCACTGTATTGCACTGACATTTTGAAACCCTTGCACATGTATATGTTAATGTATGCATGAGTACTGTATTTGTCTAGCCTGTAAGAACCAGTACACTGGGGGTTGCACAGAGCCTTTTTCCCCGGCTTACTACAAACCAATCCGGGGCACAGCCAACTTGCCCATCCCTCACTGAAACAGACCTTTTCGTCTCTGACACGAGACACTTGGACAAATACACAGTAGGAAGGGAATGTGAAAAGGTGTTGAAACAGAGCGGATTTCTTTTTTCATAATGTCCTGACATCCTGCTAAAATGTATCAAAGCTTCCCTTTAAAAAATAAAGAGAAAAAAAAACCTCCGGCCCTGGCCTCCTGCTATTACTTATCAGAGCTGGGATAGAATATCAGCCCTCGGATGTGCAGATTTTTTTTTTTTCTGGCAGAGCGAAGGTTGCAGGTTTTTGCTTTTTGACAACAAATGTCACTGTATGCAAGACCAGTTCAGCCTTGCTTGGCTTTGATGGTTGGGGAAGAGAAGGAGAGGGGATGGGAGGCTAACACAGAACAGACGGGAGATCAATTCAAATGTCTTTTCCAGCAGGGATGGGGCAGAGGTGGAAATCTTTCAAGAATCCCACTGGGCACCAGCAGGGCACATATGAGAGGCTTATCGTTCATGACTTCAGGGGGCTGTTTTACCTTTAGAATGTTGACATCAGTAGGATTGTATGTAGAGGCACTGATAAGACAGGCATGCTTGCATGGTCTATTAGCTTTAGGCTGGCTTTTAGAACTGTTTAGTTGCAATTAAGGCTTGTTGACATGTTTCAAAGCACTATAGCTATTACTTAATCTTTATATATATATATATATATATATATATATATATATATATATATATATATATATATATATATATATATCACACAAATTGGTTTTTGCTCAAAAGAGCGAACGTTTCCGTATGTTTAGCAAACCTTTGTGAAGGGAAAGTGTGTTCGAAAATAGTGCAGGTACTTTGTAAGTTTCAAAACACATTTTCCCTGCTAAACATAATGAGACGTTGGGAAGTTCGCTCTTTTGAGTAAAAACTATATATTATTTCCCAATGACAGAGCTCTTGAACTTTCCAACAAATCAGCCCAGGGAGGTTGTGAATCAAGAGGACTCAGGCAGACACTGGGAGAATCTACAAAATGGCATCTCTTGACAACTGAGTGAGCTTTATTTTTTTGTTATTTATTTATTTATGTAATATGAAATTCCATCAGATTAAAAGGAGCGTGCTGTACTGTAAGAGGAAAACTGCACTCACTTTACCTTTAGGTGCTTACCTGCTGCAAGCAAAAGTGTATCTACATGTACAGTACAGGTATTGACTGTCTTACAAAATAAAGTGCAACAATACTGCCAGCACCACAGTAGTGAGAAGAAACTCATACTAGCACTATTACTATTAAATCGAATACCACATTCAGTCTTGTACCAAAAGTGTCACATAACCATCTATTCCTTAATTCTTCCCCAGAGATAGTTTGGGGGAAAAAAAGGGAAAACTGGATCCGGACAAAGTCTATTTCACTCTGAATGTAAATTAGTGGATCGAATTCCAGCCCAGAGAATTATTTGGAAAGACGAGGGCTCTCCTCCGCCAGATTCCTGTCAATAATTCAAACCAGCCACAAGCGGCCTTCTTACACCACCCAGTCGAGCGTCTGATTATCATTAAAGTCGTTCATTCTGACCACACACACACACACACACACACACACACACGGTCCTCTCTTCTTTTCTCTCTCTCTCTCACACACAAACACCCATTAGCTCACTCGCAGACACTACTAGCAGAAACAGTGGCATATAGTCATTCACACATATACAGTACTGTGCACACAGTCAATACACGTTTGGTTGACAGTCTGACCCAGCTTTCCGGCAAATAGTCAAAAGCAATTCTGTTGCTGTTCTGTATTTTTAACCATTTCCGCAATGCAACGGAAAACACACAGAAATCTCTATAGTACATCGGCACATCAGTGGTACAGAACTAATCCATGTTACCAAAACCTAAAAATGAAATGCATCCTATAATACACACCCAAGTCCTCTGATATGACTATGCCAGGAAACAATTTGGACAAACAATATGGTACAAGGTTTACAGTTTTCCAGCATTTGAGGAAAAAAATAAAATCTTATAGGAGTACTGTATTGAGATACATAACGTTTGTTCATTTGTTGCCATGGAATTCTGCCTACCATGGGAACTAAACTGGCTTAACAAATTGAAGTGTGTCAGTAAAGAAGGCGTTAAAAGTAAACCAGGGATTACTAATTAAGTCATGCTATATTTATATTTTAAGTGCGGTTTAAGTGCGGTATATTTTAAGTGTGTTCTTTTCATGCTAGAATGCAGAGTCCCCCAGTGGATTGTGCACAGTTTGAAAGACAATCGTTTGCACATCTCTGAACATGTGTTGTTAAAAAGCAGATGCCATCTGTTTTATTGAAATAGATGGAAAAAGCAGGAGAAGGTAAAATGACTAATAGAACTCTGATCTATACATGGGATTTGAGAGCAAGAAACCTAAATAAACAAATTACAGCTCCAGTCTAAATTGTTAATAGAGGGTATGGCAATCCTATGGGAAGGGTTCTGGACAGCTGCTTCTTATTCAAATGTTTATCAATTTCACTTGAAATTAAAACGTTAATATTTAATACAAACACCAGATGGACATGGTATAGGAACAGCATGGTTTGTTTCATGCCTCTCAGAATCGGCTGGAATTTCTCAGTCGGTTCTATAGCAACAATGTGCTAAAAATTTAAGCTCAACTGAAAACTATACAGGATGAAAGGATTACAAAAAACTAAGAAAACTACTGCCTAAAGCAAAATTTGCCCCAGTCAGATTGTAACCTGTATATATTTTTGAACATATAAGGTTCTGAAGACAAGTAAGTGGCTAGTATTTTAGAAAATAGCCATTTACAGAATCAGCAGGCCAAAATCCTGTAGGTTTACTTTCAAAAGGTAGATGTATTCATCTTTATCATTTCCATATGTATAATTCTGTCCTCCTCCTCTTTTTCAACTTGAACTAATGTTATGTGTTGCATTATTTTGTCATGTAATTCACATATTTATCCACTAAATGGGATTCACTGCCCAATGCCACAAATTGAAACAAGCATGAATATTGCTTTAAGCCAAAAGTCATCTTTTTTTTTTTTTGGTCAGGGGAAAGACAGAATAATAAATATAAATGCTCTTCATGATTGGGCTATCCCAAATCACAACTAAAATAGAAACTAGAAGAAGCGCAGCAATAGTTAAAAACCTGTTAATAATACAGCCCATTGAAACACAGCATGCAGTACTGCACAGCTCCAGCATGGGAGCAGAGAGAGAGGCAAAGGGAAGATCTTGGACCAGAGCAAATTAAACCATATTAATGCACACCTGCAATCCCCCGGGTCCTGCAGCCACCACAAGCTGTCTAAACAAAGTAAAACACGACCAAACAAACCCCTTCCCCAGCCCGGCCTATTAATCCACAACACATGATTCTGGGAACCAGGCTGAAAGCAGTGGAACAGGGAGTGTTGGGGTCAGAGCTGATGGATTTCCTGCCACCCCCCGGCTAGTGAATAGCTAATTCTCATTTAACATAACAGACAGATATACAGTAAAAACAGTAGTTTGAAACCACAGAAGAGGTAGTGGAAGTATTTCTTTCCATCTCTATTTTTTAGCTTTAGTTTAGGAACGTTAATATTTGTCAGGCGATACTTATACTGTAAGCCCCCAAGCAAACATCTTAACCAAACGTACAAAGGAGACAGAGTTGACAGCACTTTTATCCCGTTTCCTCATCTAACCAGCAGGGGAAACAGGACTCAACTTGTTACATTTAAGTTACTAATTTCAACAGAGACGCTGCATGTTGTCGCACAGAAAACAGTACAAAAAACCACACGAAATTAAAACCTAGCCCTATTTGAACTAAACGATGCCGTAGCCCAATAATGCTCCGACTAAGAATGTTAAAAAGCAGGACACCTGTGTATGTGTGTCTCTTAATTGTATGTTTCCCTGTTAATGTGTTGAAGTGTACCGTTTGTAAAAAGGTCCACATTTAAACTGAAAATGATTAAATTTTGATCTCCTGTTGGCTATATATAACTTTTTTCTTCTCAGTTATTACCGAGAATATAAATTGGCTAATTTGGATTAAAAGGGCAATGGATGGAAAGGGGACAGTGAAACTTTAAGCAGAAGCAGAGATATCCGTTATACGTATATAGTGGGAAGAAAACATCCTGTAAAATCGCTGGCATTATATAGTACAATACCCAGCTACTGTCACTTCACTGCACCTTACTGAACAATAAAACAACAACTTCTGAAAGCAAGAGAAGCAGCTTGTTTTTCTGTTATCAAAGAGTGACATCATAGAGTATGCTCCACTACATCCTAATGGATCTGTTTTGCTGAAGCAAGGTTTGGAGGAATTGCTATAGAAAGTAGTTCAGTAGTTTAAAATTTTTTTTAATAGTATTCCCTACCTAACTTGGATACAATTATTTTAAAATACAGACCAGGGAAAGTAAGCGATGCATTGCAGTGTGGTCGATTGCTTTCCTCTGTTGTGAGTCCAGATCACCCTATTAAAAGTAGAGCTCTTTTTTTGTTTGTTTCGACGTGGAAAGTGCTGAAACAAGTAGTTTTCCTTTACTTTGTCGTGCTGTTCCACAATGCATTACCTGCTGGGGTTAGAGACAACATAGCAGACGGTGGCTTTTCTGCCGAGTACAAAAGCAATCTGGGGTGTAATTCAGCCTCGTCAGAACAAGCTAACCCTTTTAATCTTTCCTACTCATGTCTTTGATTCCAGCTCTTTCTGTCGGACCGCCACAGCATCACCCCCCATCCACCCCGGGCTTTAATCCCGTCCTACATGACTACATTTGTCTGAAAGCCAAGTGCCAAGGTCAAAGTCAAAGGTGTTCTGAGATTCAAAAGGAGCCCTGTCTGCAGAAAAGAGGACCACCTGCAAATCAAAATAAATTGCATGCAGCAACAAAAAGAAAAAGAATCCTGTGATCATACAAAATAAAAGGACAAATGACTCCATACCGGGACCTCTTGAAGCAATTGTAACCCTTTCTAGCATTGAGAGATTTTTTTAGTGTTTGTAGTAGATATAAAATAATAATAATAATAATAATAATAATAATAATAATAATAATAATACTTTCCATATCGTAATTTCCTTTTGGCTATTTTCTTTAGAGATGTGATGGTTTTATTTTGATCTTGGTTTTTGTATATAAATATACTGACAGAGTTATGGGGAGAAAATTGCTGGTGCATTATCTCTCTATTGTATGAAGAAAAAATATACAGTTGTAAGATTGAGAAAAACAAATACATTGACTATCATCTGTTGTTCTACAGGATACATGTTCTGCTATGTTTCTTCTGCCTTCTATAGGTTTATGGAGGAGCACATTTTAAATTGTTTAAATGTAATGATATGCATTTTCTAAGAAATTATACTTTATCAATAGAAGTCAGGTGATTGATCTGACAAGTGTGAACATCTACAGTACTTGTCTACCTTGTTCACTTCAACGCAACAATTTCTCAGAATAGAACTGGCATATACAATAGTTACCAATATTATAATAAATCATTATTTGAACCTATTGTTCAACATTATACACAATAGTTTTAAATATTTAACACATTATAGACCCAGGCTCAAAGAGGATATAAGCCAGACCAAACTAAATCAAAAGGCAATACAATAAAAAAATATGAACAGCTTTCTTTTGAATCAAGTGTCGTTGTGGATCGCTTGCTTTGGTTGGTAACCACACAAAGCTAGCCTTTCCCAGAATGTCTGTTACAACACAGCTCAGGTGATGTTGAGGTGGCAGTGCTGGTCCGTGGGGGTGAGCATGGCTTGAAGGAGGAAGCACGGTGGCTGAGGCTGCCGCAGTGGCTTCGCAGTGTATTGGCTGAGAGGCAGTGGTCTATAAACCACTGCTGTTGAGCTGACGTTGGAGTGCTGCAGACTTCCTGGACGGCAGACACCACAGAGACCGGTGAATCTAGTTCAGTTCACGCATGTAAAACGCTAGGAGCGTCAGCGGACTGAGGGGTGCTTTCCCTGTTTGAGTGCTTTTGTTTTTCTTCAAATCAGCAAAAATATGATGAGAAAACCTTAAACTTCTTGATTCTGGTTGATTCAAGTGTGTTGATGTAAGTGTGTTTTATTAGCTGATTAACAGAGAGTCACATAACTATGGTCACATTTGGAATCTTTTTAATAAATGTGTTCTGGTGCAACATATCAGCAAAAAAATAACACTTACTGTAAGGTGGTGTATCAATTATTAAAACTGATTGCACCGAGCATGGAGGTGCATCATTTTAAATGGGTAACTATTTATATGCCACCATGTGTTTTACCCTCATCCCATTTCCTTCTTTCTTTAAATGCCAATGAGAAACTAACAGAAACTGAAGGGAAGAAACAGCACTAATGATGACTTGGAGTAAAGTGTAACTCTGAGAATGCATCCCTTAGTTTGGTTCAAGTCCTGACCTGAACACACATACTCATACACATGCCAAGAACTCAGGTCAACACGTTACTGTACACTCAAACTGAAGCACAGGGCATTTAATACATCACTGAAACTTGTCAGGACACTTCAGGTGTACAAAACTCAGGGCACCAGATGGAAGAGCAACACAAAAGCGCCAGAAACAGAACAGTAAAGCATATTTACCTCCTAAGAAACAATCTAATATATTGTGACAGGTCAGTAAACACACGTCAGCCTTCATAAATAAAGCAAATCAGGTGAGCTTCTTGCGGACCAGGTAAATGCCAACAGAACACTCTCGATTCTCTGCTTTCCGAGCTTTGTTCCATGTGTACTGATTCACTTATTTCTAAACTTGCCGTGTTTACAGAACTAACCATGCCAGAAAGGCTTTGAAGATTGCTGTGCATGAGTCATGGCATAGACGTACATTTATATACAAAAAGGGTAAGATTGGCATGGTGTAAAAAAAAAAAAAAAAAAAATTAAACCTAATCATAAGCCAGTCCAGTCAGATACTGGTACTGTAAGTTCAAGGCTTGAGTAGGAATATAGCCACTTATTTTCAACTATTGACACCTGTCTCCCATTGTTCTTTTACTCGGTACTAACTTTGTCTATCGCTCCACATTCATTCAATGTTTCCCTCCAGATAAAACTGAACTGGGCTCCTGCTGTAGCTTCTTACTGCCTATCTATCTCTCTTTTTCTCTCCCTCCAGCTGCAGTCATTTTCTATATGCTCCACTGTTCAAGTCTCCTCTCTAGCAATATTCCCTTTTAACCCTTTGCGGTCCATTTATTCAGCGCGTCTCAGGCGCGTCAAGTCCAATTTATTTTCACACATGCAGTTCATTTTAGACGCGCTGTTTAAAAGTATTTTTTTTCACAGTAAAACAGGTTTAAATGGCACTGCATATCAACAGGACTCTCAATACTGCATCGCCAGCCCTACCCCACCCCTTGTTCGCTGTATTTTTCACAGACCTCTTCATAGTCGTGCATACTGATAAATTATTATTTTATTACTGTAACATCTCAAAAAGCTCTGCAAATGTCTGTGATATTCTTTGAGCGCTGGATGCAGAAGCAGCTATCTTGTTTGTTTGTGGCCGTGTTATCTCTGTGGTGCCGGGGCTATGTGTATTGCTCAGATACGCCCCCTTTTTTTCAGCTTCTCTCGGCTCCTATTGGTCTCACTCGGCCATTGAATAGTTTTCTCGGCTTTTTCAGGAGAAAAAACGACTAGAGACCCGTGCTTTACGTCTTTTTGATGATGTCGGACCTGGTCCGACATAGGACCGGAAAGGGTTAATTCCATAAATATATACCCTGCAGAAAACAAGGTAACATGCTTGTGAGAAGTAGATGTAATCACACAATTCCTGTGCTAAGCAAAGCCTTAAGTGTAAGTAGTGTTCAGTATACTCATACTGCAATTGTCATGGAAAAGTCACTTAAAGCATTGCCCGAATCCACATCACCTTTCCAGAACAGATCGGACAGATTTCCCCCACGAAGTTTCCAACAATTTGAACATTCTGTTTTGAGGCTACTTGATAAAAAATAAAAAAAAAATTAAAAAAAACGTGACCGACTGGATACAGTGTGATTGGTTTTGAAACGTGTTTTATTTGACACTTGTGGGATGGGGGTAAGGGGGGCTTGAATGCATCGGAAAAAACAAATTCCCCAGCCATTTCCATGGAGATGAGTCAACAGTGGGCCTTTGGAAAAGAAGATAAATAGAGCACAGGCTGACCTAAAGGAGTTAACAGTTTACTCCCATATCCGGCAACTAAATGAAGCTGCAAACACAGAACATTTCCAAGTCAAAAGGCCCCAGAGAGATTAAGGCAGCACATCACCTTTGGTTACTCGTTCACAGACATCATTAGACTGCTGGGCTGAAAGGGCACTGATGTATGGGAAAGAAAAAGGGGGCTTCAGTACAGTAATGGGCAATTCATGAGACAGCTACCCACTACAATTCCTCAAATAAAAACAACTAATTAATGTACAGTAGGTGGAGGAAGCTACATGGATGGTGAGGCCTAAACATATCATATCATGGGCAGTAAGTAGCTATCCTCTTAAATGTAATATATACTGATGTGCAAAAAAGTCTTAGACATGTTGCATTTGTCTACTCTGATGCATTATGAGCATCAACAATGTAATCAAAGCATCCACTAGTGTTTTCTACTATTATAACAACCTTGACTTGCATAAAGAAGGAAAAACATTGAGTGAAATAGCTCGCATCACTCGATTTTCAAGGTGTGGTATCCGAAGCATAATCAACAAGTACAGAGAAACATCATCTGTAATTAACAAACCCAGGACTGGAACACCCAAAAAGCTGTCTAACAAGGATGAGCAATACTTGAAGATAATATCCTTAAGGAACAGAAAGAAAACAAGCGTTTAATTGACAACAGAACTGGCACAAGGCACAGGTTCCATAGTCCAATTTCTGTGTTCTTGTGCATACTTTAGCCTTTTAGTCTTGTTCCCCTTTCTTAACAGAGGTATTCTTACTGGTATTCTTAAGTCCTGATTTCAAGAGTGACCTTCGTACTGTTGATTTGATGGACAACAGATATATATTTGTACAGGAAAATATGGTTCTGCCTTTGGTAAACTGCTACTGTCTCCCAACAAATATAAATATGCTTTGCTAGATCATAAACACTCAATTACTCAATAACATTTTCTGAAGTACCAAAAATGAAATAAAACACTTAAAATGTTACATAACCTTGTCATGCAACTTCATTTAACAATTCAAAGGTGTCAATAAGGTCTCTGTTTATAGTTTTGTATCACCAATGCATATACAGTATTTAGGCAAACACAACTTCTGCATCTGTGCACTGTGTGTCTGCATGGTACCACAGCATACGCACATTTCAGTTTGCCGAATGATGAAATTGCAATACAAACCACGCAGCCCTTGCAAAACTACAAGGTTTCATATATCTACACACTGCATATACTGTACATATACAGTAGCTCCTCTAGCATTTTGAATGCAATTCATGCTTAAGTTCGCCCTAAAAACAACCGAATATTAAAAGGAAACAAGCCAGTATCAACACACAATTATGCCATAATACCAGCTCTGATTTCTTTAATACAAAACAGTAGCCCCTCAAAGCACATTACCAAACATTTTAATGTATAACAATATAAGGTTCAATGGCTGCACAAGGACAAACATAACAACCATTAAGCCACCAACAATACTGTACAGCTGTGAATTTAGCAATTTATTTTGCTTTTAATTCTAGTTAACAGATTTTGTTTTCTTTTTCTCTCTTTCAGATGCTGCCTGTTATAAAGGGGATAATGGTCTGAAACCTACAAAACAGGAAGCTTACGCAAGACACTGAGTGATTACAGGTCTCTAACTAGGCACTTGCTTTGTTAATATTTATTAACTAAAATAAGCTGCAGACAAATCCACACTCACACACACACACACACACACACACACACACACACCTGAGTGTGAGCGTTGTCATGAGGAAATGTATCCATGCATGGCCTACAGTAACTGTTGTTTAGCTCTGCTGGTTTAGAAGGGGGGTTTGTTTAATGCACAAGGCTATAGGTATGAATACCTTGAGTTGTAGTTAGCTGTGCACCGCAGACAGGTGCTGTCAGGCTGGCTTTCAGGCATCTTGTTTATTAACCTGTGACTCACTTCCTCTATTGCCTCATGCAACTTTTAAGTTAACTTAACTCCTTCCTATAGTATTGCACAGAAAAAAAAGAAACGTGTTTCATTCAGGTGACGGAGCAGCACAACTAGACCAACTATTAGAATGTAAACGAAGAATGAACCGTAAATCAAATTTAATCTTTCAGTTTCACAGTAACACTGTATGATGCATACTTATTCTGAAACACTGGTGGTCAAGGAATATGGCAAAACTATGTTGTCATGTTTGAATGTGTACTGTAATTAATGATGAACCCCAGGCACTAGTGTACTGAAAGAACCTAATTATGCCCTACATATATACTGTAGGTGGAAAACTACTTCAACAGTGAGGGTATAAAATCGCCTGTGAATTTCTTTTGCCGTTTTTTCATGTGGCTGACTGTATTCTATGTAAAAGCTAGTTTCAGAGATGTACAGTATAACCCTCGAGTTACGAACACCAAAGTTACGAACTGACCGGTCTACCGAACACCCCACTTACAACTGGAAGTACACAATCACTCATCCATGAGTGCAATGCAACCTGCTATAAGCAGCATGCTGGTTACAGAGAAGGCAAAATTGCTGTACCAAGAAATGTATCCTGAAAGGTGAGGCAGATTTCAAAGCAAGTACAGGCAATTTTACGAAGAACATTTTAGTTTTAAGCAAAGCACAGTCCGCCCCCAACCCCACCCCACCCCACCAACTGTTCCCCTGAGGTTCTACTGTACGCACATGCAGTTAGTCAAAAAAAAAAACAGTTTCATGTATGTCAAACTCTATAAAAAGGCTTCAAAACAGACTTTAAATAAACTAGGAATTAAAGCAACTAGGAGTTAATAGAAGCAAAAAAAAATCACCTAACCACTAAAGCATGTCTCTCTCTGGTTTCTAAAACAGATTATAAACACAGGTGATGTCAGAGACTACTTTTAAAACTGCTGACAAAACCACAAAAAAAGGACAGGCTGACTAAAAAGTGACCAACGTCATTTTCTTGATTAATATTTGACTAATGTGTTGAGAGCCGCATTCATCTTCTAGCTGTTTTGTGTCCTTTCTGTAAACTAGTTGGGTGAAAGTTAATTCATGATTATTATAGTATACCTCTTGTTTTTCTGAACTCACATACAGATATACCTGATACTTCGGCGCTGGATATTTAGTGCCGTAGTTCTCTGAAACTCTGCTGTGTTTGGCTGGATGTTATTAATCCCCACAGATTGAACAACTTCATAGTGTCCAATTATTTTAACCCAATTAATGTATGTACCCTCATCGCAGCAACTCCCCACAACAGCTCAGGACAACTGAAGATCAGCAGGCGTCCTTCGATCCCACTGCCTAGCCAATCGTCAATCAGGAACTCAATAACCTGGCCAGTGGGGGCCACTGTAGCGCTGTGAGGCGACTAAATACTTGACGATTTTGTCCCCTAACCTGTGGGAGCTCCAGAGCCAATGCAACGCTCCCTGAGGAATTTCGAGCAAAGATGAATGACTTCACATAGCCAGAATAAGAACTTGAACGCCACAAACTGTATTACTCATTCTGATCAACTAAAGCCTTATGGACTCCATCTAGTGCTGTAGGCTTAATGTCTAGTTAGAAGTGTTAAAATACAACAAAACTTTTTCAGGCATTACATTAACTGTTGAAATAAAGTTGCAACAGTTTTCTTTATTTCTGTAAGTATGGTGTTCAGATAGCACCCTTTACAGTTGTGCAGCTTTAGTGTTGATCAGATCTTTTAAAATAATAAATACATATATAGATGTATGGGACATGGTATCAAAGTGCATTCATAAGGATAAAGATATTAATGTGAAACACAAATTATATTCCATCTGCCTTTTTTACACAGAAAGTAGGTCACAACTGTCAGGTTTGATGTATTGATCTGTTCTGGGAACTGTGCATGGGTATAAAGTTGTCAGCTTATCTACAGCTGGGGGCTATCTTTAACAATTACACCAGAGTCAGATGTGAGGGCAAGGTTTATTGGTACATAATTAGCTGTCTGTTTTCTCTCTGTCTCACAAACAGGCACCGTCACCTTTTTGGCATGGACAATACCCATTTGGGACAATACACTACTAGAAGCTAAATGTATCCCTTGAAGGAAGTATTGAGGGCTTAAATTCATTTTTCCTATAAAAGTGAAGACAGACAATTCAATTGACACACCACTCAGTGAAGGTGAACCCTGACTGACAGTCTTGATAGTTAAATGAAATGAAAGTTACAGTAAACCAACTGAACTTCAATAAGTAATACACACGAACACAGCAATAGGAATGCAAAGGTCCCATTGCTAAGGGCAGTGGAAGCTGCAATAGTACCACCGTGCCAACATATTTTGGTATCACTGTGAACCAGTACATGCTGGAGATCCACTGCAGCAGCATGGTGCCGTATATATCACTGTGCTACAGGGACACTGTACTAAATGTTTCAAGTAAATTGGTGTTATTGTAGGTAATGGCATTTTTCAACCTTTCCGGAAGATTAGGAAGACAGCACTCCACCACCACCACCACCAGCACCCCCCACCCACCCTGTGCCCCCGCCCCCGCTGTGGGATCCTTTTGATTAATCTCATATCCCACTCCCAGCCGGCAGTGCCAGGATACACACTCACCATTGTCTCATGTACTGTGCAGTTTATCAGCAGGCTGTGCAATTTGTATCTGATTTATGCAGGGCATCTGCTCCTTTAAATAATATACTGCCTTTAGCTGATGTGTGGCATGAGGGATAATTGCTCAAAGTATTTTTTCTTGTTCCACATGCAAGCTACTTACACAGTAGAATAAAAACCTTTTCCGTTTTATTTTTTAAATCGAGATCTAGCCTGCCCCACGTAAGCAGGGCACTTTAAAGGACCCTGGACAGTGGACGGGGTGGTAGATTGAGTCTGTCCCACGGATAAAGGCACTGACCTTTCACCTCTGAAGCCAATGCGTGAATGCAGCCCAGCCCTCCAATCCTGTATGTAGAGTCACTTCCAGCAGTTCTCATTCAGTCTTCTATTGTGTGCTACCTTATTGCAACCAAGCACAGGATGACCCTACACAGGATATGTCAATGTTAATGAAGAAACAAACCAAATCTGTGCATTTGTAAAAGTGTATGTTACTTTACTGTGACACACCTAAATAACTGTATTATAGTGTTCACATAATTGCGTACTGTAAAACATGGCTTTCCTTAAAATAGGGCCTGAAACAATTTAAAGCTTATGTTTTCTGAGGTATGCAGAATATACATGAAAGGGCTTTATATTTTGATTTTTAAAAAATTGTTTTTAGTCTATAGCACCCCCTAGAGCTACAGGATGTATCCTATATAGCACTTACCCAAACTATACCTGTAAATAATGCCATAGCACCTATGGAAGCTTATACCCTAACATATGTTGTACAGTACATTAGCCCCTACTCTAGAGGTTTACCTTGCTTCATATTCTTTAGCAATATATGTGTATAGGTTTCAGAACAGAAACTGTGGGTTTAAAAAAAGGTTTAATAAATAAATACATACAAAATAAATAAAAGGTGTACTACAAAAGTAAGTATCTTAAACTTTACTTTCTTAAAACCCATAAGGGGTATCCCTATTAAAATTAAGTATTCCTTATGTAAAAGTTACAGAGACAAGTAGGACACAACTTAGAGCTAGACCCGTTTTCTGGCATGTTCGATGTATTGATCTGTGCTGGTAACTGTGCATAGGTATAAAAAGCGGTCAGCTTCTCTGCAGCCGGAGGCTGTCGTGAACATGCCTTCAAAACAAGTATGTCTTTATAGAGAAACATGCATCATTAAATATATCACAAAATAGTAAAACTTAAAAACTTAAGTAAAAAAGGTTTCAGTGCACAACACAGCACCGTTTTGTTTGACAGCCTAGTAACTATCTATGTACAAAAGGGTATTTGGCATCTAGCTTTGGCCAATGCTCTAATTGAATTGAAAGGACTTTATTATGGTACTCTGATGTTACAGGTACATGACGTAAAGAGGGAAGGGCCACTGTAGGAATTGAAAACGATTGGACGTGTCATTTACCTCACATGAATGGGATTAACTAAGTTTGTAGCTAGATTTGACTTTACCCCCGAGTCTGCATTAAGAGATAACGAAATGTGGAAAACAATTTGGAAAGTACCACGCAAAAAGAATGCCATTTGCTTTACAATATTTTGGTTTAGAATGTGAAGACAAGTTTTATACCGTTTTACCTAACGGATGATGCAACTGTATTGTTAACATGTTTTAAAAGGCAATATAGCAATTAAACAAATACTTGCTGTATTTAATGCTTTAAGCAGAAGGGGATGGTTGAAAAATGTGCCACTATAAAAGTAAATGGCTACAGAAAATGAAGGTTAACTAAAAATATACAGTACTTCACTAAGTTTCTCCTAGAAATCCAACAGACCCCATACTGTATTCTCGTACCACAAAGTGTATACAGGCATATATTTTGTGCACTACAATAATGTGTTATTAAACGATAAGCATTCTTAAAAGTACAAAACACTTTTAGGTTTACAGTTATTTCCAGTAAAAAAACACAAATATGGATTTTATAAACGTTGTTAAAAATGTCAGTGAAACTGAATTGCCCCCCATATGGACCAATATGATTAATCTTTGTTAATGTATATTTCATCTTCAGCTGCATATGTGGTTCAAAAGAAGTAGTGTAGCCTGTTTTAATGGTTTTCAAGGCAGGTCGACACACACACACACACACACACACACACAATTCTATTGCTTTATAAAACATGCATGCACAATTTTGTCAGGGAAGCCTAATCCAAAACACTCAAACTAGTGGGCGATAATTGAACAATTAAGCCCTAGAAATAAAGACTCAAAATTTAAAAAGATCACTAGCAGCTCCTAAACTGTCTCTTGGGATGCCAAAGTATGTGTTAATATGACTTCTTGAAAGCACAGTACCCAGGAACCTTGTAATTATCATTCTTCTCAGTGGGGTAATAGAGGCATTTCATCAGGTTTGTCATATGCAACATGAATTAATGTGGGTAAACCCTGAAGCTGTAATGTTTCAGTTAGACTGAAACCAGCTGGCAGCATAGGACTTTACACTATACTGTTTAAAAATATACTTTTATATAAAACTTTGGAGTCAGGGCAGAACAAGGTGGGACAGTGACCCAAAATCCAATAAGGTGTTCATATAAGTGAAGTGATGTCTTTATGCATGTTCCATCTGCACCCTCCAGTAAATGTTAGCCCTTTCCAAGGTGAAGAATTTACATTACAGTATGCAGAAATACGAAAAACACAAATGCAGTCCTTGTTTACTTATTACAGGCAAGCGTTTGCTTGCTTTTTCAGCACAAGTTTTTGTTTTTCATCCTGTAATAACAAAAATAAATTTAGCAATGTATTCCTGACAAACAGGACGTGTGCTTCTCTCCTTTTTTGTGGCTGTATCGTTTCAGTTTCTCTGCTTCATTTGCATATACATGTGTGGCAATGTGCCCCGCCCCTGTGTGCATGTGTGTGTTACATGTTGTATGTTGCGTGTGGTGTGTTAAATGTTGGTGTATAGAGATGGCTGCACGGGATATAAATGGGTGTGTGCAGCACGAGTTATTTAAGATGTAATTGTATTTAGGCACGGGATTGCACATCACTGCACGTGCATTTAAAGTATTTAATATGTGAGCACGAGGTTGCACGTAATTCACGTGCTGGGATTCAAGTGAATAATTAATTAGTAATTGAATCCCAGCACAACAGTATAAATAGATGCACGTTTCATTCACTCGGGGTTGGGTGTTCGTGAGTGGAGAACGGGTGTGGGGAAGGAGAATAAATATAAGTAAAGAGAATAATAAGTGTTTTTGTACTCACCGTGTTTGTTTGTCTCCGTGCACAATTTTGTTTATCTATTTATTTTGGCGAAAGTGCCGTGTGCTGTTTTTGTGTTCTTTTATTTTGTTTATTAAATGCTGAGCACAACCAAGTGCTCAGCTTCACCAACCTCACTGTCTGTTGTGTGTTACTTCCTGTTTCTGGTCTGACGTCACCCACTGCTGCCGTCTTTGTCACACGTGGTGTCATCGTGGGATTACCAGCGCCTCCAAGACTCAGACCGCTAGAGAGGAAGCAACAGCAGCACCCATCCTGCAGCCCAGTGTTAGAGGAGGTGATCGACTGGCTGCTGGATCAGGAGAAGCAAGGGGGGCCCAGAGTAACATCAGCGCAGCAGTTGCAGGCGGTGTTAAAAAGGTGCCCTGCACCGCTACTAACAAGGCTGTTGTCCTCTCTAGCGCCCAAAGGGGAGGAGTCCGAACGTCCTACGCCTGAGTGGGAGGAGCCCGAACGTCCTACGCCTGAGTGGGAGGAGCCCAACATTCTACGCCTGAGTGGGAGGAGCCCAAACGTCCCACGCCTGAGTGGGAGGAGCCCAACGTCCCACGCCTGAGTGGGAGGAGCCCGAACGTCCCACGCCTGAGTGGGGGAGCCCAACGTCCCACGCCTGAGTGGGGGAGCCCGAACGTCCCACGCCTGAGTGGGGGAGCCCGAACGTCCCACGCCTGAGTGGGGGAGCCCAACGTCCCACGCCTGAGTGGGGGAGCCCAACGTCCTAAGCCCAAGAGGGGGAGTCGGTGCGTCCACAGCCCAAAAGGGAGGAGTCGGTGCGTCCCACAGCCCAAAAGGGAGGAGTCGGTGCGTCCACAGCCCAAAAGGGAGGAGTCGGTGCGCCCACAGCCCAAAAGGGAGGAGTCGGTGCGCCCACAGCCCAAAAGGGAGGAGTCGGTGCGTCCACAGCCCAAAAGGGAGGAGTCGGTGCGTCCACAGCCCAAAAGGGAGGAGTCGGTGCGTCCACAGCCCAAAGAGAGGGAAGTCGGGCTTCCACAGCCCTAGGACCCAAGCTGCCAGCAGAGGGAGAATGCCTGCTGGTTCCACCTCCACCAGCAGAGGAAGAATGCCTGCTGTCCCCATGTCCACCAGCAGAGGAAGAATGCCTGCTGTCCCCGTGTCCACCAGCAGAGGGTGAATGCCTGCTGTCCCCGTGTCCACCAGCAGAGGGTGAATGCCTGCTGTCCCCGTGTCCACCAGCAGAGGGTGAATGCCTGCTGGGTTCCCATCCACCAGCAGAGTGTGAACGCCTGCTGGTATCACTTCCCCACCGTCACCACCCGGAGGAGAGGAACAGGAGCTGCCTCTGCCTCCACCACAGTCCCCTGCAAGAGCGGGAGAGCCGCACCAGTCCCCTGCAAGAGAGGCGGAGCCGCACCAGTCCCCTGCAACAGTAGGAGACCACACGCTGCTCGCACCTCCATCGCCAGGAGACTACACGCTGCTCGCACCTCCATCGCCAGGAGACTACACGCTGCTCCCACCTCCACCACTTCCTCCACTAGGAGCAGAGGAGCAGGAGCTGCCTCTGCCTCCACCACCTCAACCGCTTCTACCAGGAGCAGAGCAGCAGGAGCTGCCTCTGCCTCCTCCACCAGCAGAGGGTGAGTACCTGCTGGTTCCGCCTTCTTTGTCGTGGGAGGACTGCTTGCCCTCCCACCTCCACCAGCAGAGGGTGAATACCTGCTGGTTCCGCCACTGCCCGAGCAGAGGAGCAGGAGCTGTCTCCGCTTCCCGCACCTCCACCACAGGGAGTACGGTGGCGGAGCCCCAGAAAGGGGAGCTACCGGCTACAAAGACAGGGGAGAGGTCAGGAGACCACTTTCCCCAGCAGCAGTTTCGCTGCAGGAGTTCTTGAGGCCGGAGCCCCACAGGAGGGAGCTACCGGCTACAAAGACAGGGGAGAGGTCAGGAGACCACTTTCCCCAGCAGAAGTTTCTCTGCAGGAGTTCTTGTGGCGGAGCCCCACAGGAGGGAGCTACCGCTACTAAGAAAGGGGAGAGGTCAGGAGACCAGCATCCCCAGCAGCAGTTTCGCTGCAGGAGTGGACCAGCATGCTGTCAGCCGTGCCACTACCGGCAGGGGTGCTGACAGCATTGCCAGCCATGGGCCCACTGAAGCCTCCCTTCCCAGCCCGAGACTTTGTCCTGGACTGCTGGGTTTTAAGGGGAGGTGGCTGTTGAGGCCATGTGTGCTGCGACAAGGGGGTATATGTGGCAATGTGCCCCGCCCCTGTGTGCATGTGTGTGTTACATGTTGTATGTTGCGTGTGGTGTGTTAAATGTTGGTGTATAGAGATGGCTGCACGGGATATAAATGGGTGTGTACAGCACGAGTTATTTAAGATGTAATTGTATTTAGGCACGGGATTGCACATCACTGCACGTGCATTTAAAGTATTTAATATGTGAGCATGAGGTTGCACGTAATTCACGTGCTGGGATTCAAGTGAATAATTAATTAGTAATTGAATCCCAGCACAACAGTATAAATAGATGCACGTTTCATTCACTCGGGGTTGGGTGTTCGTGAGTGGAGAACGGGTGTGGGGGAGGAGAGTAAATATAAGTAAAGAGAATAATAAGTGTTTTTGTACTCACCGTGTTTGTTTGTCTCCGTGCACAATTTTGTTTATCTATTTATTTTGGCGAAAGTGCCGTGTGCTGTTTTTGTGTTCTTTTATTTTGTTTATTAAATGCTGAGCACAACCAAGTGCTCAGCTTCACCAACCTCACTGTCTGTTGTGTGTTACTTCCTGTTTCTGGTCTGACGTCACCCACTGCTGCCGTCTTTGTCACAACATGCTAATTGTTTTTTGTTTTTTTTGAAGAGAACTATTTCTGCCAGCCTCAATCCGAATACTGGGTAACGAGAGACCTTAGACTAATGTTAGTCTTTAGGGAAAAGTAAATGCTGGTAATTAATTATGTATCAGTAGTGAATCTGCCCCTCCTGGTAGAAGTCAATATCTTAAAACAAGTCTTTCTACTTATTTGAAGTAGTGCATTTGTAACTTTTGTTTGAGTGACAGCAAACTGAATAAAAAGTACTATATATGTAAAGCCTTTCAAAGGCCAAAAGTTTTGCATCATCTAGAATTCTAGGATTGAGAAGAAAAAAAAAAACATAATGAACATAATTTAGATATTTTATTTAGCATCATGTAAAAGAAAACTACAAGAAATGGTATTGCAAAAGTCTACCAGAAACCTTAATAGTAGTACAGCATTTCATGTTAGATTTTGAAATGTCACATTTTTCAGTTGTCACATTTTTCAGTAATTATAGGGTCACTAACTTACACGCTGATCCTTAAGAAATCTATATATTTCATTGCAACAAACGATGAAATGTTGTAACCTGCAAACATTGATCAGATCTGTATCAGGTGTGTCTAATTTCTTTAATAGGGTTTACTAAAGTCAGTCTTGCTTCAGGGTGCAAAGAGTTAAACTCTATTTAACTCTGTGACTGTGCCTTATAAGCTGTCTGCACAAAATGCCAAGCTATGCATTTCTGTGAAAGTGTACATTTACAACAGTTGGGAACCTTAATTATGTTTTTCACAGTGGGGGTGATAGAGGTATTTAATCTTTTTTTTTTCGTTTCAGTCTTTAAATGTGCTTGACATTTGCCAACTTAATGCAGTCTCTCCAAAAGACTGAGTTTCAACGTCTTGTTTTTAAACTTTTAAAAAGTTTTGTGGTTTTGGTACACTGGGGGCAAACACAAAAAATAAACTCATATGCTTTGTATCCGTATGCCAGATCCGGAGATGAACTTCAGTAATTGAATTCATTTCTAATCGGCATAAACTCACCCTGGCCAACAGGGAGAAAAGACATCCTTGCAAATTTGATTTTGTATCTCAGTTGAGAATTCAAATTGTGTTTTGCTGGTGGGCATCATTAGCTGTGACCTGGAACATCAATGTTCCGATTCCTTGCTGGTTGTCAAGCTAGTTTAGAAAAGCACAGCCAGTTTTTTTAACAAGAATAATTTCAATGTAGTCTATTGGGACACACTGCGGGGAGTATTGTGTGTTAAAACTGTTTTGTATTCATCATGCATTTATTTTTATTTTTTTCAGCCCAACCACATTTTACAGCCAACTAAATTTCAGAAAAGCGTTCATCAGAGAAGGAATAATCTCGTAGCTGTGCCTAGTTACCAAGGTAATTTTTACACGCGGCCAACATTAGGGAACATAATACAAAGGTAAGTGTTGCGGCTGGCCAAGTGGCAGTGCTCCGTTTGGCTGAAAAGAGCTTGTATATGAGAAAAAATACATTTTTCAGTACACTGAAATCAATTCGTCCTTTTGGAATAAGCACACTAGGTAAACTTTTATTGAAGCTAATTTGAATGCTTGGTTTCCTTGGGTGTCATGCATTTTGAAAATTTTCAATCCATTTTGAATACAGAAATCAAATAAAATCAAAAAGAATTCCGACTATGGGACCATGAAACCTTTTTCAAAAAGGAACAGCACAGTTTATGAACCAGCGTACCAGTTTAAAAAAAAACAAAATACACACAGCCCTAGCTAGCTTGCAATCAGCATTATTGCTACCAAGTTACTCAAACTCACTACAGAAGCTCAGACCTTGCATTCCAACTGTCTAACCACTGAGCTGTTCCCATTATTTTCAGTAAAACAAATAAACAGTAACATTGTAATTGGTTCCATTTATTGATTTTAGCACCACCCGAATGATCTTTGCCCAAGAGCAGGATTAGCAACATGACCTCAGTGGAAAGCAATGCTGAGATGTGCACCCTCTGTGTGGCATCACTCCCGGCCACTGCAGGAGGAAGATTTTAATAATAACTAGACTGCAGACAGACATTACCTGCGGAGAAAACAAGGGGAGAGGCAACAACTGCTCCCCCACCTTCCACTGCAGGCTACTAAACATGGGGTTTAAAAAAAAGAAAAAAAAAAGGTACAATTATATGAAAATGCTTCCCTCTGATAGAACCAACTGTTCATCGGCTTGTACATTTGTCTTCTTATTTTGACAGCTTTGCATGAATGATGTATTTAAAAAAATATAAAAAATAAAAAATAAAAAAACGCACATTGCCTAAAGCGAATATGCCCATGTAACATTGTATTAGCATGTCAAATATCTCTAGGACCCCATTATTAAATCTAGTTATTTCTGTGATTTGTGAAAAGTTCTGCTTTGAACAATACGTCATCTTGATGGTGATATACAAGACTTTACAAGGCTTAGATTGTTCATTTTTAAACTCTCACAGAGAACATGAGCAGACAGACTTTTCCAGCTGATAAACTGAAGTGTGCCTATAAGAGTCTGGCTACTCTCCTCGATGATCATCTGCTTTGGGCATTAGGACCATGTGACATCAAACACCAAAGGCAGTGAATCAGGTATATGGCTGAGAGGGCGTTGTTTTATATTATAATGCTGACTACAGAACTTTGGGGTGTTCGAAACAAAAGACACTATGCAAATATACATTTATCCTTCAGCCTTCCAGTTTATTAATCCTATGATTCACTAAAACCACAGAAAGCAATTCTATGGAAGCGACAGTATGGTCCATCTAATTGCAAGTTTTGTCAATCAATTACACTACCGTTCAAAAGTTTGGGGTCACTTAGAAATTTCCTTGTTTTCCATGAAAACATACATGAAATGAGTTTCAATAGGAAATATAGCAAAATGAATAGGAAATCTAGTCATTGACAAGGTTAGAAATAATGATTTTTAATTGAAATAATAATTGTGTCCTTCAAACTTTGCTTTCGTCAAAGAATCCTCCATTTGCAGCAATTACAGCCTTGCAGACCTTTGGCATTCTAGTTGTCAATTTGTTGAGGTAATCTGAAAAGATTTCACCCCATGCTTCCTGAAGCACCTCCCACAAGTTGGATTGGCTTGATTGGCACTTCTTACGTACCATACAGTCAAGCTGCTCCCACAACAGCTCAATAGGGTTGAGATCCGGTGACTGTGCTGGCCACTCCATTATAGACAGAATACCAGCTGACTGCTTCTTCCCTAAATAGTTTTTGCATAGTTTGGAGCTGTGCTTTGGGTCATTGTCCTGTTGTAGGAGGAAATTGGCTCCAATCAAGCGGCATGGCGTTGCAAAATGGAATGATAGCCTTCCTTCTTCAAGATCCCTTTTACCCTGTACAAATCTCCCACTTTACCACCACCAAAGCACCCCCAGACCATCACATTGCCTCCACCATGCTTGACAGATGGCGTCAAGCACTCCTCCAGCATCTTTTCATTTGGTCTGCGTCTCACGAATGTTCTTCTTTGTGATCCGAACACCTCAAACTTAGATTCGTCTGTCCATAACACTTTTTTCCAATCTTCCTCTGTCCAGTGTCTGTGTTCTTTTGCCCATCTTAATCTTTTCTTTTTATTGGCCAGTCTGAGATATGGCTTTTTCTTTGCAACTCTGTCTAGAAGGCCAGCATCCCAGAGTAGCCTCTTCACTGTTGACGTTGAGACTGGTGTTTTGCGGGTACTATTTAATGAAGCTGCCAGTTGAGGACCTGTGAGGCGTGTGTTTCTCAAACTAGACACTCTAATGTATTTGTCCTCTTGTTCAGTTGTGCACCAGGGCCTCCCACTCCTCTTTCTATTCTGGTTAGAGCCAGTTTGCGCTGTTCTGTGAAGGGAGTAGTACACAGCGTTGTACGAGATCTTCATTTTCTTGGCAATTTCTCGCATGGAATAGCCTTCATTTCTCAGAACAAGAATAGACTGACGAGTTTCAGAAGAAAGTTCTTTGTTTCTGGCCATTTTGAGCCTGTAATCGAACCCACAATTGCTGATGCTCCAGATACTCAACTAGTCTGAAGAAGGCCAGTTTTATTGCTTCTTTAATCAGCACAACAGTACTCAGAAAGTGAGAAGTTAAAAAATGATAGAACTCAAAAGAAATGATTGTTCTTGGCAATTGCTTGCTCGATTTATACTGTAAACATTGCTTTATTCCTTTTACATTTACTTGGCAAATAGGGCCCAAAGTATTGAATGACTGCTGATATCGTCCACAGTTCTCAAGACTAACACGGACACCTAAAACAGTCGGCTATTTCCCGGCTACAATTCTTTTCGATGTTTATACCTTACAAAATGCAGTAAATGTTTGGTGGTAATGAAGCATAAGTGAGAGAAAACTGGTCTATTCTAGTTTGAACAGAAGCACATAGAGTCCTGCAGTTCAAACCTTCAGTTTAAAATGTATAAGCAGAAGCAGCATTGCCTGGGTAGGTTTGAGTAGGTACAGTACTCGTGTAACAGTACAGTAGACGCTCAGGGTTTAGATGGCTATTACCTAGTTCAGAATGATGCAGCTTCCAGCTTACACTGCCCCCAACCCAAACCATGAATGCAGCGTAACTGGTGCAAATCTCTGAAAATCAATGATAACCGAGGCGATCATGCATGGCACTAGCCACGTCTCCATTGTGCACCAAGCCTACAGAAGCAAGAACCTCCAGTGGGGCTCGTCTCATGAGCCTGAATAAGCTGTGGAAGGACTGGATGCAATATGTATGTATTTGAAGCTGGTGCTCATAAACAAGTATGAAAAGAGGCACTGCCATTGTTTGCAAGTTTACACACAGAATGCTACCAATACCGCAGGCCTTGGTTCACTGAACCAGCTCTTTGTTGATACTGTTTGCAAAAGCTTTTGTAACACTGGAATGCTTTGCTTGATGCATGCAGCTCAAATTATGCTGTTAGCTAGCTGTAAAGTCTTTCAATAGTGCTCAAACCGATTTGCGATGCAATGGAAGGCTACAAATCCTATTTAGAGAAGAAGACCCTAGAAGGCAAGAATAAAAAAAGGGTCTTAAGGTCAGCAATTATTTTTCTGACATTTATTTAAAAGCTTTGTATAACTGCAAGCTATATTTTAAAATGAAGACACATGTTTTGACAAAATGTGATAAATGTGGTTAAATGTTTTTCTTTTTATTCAAATCATGTGTTAACTGAATGCTTTTCAGCCAAAGGCATTAGCCAAAACCTTTGTCAATTTCACTCTATAAATTGCTAACGATTTTAAACCAGAGTTCCTGTGTTAATACTGCAGTGTTATGAGCACTGTGAAATGAGTCCCACAGACATTTTTACAATCTTTTAAGATATGCCATACTGCTGGCAAGAAACCAACCAGCCTTGCCTAAGTCACATTTAGCAGTGGATCAAACTTTTGATTTATAGGCAAATATGATTTTCAGTCAAGGTACTGCATTTTTACCTATAATCTAGTATATTTAATTTCTTCTGTGGCGCTAACTTAATATCAGAGATCAGTGTCGTTTTACAGATGAGAATTTTGGCATTTTAAAAAATGCACAAGTGTTTAAAATGATCTCTATCTGGCTGGTGAACACTGAAGTACTGTAGGTGTCTATTACTTGTTATAACAAATTGAAGAAAAACACTTTATTGGAGTCAACACTGACCTTTATTAATACATTCAATTTGATGACATATTTGAACTGAGGCCATAAAGGAGCTCAAATTGAAACTAAACAAAATGAATTTTGTGAAGCTCTCCCTTGGCTAATAAAACCTTGAGTCTAGCCCTAGTTGTCCATTGACTACCTTTGATGGCTGTACCATGGAGAAAAGAAAGACAACAAATGTATTTATTCCTGATGTTTTTGCCATTTACTAGATCTATACATTCATAACCCGAAAACCACAGTACAGTATATCCAGGCTCCAATACGGGTCAAATTCTGACATGGATACAAATTCCCTTAACCGATATAAAAAGGGACACCCCTGGAAAGATGATGAATAATTGTGGTGGATTCACCCTTTAGATAAACTCTTTTGTTTCAAATGACCAGTAGCTCGTTGGTGGTCTTCATGCAGGAGGTTGTGGGTTAAAACGCTTGGTAACTTCCCAGACGCTGACCACCATCTGCCTAAACTGAAGCAAGGAGGTCTGAGCACATCAAGGCATGTCAGTTCCTTGTGTGCCAAAACCAAAGGAACAAACAGCACTGTCTGCTTTATGAACCTGTAATGACTCAGCAAGAAGGTTCAAATCTATTATTCTGTATACAATGTATATCTGTATGTATATATTGTATATCCAGCAGTGATATTTTATAAAGGTGCATGCAGGTGGGGTCCAGACCAAGAGTTAATCTGTAACAAGTGGCAAGACAGATGGTTCAAACAAGGCAATGGGATGACATTATTAACAGTTGTGACCTCCTGACAAGAAACTTCCAAGAATGAACAAGAACAGGCACTTCAGCTTGTGAAATGAATAGCCTGCCAATATACATATGCTACACCGGTTCCCTGTAAAGTGACCTGTAGTTGTTCATTTCTGTTTTGTTCGTTAGATATGATCACAGTGTGCAGGGACATGAGTATCAGTGAGATGAGCATAAAAAATACAACACATTCTCAAACAAGTATAGTGACACACACATTTCTTTTCTAATAGTTATGGGGGCAGCGACATAGTATTTTCTAGTTCATTTTATTGGGCCCAACTTCTCTATACCACAGTTAGATAAATTGTGAAAAATCTGTTTCAAAAGCTGAATTAAAACTGTATTAACTACAGCCATGGATAGGTATGGCAAAGTCCTTAAGGTGTTACAGAATTCTCTGCAGTGTTCACAAGAAACACATTACTTTACCTTCGCTGTATCCTGTATTCTCCATCGGTACCGCATTAAACAAGACTACAAACATCAAAAGAAATTATGTTTAAAATAAACTGATGCGATACAGACAACATGGGATACAGCAAACTTAATATCTTGTTTGCAGTCCATATGGTAACATTAAACTGTTTAAGAGTTATTCAGATTTTTCAAAGCATGGTTAAACCTTATAACACTTTAAAAAAAATGTTCTTAAAAAATATACCCAAGTCTCCATTTCTGAAAACAGGTAGAACGGTGGCATGCTGCCGATGCCACAGGAGCAGACTGGCTTCCACTCTGGTATCATGCTGAGCAGCACGGACAGCCCCAAGCATCAGATCTGAATTCTGAACGGTGAGAAAAAGAAACTTCCTGAACTCTTACCAGCCCTCTTCATAATTGTATGGCGTAACAATAGGTTGGGTTGAGTTCCCACAGCTAAATTAGATCACTGTCACTCAAGCTTCAGGAAGTACATTCTGTCGGCTTTATCACCTTATTTTTAACATCCTCCCACGTTCACCGCTGGATGACTTCAGAGTCTGCATTCTTCCATTTAATGAGGGTGTTTTGTTTGTGAAACTTTGTGATTGGCACAACCACTATCCTACTTTTAACGCCAGTTTCCTAAACCAAAGAGGCTGCCAAATTCCATGCAAGCCATACCCATCCCTTAGTCATTGCAACTCGGCATTAAGATGATGAGGAGCAAGAGGCTGTAACCTCACGCTGCGGATAGAGTCTGTGTGTCACTGACGTCACAAACAGGAAACAGAGGAGTCCTGAGATTACATATACATATTTTTGGGGGAATTTGGTAATGGTAACAGTCATAAACTCCCCTACTTACACAATGCATGTGTATTCGTTGCACAACATACAAACTTCATGATGGAGTTTAAAGGACAATCCACCTTTTTATCCATAGTTATCCATAACCAACACTCAACACTAAATAAAATGGCTCATGGGCAAAAACCTAGAACTGACAGATGAATGTTCTGGCATAGCAAAGAACAACCTTTGTACTTGATCGAAAAAGCCATAGTTTAATAATATTTTTTCCCCGAAGTCGTGAGATCCGTTCCAGGCCAGGGCTGGGTTGCACCAGTTATGCATAATTTTGTCTGTAAGTTAAGACGTAAAGTCTTCACTAAATGCTTCGTAGTTCCTACTTAGTTGATAACTAAGCGCTGTCCTATTTTCGGTTGCATCACACATACTTAAGGCAGAACTTAGCTAGTTTGTTACTAAGAGCGGAGACTTCAAGGTCGATCATGTGTTCCCTTTACAGTAACCAGTCAGCACTGAGGATGTTGGAGTGCAGATGCTGCGGATGAAAACATCTCAACATAATAAACTTGAACGTACAACCGACTAGTCATTAGTGCCTGGCTTTAAACTGTTATTAGTAGTATAGGCGACCGATTACAGGTACCTATAATACGTATATCATTTAGCTGGGAATGTTTTATATTAAAGATTCATTTATTAAATTATTCAAATTAAATCAATGCATTTTGGAGTCGGGATGCCAGCACTGCAGACCTTTCCTGTTCACACAGATAACACTGTAATGAAGAGCTTACCTCTCAACTATTTCAACTATATTTTCCAAATGTATTCAAATTTAATGGAAACTGTTTAAAATACTGCCTAATCTAAGGCTAATGAATATACCGGCACCTACATTACAACATATAGAAGTGTTTATTATATCAAGTTGTACGTTTCAGTGAATTGCATCCGCATTACACCTATCATATGAAGCTTATAGTAATACCGGTCTGAGACTGTTGTTACTTGCAGAAATTGCTTATGTGGTATTTGTTGAGAAGAGAGACCATTAACCACTTTCTTAATGGATAACCTGAATCTCTGAGTAATTTCCCTTTAAAAATCGACAATTCAAATTCATCCCACAGATTTGAATGCTTCAGAATAAAAGTTATCATGTTTGGATCCGGGCAACTTTATAACACAATTTGTGATTAACAAATCTGCATCGCAAACAATTTGTGTATTCAAAGAGTGGAAATGTATGTATTCTGCATCCCATCTATACAGCCAACACCACCAGGAAAACCAGCAATCAGAAAAAACTTTTGACAAGTTTCGTCCAATCTTTTAGTATCAGTGGGGAAGTAAACATACTTCTGAAACAGCTTACACAGAGAGTGCAACGAAACAGACTGTTCTGCAGACTGTGGATTTATGCACCTGTATCGAGTCGCCTACCAGGTTTTTGAAACGATCCGGTAGCGAAATACCTTAAAGCGAGGCAAACCTGGAGAGATGGAGGAAGTGCTCCATTTTTGAAAGATGAATGTTTGATGTTAATTTTGAGTTCATCAGTGATCTAAATCTAAAAAACGGGCAAAAAGGTCAATATCATCTTAAATTGTCAAGAGGATGTATGCGGTCTCGCAAAACTTTGAACACAATCATCTTCAAACAGAAGTTCAGGTAGTAACAGCTGCCACCTAATAATAGCTTACACCTACCCGAAGGTAAGTGTAAAATTAAAGTAACACCCAAGCCTTACGTTATAACTACCTTATCTGGAACAACCTGTGTAAATTTAGTAATGTGCAAAACCAAAGTTAGTAAAGACTTACGCTATAAGTAAGCTAAGTAAGAAGTTGTGCATAGCTGGTGCAACCCAGCCCAGGTATTTATTATCTGCAAAGGGCCAACAAACTAATTTAGAGCATCATTGGAGCAAAGCCACAGACTGGAATGGATCTTGAGGGCTGGAGTTGTCCGCCAGGGCCCTAGTACATTAGCTGATGAAGGTTTGTTGTTATAAAGTCATACACCATAACATGTCAAACCTTCTCATCAAAACATGTATCTAACTGTTACTACTGGAAGCCTCTCTTTTAGGAATGCTGTATACCAAGAAATGTTCATTGTTCGTTGCTTCGCTATGTGTACCAGTGTATACTAAGATTTCCTAGAAATACAGCTGTTATAAAGAGGATGCCACATACACACACCTCCATATTTAGCCTATTTGTTTAAGATTATGAAAATACACAGTTTATAATATTCCAAAAATAATAGGTCGAGGGGCAGGAAGTCAGTTATCTGTTTTTATTTGGTCGCTACGGAGATTAACAGACCAAAGGGAATAAACTAATGAAATACCATAAAGACACAGTAATATGGGGAAGTTTGTACATCAGGTTACTATCTGTTTTTTCACATTGGTTCTAATAAAGAATTTTAATAAATTACTGGGGAATGCTACTTTGTTACTCATGCAAAATTCAGGGTTTTATGGTCCCACACTGTAGTGGTAACAGGATATTGATACAGGTGGGTAACAACAAAGGAATCCGTCATTGTGGTGAATATATTGCTGGTTGTGCTTGCGTTTGTCACTGTATAAGCTTGTATTTGTTATCTATGCAAATTATCGGCTCCTTTCTACATTGTGGACATTGATTTACTTACGCAATTATGTCTAACATGAATGCATTCTCATGTGTTTTTTTTGTTTGTTTGTTTAAAATTATTATTCCGGGAGAGAGTTTTAAACTTTAGTAACTTATTAACTTTGATTCCTGCTGTTAAAGAATTATCCTAGGACATTGATTCTTTATCACAATTCCACATCACAACAGTCCGTATTCATGTATCGCACCTACCAGCATGCTTAAATGTTCATGCAACATAAAATGTAAATTTTTCTAGATAAATATACCTTAGTATCAGCAAAAGATCACAAGGGAAACCATCAACTTGATTAATGTGATAGGCTGAGTCAGAAAATGGCACTGAAGGGAATCTAGAGGAACAGCAGGTGAAGGAAGTGTCCATTAAAAGGTCCCCTATAGAAATCAAAGTAGACAATCTCCTTCTCTAGTGCCTGCTTGTATCAGGTGTCTAGTCTTTTTCTGTGTTTTGAGTCCACCCCAAGGACAGATAGTACCTCTTTCATCTCCGGCAGAAGTTGCCTAAGCTGTGCAGATGTGGGCCTACACATCTTTTAACAGATGTTCTTTTCACAGATGTTTATGTGAACATATCCGATCGGGACATGGCAGAATCAAGATCTCTCACAAATCGGGAAAAAAAACAAAAACAATTCCAGACACTTATCACAGCAAAGCTGCAGCAGAACAAGAACATTATCTTAAAGTGATGTTAGAGCTGGTTCTGCAACACACCATTAAATCAGCATTCTCTTACCGGATAAGAAACTCAATAACAACTTGCACTTTTGAAGGTTTGGTTTTGCCGCTGGTGCTCTTAATGATACAGCAGAACATCAAATTTACCAAAAAATGGGGATGTTAGCAGTTAAAACACAGCTTTCCTGGCTTATTTTAGGTTCTCTTATTTATTATTCCTCAAGTTAAACGGTAGACCTGTTTTATTAATACAGAGCACACACACCAAATTATTAAGAATAAAAGTTTGAGTTATTTCTTATGAACCCCCTTCACTGTACAAAATGCTTTTACTGCTAAAAAATAAGTTTATTGATTTTTTTTTTTTTTTTTTTTTTTTAAAACACGGGCATTACTACTGGTACCAAATTTGGGGTCCTTTATTTTACCTCTGGAGCTTAAGTGGTTAACTCCCTCTCTTCCTCTATCTTTCACTCTTAGGTACTACTTTGCATTATAATATTTATGTACCAATACCCTTAAAATAACAATATCAGTTGGTACAATGCAAGTTCAGTAAAAGAACAAATATTGGTTATATATGCACTACACAGATTCATAATTCAACCTCACTATAGCCAATGCATTATCAAGTAAATGCACATTATGTATACATATACAAAAAAATATAACTCCTAACCTTCACTCTCCTTCCTGCCAAGTAACTGATCCATTGTGCTCTCTCTATACTCCCCTCTTACAGGCTTAACTTTCTGCCTAACCGGTATTTGTGATTCTTTGTGGATTATTGTCATTGCGACATACAAGTGACACTCATGGGTTAAAAAGGCACCTGCATCCAATCTTCTAATCCAGTAAAGTGTGTCAAATCCCAAGAACACTCCCCAAACCAAAGTATTGTTCTGCATCCAGAATGTAATAAAGAAAAGAAACACAATCTAAAATATGAGCTGCGGTAGCCTCAGGGAAACAGTCTCTCACAGAGATTTAAAAAAAAAGAAAAAGAATAGAAGCAAAATAAAACAAAAAAAAACTTCAGAGAAACTTTCTGGCATTTAATTCCTGCAGCAGTCAAGGACTCCCTACTGTACTGCATTTAAAAACATATTTAAACTTGTATTATAGTGGGGCAATGGGGTAGCGAAGTTATGACGCCTTTCTTTTTTTAACATCAGGAGGATAACCCACAGCAGAGCATCAATTTGTGCCAGTCAGGCTTTAGCTTTCCGGCTAGTCCCAGGCAGAAAATTAATTTTTTTTTTTTTTTAAATCCCCTGGCAAACCAAGGTGGGCAAGACACAACATGAAAAAGTTCTTTCAAGTATTGTTTAAAAATCACAAGCCTGGACGCCCATCTACTGTAACTACGACACAACGAAATATCTCCCAAGGTTTGCCACTGTGTTTCCCCAGCTCCTTAAGAGGACAGAAACAGTATTGCAGGCTGCCTAAATCACAGGTATTGTCACACGTATTTGTAAAGGGCAGTGTTGTGTTGATACATTGCCATTACATATTTTGACCCCTATCATTGAGATTAGGTTAAAAACTCATCAAGTACAAATGCAGGCGTGTATTTTGCATAGTGGTTTCTTCAGACAAATACACTGGTGTCATTACGGGATCTAAGTGTGGTTTTTCTAACTTTTCTGTTTATAGTAACATTTGTTTAAATTGACTATATAAGCATGCCATACTGTATGATAGATAGATATGTATACACACAGTTATATATATATATATATATATATATATATATATATATATATATATATATATATATATATATATATATATATATATATATATATATATACAGTACTGTGCAAAAGTTTTAGGCAGGTGTGAAAAAATGCTGTAAAGTAAGAATGCTTTCAAAAATAGACATGTTAATAGATTATATTTATCAATTAACTAAATGCAAAGTGAGTGAACAGAAGAAAATCTAAATCAAATCCATATTTGGTGTGACAACCCTTTGCCTTCAAAACAGCATCAATTCTTCTAGGTAGACTTGCACAAAGTCAGGGATTTTGTAGGCATATAGTCAGGTGTATGATTAAACAATTATACCAAACAGGTGCTAATGATCATCAATTCAATATGTAGGTTGAAACACAATCATTAACTGAAACAGAAACAGCTGTGTAGGAGGAATAAAACTGGGTGAGGAACAGCCAAACTCAGCTAACAAGGTGAGGTTGCTGAAGACAGTTTACTGTCAAAAGTCATACACCATGGCATGACTGAGCACAGCAACAAGACACAAAGTAGTTATACTGCATCAGCAAGGTCTCTCCCAGGCAGAAATTTCAAGGCAGACAGGGGTTTCCAGATGTGCTGTCCAAGCTCTTTTGAAGAAGCACAAAGAAACGGGCAACGTTGAGGACCGTAGACGCAGTGGTCGGCCAAGGAAACTTACTGCAGCAGATGAAAGACACATCATGCTTACTTCCCTTCGCAATTGGAAGATGTCCAGCAGTGCCATCAGCTCAGAACTGGCAGAAAACAATGGGACCCTGGTACACCCATCTACTGTCTGGAAAAGTCTGGTCAGAAGTGGCCTTCATGGAAGACTTGCGGCCAAAAAGCCATACCTCCGACGTGGAAACAAGGCCAAGCGACTCAACTATGCACGAAAACACAGGAACTGGGGTGCAGAAAAATGGCAGCAGGTGCTCTGGATTGATGAGTCAAAATTTGAAATATTTGGCTGTAGCAGAAGGCAGTTTGTTCGCCGATGGGCTGGAGAACGTACACGAATGAGTGTCTGCAGGCAACAGTGAAGCATGGTGGAGGTTCCTTGCAAGTTTGGGGCTGTATTTCTGCAAATGGAGTTGGGGATTTGGTCAGAATTAATGGTCTCCTCAATGCTGAGAAGTACAGGCAGATACTTATCCATCATGCAATACCATCAGGGAGGCATCTGATTGGCCCCAAATTTATTCTGCAGCATGACAACGACCCCAAACATACAGCGAAAGTCATTAAGAACTATCTTCAGCGTAAAGAAGAACAAGGAGTCCTGGAAGTGATGGTATGGCCCCACAGAGCCCTGATCTCAACATCATCGAGTCTGTCTGGGATTACATGAAGAGAGAGAAGAAACTGAGGCTGCCTAAATCCACAGAAGAACTGTGGTTAGTTCTCCAAGATGTTTGGGCCAACCTACCTGCCGAGTTCCTTCAAAAACTGTGTGCAAGTGTACCTAGAAGAATTGATGCTTGATGCTGTTTTGAAGGCAAAGGGTGGTCACACCAAATATGGATTTGATTTAGATTTTTCTTCTGTTCACTCACTTTGCATTTAGTTAATTGATAAATATAATCTATTAACATGTCTATTTTTGAAAGCATTCTTACTTTACAGCATTTTTTCACACCTGCCTAAAACTTTTGCACAGTACTGTATATATATATAAAATGTCTTATTTTAAGACAAATGGGGATTAGTAGTTAATCTTTACGTAACAAAAATCTGTCAAAAGGTATTAAAGGATTTTCACATGATTTCAATGGAATGAGGAAGACTATTCCGGAACTTCAGATAAGCTGAAACACAGGTATAGGGAAAATGATAAGGACCTCTCAGAATGTTAGCAAACAACATAAAATATAAAGGAAATGTGTGTGGGTGTGTCTTCCAAGTTCAATAACTTTAATAGCCATCTAGGATGAGGACCTTTCGTTTCTCCATTTTTTTTTTCTCTTCCTTTACAAGAGAACGCTGTTGTTTTAATAGTATTGTAATGATCTGTGCATGTACTGTAATTCTGCTGTGTATGTGTGTTTACATGCTGTGTGTGTCTACGGGGCTAAGCTATAAGAAGGTGCTGCACGCCGTTCAGTGTTGTTGTTGTTCTGGTTGTCATGGTTCTAGTGTTCCTGTATTGCTGTATCCTGTGTGTTTAAGCTGTGAAGCTGGCAGAGTGCTGGTCTCTGGTGGGTGCGAGAGAGTGTCTGAAATAAACGATTACTGGAACCAAGAACCAAGTGTGTCTTCTACCGAAAACGCTACAGTGTATTTGTTGACTACAGATAAAAGCCCGCTAAAATGGTTACTTATTTATGGATTCAATCTGGTGTTGGGTAAGATAACTGTGGTCACTGGTCGCTTAATACAGTTAAGTAAATGCACAGCTATCATTGGTAGGAATTTAAAGTGGTCACAGACCAGGTGGTTGCATGAGCAGGTTTGACTGTATTTTTATTTATATATATATATATATATATATATATATATATATATATATATATATATATATATATATATATATATATATATATATGATGAAGGCTATATTTGTATCCTGAGCCATTTAAAAAATAATACCACAGTAGTGACGTCAAAAAGTGATAATTCCTCTAGAGGAAAATATACTTGAACTTTGACCCATTCGACTCCGAGACCATCACTTTCAATTCAAATACAAAATGCCTCGTTTTCAATCAATCGACAACATCCACAGAACAGAAAGGTTCACTAATGAACAACAAAATGAGAATACTTTAAATTTTAAAAAAAAATTTAAAAAGTAAAGCTGGTGCATTCGTATCTCACAGAAACTGATGACGACATAGAACGTCTGTATAGCACTAAAACGATACTTTAAAAAAAAAAAAAAAAAAAACTAAACATCGTCTTCTTTAATATTAGCATCACAAGGGTATCCATGTATTATAAAAAATAATAGATGGGCCTCTACAGTGAGTTACAGGAAAACAAATCAATCTCGGGTTTCTCAACCTTTGGTCTCATAATTTATGACATCACAGAAACCCTAGATGAAATTATTTTCCTGTAACTCACTTTAGCCCATCTATTATTCTCTCTCTCTATACACACACACACACACACACACACACACACACACACACATGCAAAGCTGCTTGTTCTTTAACATTTTTTTATGCTGTGGTGCAAACTCAATGCAAGTTGAGTGAAAATCTGGGTTGGCATTGCTTCTGACTCTGGCAGTGATCTGATTAGACCTATCCTCTAACCTTGAACTTTTACCCTGTTCCTTCGACAGCCTTCAACTGCCAGAAAAAAGGCCCAAGAGAAGAATGCCGTGCCCCAAACCTCAAATGCCCCCCTTCATACTTGGCGGTGTCTTCATCCTGTTAGTAATGTTCAATCCAGTGTGGGAAATGTCTGACATCTGCCACATTATTTTCTGTTTTAAGCTGAACCGCATATCTGCAAGCACAGCGCTGTCATGTCTTCACCTGCAGCAGCCTCTCATTAAAAGGGCTCACATAGCCATCTCACCTTCGATGTGCAAGCCTCAACAGACCTGGCACACCTAAAGGCAAAAGGCTTCTTTTCCCAGCCATCTTATTCATAAACATCCCCTCCTATTCATAAGTGCTCTTAGCTGGTTTATGGTTTTAAGAAGTATGCTTCACTTTTTTCCATAAACCATATTGTTCGTTTAAGACCTATGCTTTCCAGCAATTGAAGAAGCATTCCTTTTACAGCTAAATATCTATAGATCTCATACTGTTCAATCTGGCAAACTGTTTATTGTGGTTTTTTGAGAGCGGGTTCATTTTAGAATCAGCATTAATTCCTTTTTAGAAGCCAAAGTAGATTTTGCATTAAATAAATGCCTTGGCAGCATCCATTAAGATTGAGCTGAAACTTTCACAGGCATGTATTTAGAATGGCAAAATAATCCTTTTAGATTCCATTTTGAATACAGCTTGAATGCAAAACATGAAAGTAGTCTTCAATCTAACCTATTTTGACATGAAATTGTTGTGTTTCTGGACACCTCTCCTACTTACTGTAAAACTCCAAAACAGTAAAACACAATTGGCTCTATAGCTCGTCCCCTTTAAAAACAACTTCATACAAGATTATGAATCACTACAATATTACTGAGCAAATAAACTTTACTGTAACTAATCAAGCTTAACAAATGACGAGGGGACCAATAGAAACAGGACCTGAGCTATCAAGATGAAAAATATTTCTGCAAACATTCATAAGGATCCAATCAGCAAATTAACAAAGCAAACAGAAACTTCCTGTGTGGTTAAATCACAACATAGCCTTGCCCTACTTAGAACTTCTATTGCAACTTTCCTTACTTCTGCTGACAAAATAACAAGTATGGTATTCATGCAACAAAAAAACAATGAAAAGTGTGTGTGCATCTTTTCAAGAACTATATTACATGAAATGCGAGACTGAATAGGAGATATGAAGATGCATCTCGCTTGTGATGAAAGAGACAATTATAACTAGTCACTGGCAGTCCTTCCTGAGTTGTGAGATAAATCTGGATGTGTCCCATTTCAAACTTGTTAGGTATCTCCACTTGTGTGAGATTGTCTCCATCAGATCCTTGATCAAAGATTGCAATGAACCCCAAGGACATCGAAGGTTAAATGATACATCCATTCCTGTTACCACTGTGTCAATCATACAGAAGTGATGAAGCATTAAGGGCTACCAAACAGCAGCATTACTGTACTGCTCGTGAATGCAACCGGAATGATTCCATGGGTGGTCTTGAGATAGGACTAAGACGTCTCACATTTCAAGCAGGCTCCATAGTTACCTGGCCTAGGGTTTGATTCATCAACAGGTTTTAAAGTCAAAACTCAGCCTCCGTATCACCTAGTGCTATACCACTGACTTTCACTCGGCACCCTATCACGTTCATACCAACACGACTGAAGCAGTGTCTTTTAAAAACAAATGGATTTCCAAGGCACGTGATATTGCAGAAGGTTTTAATTCCAGTCTGTCTACACTGGGTCTTAACACCTGTCTTTTAGGTGTCAAAGGCAATGTACAGGAAATAATCACTGTGCGAGGAGATAAATGCCTCATTACAGATTGTCATATACTGTACATGTAATTAGAACAAGTCTAGTTATGTCAAAAGTCTGCGAATAAGCTCAGGAAAACCAAACCCCACAGAGGTGCAAATAGTATTCTATGCATTTCAATTAGTTGCATTTTGCAATGCATCAAGGAACTCAAATTACATTACTGTTATGGGATCTGGAGTTTAACTCATGAATGAAAGAAAGAGGCCATCATGACCTAGATTCTGTTACAAGTGACATACATAGATGCATGTATAGACTATGTTCAAGCACCTTCACAGTAGTCCTTGTAAGTGATATGCAGGGAAGACCAGCATAAATTTTTTTTTAAAAAAATCACTATTTCCTTGCAAATAAAAAGTCCATAGTATATGAAGAATGTTACAGATGTGATCAAACAAAGACTGTAGAAAGAGACTTATCACTTGCAGCAAGTTAGCATTATCTGGTTAGGGCTGATTCTATTTGTCATGCAGCACAGTCTTCAATGAAAAGAAGCAAAAAGCGGGAGCGGGGGGTGAACTAACCACTACACTATACCCTGATGTAACAATACCCTTACAACTAGGGGTGAAAAAAAATGTAGAAGAACATATTGAGGAGGAAACTTGCCAACTGTAAATGTTATTAGTTGACAATACTAAATAAAAACAACCCGACTCAAAATCTAAACCAGTAAAAGTTTTTTTTTTTTTTAAACTTTGTTCCCCTTTCAGTTTAAAGTTACTAGGGAGGAGGTTTGGAACTATAAGCTGAGATCCAGAAACTCAAGTTAATCCTATTTAAACAAACTGTTGCTGCAATATTCCTATAAATCACATCTGCTCCCATCGGCCTCTTTGTTCTCGCCCTGTTTTGACTTGGTTGAGTTATGGTTGAGGCCCAGCTCCTCAGGCCCACGCAGTTGGAGCTGCACCTCTACAGGTAAACAACAGGCGACACGGGTCTGGTGGCTGAAACATTTAATCTAAAACTGGCTGTGCATTGCTGTCCATCAGTATCAGATTAATAAGCATGTTCGCTTGTTGGGCAAGGGGGAGGAAAGCAATGCTAAACTGTTTCCACATTCACATGAAATACATTACATTCTCAGGTTCCTTTAATAACTCTTGGGGTCTGCCTCAGGTAAAACAGATTGCTGTTGGATATCACACTGATATTCCAATGCTAATAGTTCTGTAACATTATATTTTATAACACATTTCACACAGAAGCAAAGGCTTGTATTTATGTAAATAACTTACAAAACCCTAAATAGGAATATAGACAGTGCAATCCTGTACACATGCTCAGTATACTAAGATTAGGGTTTGGCCTGATGGCTTTGATAATTATGGGCCTTATTCACAAAATGACTATTTAAATCCCATTTTGATAAATTAAAGTTTAGTTCATGAAACCTTTCTTCAATAGATTTAGAGCAGGTTGGACGTCCCTTTTCAAAACACTGCTTAATCTAAGTGAACGTCTTTAAAAAACATTCCTTAAAAAGATTTGTGAGATAAAGTAAAAACAAAACTGTCAATCTTATAAAAGGAACCGCAAACATAAATCAAATTGAATAATGCTTTACTGCTCAATTAAAAACAGTAAAAATGCAGAAATGTGCAGCACTGTGCACTCTAGTTGACACAACAATTTGTGTGGGTGGAGGTGCAGATGTGATTAAAACAGAGCACAGTACATCCTAGGTGTAATTCCCCCAGTACTTAAAGTGCTGTGGTCTGTCAGGATAAAGGATGCTTTGTCTCGCACACAAAAACTAATCCTTCAATGTGTTTTCTTGATGAGGTTCGAGTAGAAGATCTATAGTCTTTGCAGGTGGCAGCCTGTGTCATAAACGTGATGTTCAGAGTGCGGGTTCTCAGCCCGTACAACACCAAGCATTGTTCACAAAAGTGAAACTCATCCTCCCTTGAGTCAAACATTCAGTGCTCAAACAAAACATCCATTCACCTTTAAATAAAAAATAAATAAAAACTTCCGTCCATCCCCCCCCCCCCAAACCTGCAACCACCTCCCGCTGCTTAAAAATTACAGTAGAAGCCTCGGCCAAACTTTTTGTGAGGTTACACAAGGCCCTCTATTGTCATTTATGTCATCACCTGTTTGAACAAAATCTTCTTGGTTTTGCTTGTTTTTGTAAAAAGAATTACACAGAGTTGACTTGTTTCCCTGGGGGCATTTTCTGTTATATAAACATTTGCTCTTTGTAAAGACCTCACAGTTAAAATACCTGCCAGAGCCCCACGTGAGCAACATGTGACAGTGACTGACGGAAGGTTAATTACTTTTTTTTTTTTTAATTCATTCTTTTCAGCAACTTGAAGTACTGTACAGTACAGCTGGGTCCTGATAACAGCAGCTGGAAAATCCATGATGACAACAACTGACTTTTTTCCACATAACTCTCATTCATACAGTACACAAATTGAATATTGGACAAAAAATTCCTTTTCATTACTACTGGAAAGTGAATATCAATTTCCATCTCTGGCTATCTTGCATCTCCATATAATTTTGCTGTCATTACTGTGCTTTACCATGCATGGCTGTGCTTTCTACCACGGTATACACCGTTATATCACAGCAGTTAAACAAATAAATAAAACCAAAAGCTGACTCTGGACCAACCTCCAGACAGCCAGCGTTTATTATCAAGATGATGCTTTATATTGCGAGTCAGAAATCCCCACATTCTCCTTTGATTTGTCAAACATTCTCTGCTGTGATCCACTGATAATTGTCGACCTTTGCACTGAACAGTCTGGATGCTAGACTCTAGTGCACTAACAGGGTACCCTGTTTGCTCTAGAGACTGGGTATGGCGTACTTTTACAGCAACTTCCCCAGGCTGAAGCTAGCTATATTTGTGTTGTATTTTATGAGTTTTAATTAAATGTGCTTATTAGGGAGGTGAAATATTTGGAAAGGTTGATTAGTATGCCAGAGGCACATTTTTCCAGTGCTGCAAAGTGCGTCTGCAACCCCACCAGTTCCATCCAGGCCATTTTTTTCTTCCTCCTTTTTTTTCATTTTATTTTATTTTATTTTATTTTTTAAAGTACAAATAAATCCAGCCTCAAGTGCTGACAGATTAGTGTTTTGCCAGGCGGCCAACAGTAAAAGGAGAACATTTTACCCTGTTCCAGTGAAAGAATGCACAGGGCTCCTAGTTTACTGCCATCACTGCCAGGGTACACTACACTGGGCTTATTATTACCATCGGCTTACTTACCCCTGTTTTCACCGTTTCATTTAGGCCAGCCTTAGAAGTTTACACCACTGTTATTTCTTCCACTGTCTGGCTTTGCTGAATATAAAGGCCCTTAGAATTCAGTAAAGTCAGGCTGTGGAAGAACAAACAGCAGGGATGGTCTTAAACTGGCTTAAAATAACCTGAGCAAAATTGATGTCAACAGCACATTGGTTCTCCTTAGTGTGATGTGACAAACTGGGGGAACTGCTTATTTATTTATTAGGTGGCTATGAAATTGGAAGAGATGACCTTAGTGGCGAAATGGAGTGTAAGTATGCTCCACAGCAGGGTTTATCTCATACATACACCGGAGCATCATCAAGGTTTGGCTGCAAGAGATAACAATGGCAGCCGATACTCTTCAATAGCTGCAACAGTTGCTGTGCAGTATGTGTACACTAGTGTGGATTTAAAAAAAAAAAAAAAAAAAAAAAAAAAACCTGTACTAATACTTTATTCATTATAATGGAAACGTTTCCTGTATCTAAAAGTTTCTCTCTTTATCAGATACTATGTAAAGTAATACTATAATAATCTACTGGACTACACTGTAGTAACCCCCATAATTACTGCTGAAAGTTTTACCCATGAGCAGCCCATGATACACCAGACAGAGTGACTTTCTTAGCATGCTTATATGGGACTCTGATCAAATTTGGCAGGGAAATATAAGTCATTATGTTATGTAGCCAGTGGCCCCTTCAAGATCAGTATGGATCTCTATTGGCAGCGATTCACAAAGGCACCTATAACTTAAAAGCATATAAAATACCAATTACTTGATTTACAGGAAACCTCTTTTTTTTCTCCGAGATTGGTTACACAGCTTTTCAATAAAAGCGGTTGTCAGTCTCTCCTCCTTTGTTGTCTGAAAGTGGTCGGCGCTGACTGCGCTGGGAGCTGCACTGAAATATTCCGCTAATTTCCCCAGGAGGTAAAAGAGTTAAAAGATATGAAATAAAATAAAAATAAAAAAAATATGCAGCTGAAATTAATCCACAATCCTAGGTCGCTGCAAGTTCATTGTTTTAAAAAGCACTGAGATCTCTCTATGTATGAAAACACATGTTTTGTATTTTAGCCATGTAAAGATTGCAGGATGGAGAACAGCGATAAGAGGAACCCTCTGCTAGGGAGAAATGGGGAAAAAAAACTACGAGATTTCCTCTTAAGAGTGCTGCCTCTCTATAAGGGTATTGTTGAGAGCCAAACAGGTTCGGAACATCTTACTTGATAGTTGACACTGCTATGGGAGCACTGCAATAAGCTCTATAATGGCTACAAGTAATTTGGAATCATTTTATTAAAATCTGCAATTGAACATCAATGGCTATATTCACAAAGCATTGCCAAGTACTGTGCACCATTTATTCATATAACAAAGTGGTAATGTTACAGAACTAGCAAAAAACAACTAAGATGTACACAGAGTTATACACAATGTGCATGGAATAACCTACCAGGTGAAGTAGTAGGAGCTAAAACAATGGGAACATTAAAAAAAATGATTCTGTGCTTTCAAATGAGTTCACTCCAGGGGGAAATGGTGTGCCAACAAGGGACAAGCCTTGATGGACCGAATGGCCTTTTCTCGTTCTCAAACTTTTCTTATCTACACTATGTGCTCTTAAAATCAACCCCCTGGATTATCCATTTGAAACTTTTGAACATTTTCTTTTTAGAAATATTAGTTAATTGCACAGCAGTAAATGCTGTGTCAACCAAATGTGCAGGGTTCAGACAAACTGCAGAAATGTCTCTGCACTGTGCTTTCTCTGCCTCTGCAGATTACCTTCAGCACAAAAATCTGAACGTTACACCAAGCAGCGGACTGCACTACTCCTGTGTAGCACATTGGGATCGCCTACAGAAACACAAGATCCATGCAGGCTACACTTGGTTTGCAATTAAAAGAGGCTTTTCTAATGTTCTTTATTGCACTTTGTTGCCTGTTGCTCATGCTACTCCTCAGGGAAACAAGCACTAGAAATGCTCGGAGCTTCATGTGTGAAGAAAGCTTTGACGAAACCGGCACATAAATTGAATGGGCATAGTTGGTAGTGCTTTAGTACAGAAGTCCTTCAATATATTGGCAAGTTTTCATTCCTGTGTGTAGAGCTTTAAGATCTGACCCTTGGAACCTGTAGCCAAGTTCTGGCACAGAAACCCATCATGTCAGCATTTCAGCTAATCAAATAAATGTCAGTAGATTTTAGAAATGATTGTTATCAGAAATTCTTGATTCATTGGTATTTGTGTTCAGTAATGAAGCTGGAAGTGAGACACTTCGTAAACATGGCTCACTAAGATTAGCACTAGGCAGAAAAAAACAGGAGGAATGTGTCTTTATTCCTGTCAAAAGTCTAAATTTTTGGTCATTCTATGCAGCTGCAGTCTTTATAGTTTATTCTTGTTCTTTGTGTGTTCTTGTGTGTTGTTATCAAACAACTATTTGTCTTTATTCTGCATAGCTGCCCTCCAGGCCTAAAGGTTTGTGGTTTTCGTCATAACCGTAACGAATTCTTTCCAAGGGCAGTTATTAAGAATGTGTTAAAGTAAGTACAACAATGAATAAAGGATTACTTGGATTTTGAGCCACCTTTTATTTCATTTACTGCATGATCCCTTCAAATCATTCTGTCATTGCACTTAAACACAACTTTACTAAGCTTTTACCTCGGTATACTTTCAGACTTCCTGCTAATAAACCTCCAGTTTCCATGTAGATGCCCCTCGCCCTGCTTTCAGGTGTCTAGCACACCAACCAAGCAGAGAGTCTCCTAGCTGGCACCTCTGTGTTGTCTATGTCTTTAAACAAGATAGAGCATGCTTGCCATAATCCTTGAAGGGCGGGGAGAGATTAACTTCATTTTGAATTCCTTCACCTAAATGCAGCAAATTACACAGCTGTTTCCATGCTGCAGCAGCATGGGAGGGACACGAGATATAATGAATTATAAAATTACTCTGAACAATTTAACTGCTCCTGTTTCTTATTAGTTTTACAATTTAAATTGTTTCATTCCACTGGCTTCAACATCAGGCCTGATATGTTAAATTAAAATAAATACTGGTCCACTGTACATTTGCCCCATTTCATTGCACAAACCTAAATTGCCCCCTGCAAAAACATTAATTGAATTGGACTCTAAAAACAGTAACTTATAAAAAAGTAGGGGTTTTGCTTGCCCCTTGGAAAGGGGAAAGGTGAGCTAACAGTGGGGAGTCCAGGGCCCCACCTGGTAGTTTTTATCTCCGAGCGCCTTGGTGGATGACGGTCTACTCAGTTTAAATTTCCTTCTCCAATCTTTGTTTTGTCTGAAGAAATCTCTGAAGGAGGGCAGGCCATGCCGGATAAGAAATGTCCCAGGAGTCAGCAGGGGAACGGAGGTGCGTTGCGAGACAGGCTCCTGATTAAAGACCTGTCAAGTCACCGCGGCTGGCAGGGCGACATATTATTTTCAGGCCCTGTCGTGAGGACAAGGCCTGCACAGTTATTTTGAAACTCAGGATGCAGAATCTGCCTTTGCAGGAAAACCCCTCCGCTGTTTGAGACGTGGGGCTCCATTCAATAAGAGATTAAAACGTGTGTCTACGATTCTTATCTTTCTAAGTCAAATTCTTTTACAAACCGAAAGGTTAAGACAAAAAATAAAGAGAAATTCATGAACGCAATAGGGATTTGTTATAGGGATTTGATATAAGTTACTTGTGAATATAGTAAGTGGCTTCAATGTTGTGCACTGAAGTGAAGTTTCATTTGGAAATGTCTGAATATGGGAGTATAAAAAAAAAAACATGTTAGATGAGATGCTTCTTTCTAGTTCGTGTAAGTGTTTATTTAATCAAATATATTCACCATCTGAAAAGCTGCTCAGACCTCTAATTACTGTAGCTCTTTAAATAGGTTTGAAACAGTAGTTTTATATGGGGCTATATCTGACATACTTCATGGAGTATAATTAATTGATTTAAAAATTCTCACAGACAAATGTTAAAAAGGGGAAAATATTGTAAAAAAAAAAAGTGTCCACAATAATAATAATAATAATAATAATAATAATAATAATAATAATAATAATAATAATAATAATAAATAATCTAGCAGCAAGCTCTGTCCAAACATGTACTGTATATCCTTACCTGCCATGGAGTTAGCCAGTTGCTTTCCAAAAAACCATCTGTACGCAGGTAGCTTAGCGCGCTCCAAGGCAGTATCAAAATGTAAGCAGCAATTTATTTTATTAATAACACAAACTACCCCCTCTCCTCTTCACTTCTCTCCTCTGATCAAACTGTTTCTGTCTCTGCAAAGTTAATCCGTCCTTAAAGCAAAAGGAATGGTGCAATATGTACGCTAGCAAAGTAATAGCATAGTAAAGCCCAGAGAAGCATGACCATGCAGTATGACCTGTAGTCCCACTCCAAAAAGAACACAGAGATCACACACAAAGATCATTATGTCAGTCTCTTTCAATTAGAAACATTCTGAATGATTTCTTATACCGGTATTAGAAAGGGTCAACACCGTGTAGTGGAAATGCTTTGAAAGTAACAGGGTATTCTGTAGAGATTTAGTAGATTTCCTGTGAGTGGAATGATAGTGTCATTAAAATAAAGACCAACTCATTTGCACTTTCATTGTATTATAATTATACATCCAGGTAAATGCCTCAGCAGCTTTTGTACTGCATATCACTTCAACAGTGTGAGCTTTTTATTTTAGTGCAAGGAGTTTGACACATACAATCGCCTCTGACTTTTAAAATTTAATATCAGGAGATAATTCCAGCAGTGCGTCAGATACTATATGATTAATATATGTCTGTCTGTGTGGGGAGGGCTACTGTAAAACAAAACACTGTGCTCTGGCTGTTCTGGGTTTCTTGTTAGCAGTGTTTCAAACACTGTTTATGACTCTACACTTTGTCTGAATCTGTCTGCTAGCAGGTCTTAAAAGTCAAATCCACTGCAACGAGTGAATGAATGCAGGGCAAGAATTCAGCCTTTATTGTGTCTGCAGTTAAAATGGCTTCTTCCAAACTCTTTGTAAAATTATTGGAATGGTCAGTTCTCATCTGGTGTAACCCAAAAGCCATTTAGGATAACCATGATAGAAAGAAGGAGGACAATATATATCTGTATCAATAAACAGTGCAACCAAAATGAATAAACCTTTTTCCACAGAAATGCATGAAGTTATAAAATTTGTATAAAAGCCCACTCCTTACAAGTTTACTACAGTATTTTTACAGCAGCTTTACTATGCTTTTCCCATGGTTATACAATGCATTTACCATGCTTTACCATACCTTGTTATTCTTTATAATGCTTACCGATGTTTTATCATGCGTTTGCTATGCTTTATTAAACTTTGCTATGCTTTTACTGTGGGAAACGCTTCCACGACTTGACTAACATCTACATCAATTGTAGTATCTCAGTACAGAAGCGGGTTGGCTTGTGGTTCGATTTCAATGCTGAAGTCTCTCACCTCCCAGTTCTGCACGGACACTGAAGGCTTAAAAAAGTACCCACATTTTCCCCCCCTTACCCTTCGCACTGCTGCCAACGTCCTTGACTTGAAAGACAAACTTTTCATTTATCTCCCGTTCCACAAACAAAGGTGCCATTAAGCGATCAGGCTCTGACAATATTTAATTAGGTTAAAACAAAGTGGAATCGCAAACTCAGATTCCAGGGGAATTCCACTGACGGCAGAGATAAAAGTAGAGTAGAAACCAATTTTGACAGTTTTCTACAGACAGGTAATTTTAGATTGTGTTTATTTAACCAGACTCTCGGCGCCCCTACGATCCTGTGCAAAACCACCAACTATTTAAAAAAGAAAAAAAAAAAAAAAGATAAAGAAAGACAGTTCTCATTCATAAAATAAATTAATGACAGAATAGTTTTATATAATAGTCTACAGAGTTCTTTCTCTGCAATAGTTTAATATTTAAGGTCACTATGGGGGTGATTTTTAAAGCTAAATTACTTATTTTCAACACCTGTTTAATTGACAGAACTAGAAATAAACTGAATCAGCTCTTAATTCAATGCAGTTTGATGGGTTATATTCATACAATATTAATGTGCAACTGTTTGCTTTTTCATTTTTTACATTTTAAACAAAAAGGACACAATTTAGAATAATTATCAAGTCACTAAAGGACAAGGGCACAGAGTTTATTTATTCTAACAAAACTGGGAGTCATTTTAAATGGGATTGTTGTTGTGACATGGCTACTTGTGCAATAGGATTTTTATGTTGTTTGTTTGGTTTTAATAACAAGGTTATTCCAATATGAATACAGATCTTTAAAAATAATAATAAGAAAACAGTTATTAAATTATTACCTACTAGGGGTGGGAATTTCGAGTAATTTAGTGCTCTAGTACTCAAACCTAATGCCAGACAATATTATTCTACACGTGTGCCACACAAATTACCACGTTAACACTACAACCACTGTAAAATCGCCGCCGGCAGTCATCATGACGGTACATTTTAAACATCAATATTAAAATAAAAGTCAACTGTCCGATACGACTCAAAAGTTTAATCAAGCACATCATATCAAACATCTGCACAGCCGAAATGCTGTATTTAAATAAACATATAAGAGTTTATTTTCTAACTTGCCACATATAAATTTGTACTGTGATTCTTGAAATGTATTTATTTGTCGCCCAGGGTAAGGGTGTCTGCTAAGAAATAAATAATAATAATAATAATAATAATAAAGCACTACTTCAAAAAATAAACATTTTAAAAGAAACTAGTGTGTAAACAGGTATATGTACATACAAAACTATAAAAACAAAAGTGAAATCTCTCCTACTGATATTTTCCCAGTGTGCATTCCTGTACAAAACAAAGGAATTGATGGCTGCCAGGTCCAGTAGAGATTACAGGAGTGTGTGTGTGTCTGTCTGTCTGTCTGTCTGTCTATATAAAATAATATTGTAGGTTATATTGAAAATAAAAACATGTATTAAAGTCAGTCAAAATTACAGCTTTGTTGCTAGGTGGGCGGGCTTGTAACTTCCTTATTTTCGTGGTCCTGCATTTCAAACGCCATCGGGGTATTTATTTAAGAAAAGTCATAAAACGGACAACCACATAACTTTGACACGCAGAGTAATTTAAATTTGAAACCCTCAACCCGTCAAAATGACTTCCATGGCTAGTGTTAATGTGGTATACGTGAATAGAATATTGTAATGACCCCTGTTCTTGAGGCTCAAAGCAGGACACGGAGACGGGATTCAGGCACTAACTGTACAAAACGACTTTATTAAATTTAACAGGGTACATGTTTGGGTCAGGACCATACCACAAAAACATTATATAGAGTTCTGATTCAAGTGAAATAAGGAAGCATGCAGTTTTGTGTTTATGCACTCTCCTATATTTCCCGACCTCATTTAGACACATCTTGAGGCCACCTGAGCTGCTATATGAATGCAGTCTTTGCAAACAGCTGGCAGGACACATGGATCCACCAGCCACCAAACACCTCATGGACAGGTTTCCTCAATCAATGTGGGGAAAGCGAGACCTCACATTTATGTATGTAAATTTCACAGTCCTCACTCACACATGTTCCTACTGCCAGGCTACCAAGTGCTACATCGTGACGCCAACAAACCCTCAAGAAGATCCTTCAAACTAATGGCAGATTTTAGCAGCCAACAGGCCTGGCAAAATGCTCAATGCAATGGGGCAGATTACTTACTTGCAGAAACAACTCGAAAATAAAACAAGCTGCAGTGGTTACTGTATGTTCCTCTTTTTTCTTACTGCTTTTATAAAATGTATTTTCTGCAGAAATTAACAAATACTTGATTTCCAGTCCCTGTTTTAGCATTGTAAAAGCACTACAGTAGTTTTTTTTTTTTTCATGAAGCAAGATGATTGCTTTTGAAGCTAAAAGTTGTCTCCCTCTGCCATAGCGTGTTACATTACACAGGGCTGGGGCACATATCTGATGAACACAATGTATAACACAACATTGTATTCTTATAAATAACACATCCACTATACAACAGAACTGCAAGTGACATCAATGAACCAATAAACTACACCATCTTGCCAGTGACAACAGCCAACAGTAAGCAACAACAGCAGAAATGTGTTATTACTGGTAAATATACAAACCTCTCTTTATGGTCATATGGCTGAATACAGCCATATTTTAATGTTAGATGCATTTAGACAACAATCTCCCCTAGATCTGTATTTTACAATAGGATTTATTACTTAATTACAGTGTTACAGAAACCCAGACGTTGTAAGGTGTTTTATGGTCTCTTATTTCTTTATCTTCAGGCCAAAAGTGATAGGTTACTTGCTGTACAAGGCCTATGCAAAATCAATTACTTTACAACCCAAACGCTCAAGTTGCCCAGTACAAACTATTTTCTATTGACAATAAAAGACTGCAAATGGTTTTCAAGTAAACGCAAGCCCAAAGTACGTGTCACACCCTCCTACATTTCAAAAGGACTACACAAAATATCTGGCATATTTTGAAATATAAAATGCTGTTTAGTTCAGACTTCAAGGAATGTTTCTCTAAGCACTGTTAAGTGTATTTTTATACATTCTTAGATTAAACAAGGATTTGAAAAATAAGAATGCACTAACCCTCACTGTTGAAAACAGGTTTCACGATCTGCAAACAAATCAAAATGGGCTTAAAAAAAACATGTATTGAATTTCTGTGTTGAAAAACTAATCAAAAATGCATGTGTCTATATTTGGGGTTTATAAAGGTTAGGATTTGTAAAACAATTTAGAGCAAAATCCATGTAAATTAATAGAGAATACTAAGGTGTTGCCCCACTGCAAAACCAGCCCCTTTACTTTATTTGTTACTTCTTTTGGGACATTAACAGGTGACATTTTTGTTCCCTTTCTGAAAACAATGGTGCAAAGTTTTCTGTGGAGCAATTTCTGAGAAAAACCCTGGCCCAATGATTCTAACTTAATGTTTTATAGTATTGGGCACCGCCAGCCTGCTCTTAATAGTGCAAAACACACAACACAGTCCAGAACTGCTGTATTTTATACAAACAAACTTTTAAGACTGCTATAGGCGCCGGTTTTTTTTTTCTTCAGTTAAACAAACTTGAATCTGGTCTCCTAAGTTTTCCACGGCCAGATTGTTAAGTGATTGCAGGTAGGTAATAAAGTAAGAGTCTCAGGTAATTAGCGCACTGGGATTTGGTTTTTTGCTGAAGCCGTCTGCTCAGCCCCACACCGTAGTACTTAATTAATAACATATTACCTTTTAATGCATGTTTATGTTTTAGTGTTTAATTCATGCTTTGGCTTGCCATCTTTCAAACCAGCTGAAGTATATGAACTCTGTTTTTGTTTGAACCAAGAAGAATGAGAGACTTGGGGGTCTTGGCAAACATGTACTTAAAAACAATAAGCATTAATTCTTTGGGGAAACTAGACAGTGCTCCAGCCCAAGTCATAAAATGCATTGTTTTACTAGTGCGGAGCTCAAAAGTACAAAGCAAGGAATCACACTGATCTTGCACTATAAAACGTTGTGTTGGCAAATCACAGCAAAAGAGGCGATTTCTATTTTAAGGGTATTCGTAGTTGATACATTTTTTTAAATAGATGGCAAAACATACAGTATGTATTTCACATTGAGCTGCCATTGCAAACCAAACCAGTCAGGCTAAGATTGCTCTGGGGTTTAAAATACAAATAAATAGGTCACAGTTAAACATCCAGATTGCTCATCTAATATCTGTATGCATTTACAGTATTTTAATGTAAAACTGGTGCAGAATTCACAAGGCTAAACTTTTCCAGAGACCTCTGACATCCCCCAGACATCTATCATGGTTTCACTCCTTCAATTTCCAATTTCTCGTCTGTATGTTCAGCAGTTCAGTTAACATTGTTGTTTCGGCTGTTTTGTCTTTTTAATGGGGGGCAAAATCCTCATACTTTTCAATCTGTAACATCTGTACTTTATTGGCCTTGTCTATTGCAAGTTGGCCAGCACGAGGGATTCAAGGCCCCTAGAGGCAGAGAGACTGGCGATTGCTAATATCATTAACTCATAAACTGAAGCACAGAACACAGATAAGCTGGCAGAGTGGATTCAACTGCTGGCCATTGGTAATCAGAAGACTGGAAGTTCACATCTTGGCTCCACTGGGGCAGCCCGGATCCAAACGCAGCCCACTGGAGATGTAATGAGGGCTGTGTGGGTGAGTCCACAAATGGGGAGATCTTCAAATATCTCATTTTAATACAAAATAATTAGAACACATAATGGAAGTGCTTGTTTCTGTTACTATTTATTCTCCAGTTGGGTGTTCATGAAAAGGGAGGCACGTTGTCTCACTCATGGCCTGACCCCCCCCCCCCCCGAAACCCATCCTGAGCCTTCCCAAGCGAGTCTGCCAATGGTGTGGTGGCATTGAGATGTAGAGACCAATAAACTTTTCACATGTGACCCGAGCCAGATTCTAAACCCTAAAACACACAAAAATAGAGAATTAGACTTCTACACCACTTTGCACCATCTCTTAAAGTACGATTTCTGTACAGCTTTTGACGTTAGCGTGTTTATTATTATTATTTATTATTATTTAAAAAAATGGATGCGTGAATTGCACTCAGAACTGAGAGACTGCGATCCAGAAAAAGCTGTATCTTACCAGCCAGTAATCCCCAGAACAATACAAGTGAATGGTGAACAACTTGAACTAGCAGCCACCTGTTTTCCACAGCAGAAAAACACCCTTTGGTGACGAGTTAATTCAGATTTACCGAGTCACTAATGCCTCACTTCCACTGCCTTTTCCCAGTTATAGCGGAGCTGGATGGTCTGGGCGAGGTGTAGTTAAAAATGGTGGTCTGCGTTCCACTGTAATTTTGTCAGATATAGTCGTAGCATATCCGGGATTTTGTCAAACAATTTTTGCATTTCTAACTGTGCCTGACAGCTGCATTTGAATGTAGTTTTCTGCCCAAATGTTGAGGAGAGCTGTGATTTCTTCCGAGTCCCATGAAGCAATAACGTTGTTGGTTTGTTTTGAACGCAGCCTTCGCTTACAGCCGCCATTTTTCAAAACAGTTTGTCTTCAGAACATGCCTTTCGATGACGTACTTCCGCACAGCACAGTTTGGGCCCATTGGTAATGAGATACGAAACTGTACTGTCTGAGGTGTAGCTGAGCGTCAGTGGAAACACCCTCCACCTGCACCTCACCCAGACCGTCCAGCTCAGTTAGACCTGGAGAAGGGCAGTGGAAACGAGGCAAAAGAGGAAATGAAGGGGCAGGGTTTAAAACAGAGGCGTGATGTCAATTTCCTGTCAGGAAGCACAAGTGAAAGCAGAAGAGCAAGACCTAAAAAACAAAATACGGAGATCAGTTCAGATCCACTCTTCACACGATGACAAAGGGTAGGTTTTGTGTGCTTCTTGCTCTTTAAATGAGCCAGTCTGTTGGAGCCCAGCACTTGAAACAAACACAAGCTGTCAAACACTGAAACATGTGGACCTCATTTTTGGGGGGTGGGTATTTGTTGGATCTAGTTTTGCTGCTAAAGGTGTTTTTTTTTTCCTTTGGTTTTATATTTATATATATATATATATATATATATATATATATATATATATATATATATATATATATATATATATATATATATTTAATCACCAGGTTTAGTCTGTTTTTACGCGGTAATGCTGGAGATATAAAAATAAAACCTGTACTACTCTGCAGTTTTGGATACAGAGATAATTACATTACAGACTTGAAATTGAGCGAACAACCATTGGTAGGGAAATTCTTCTATAAAACTACTGCAGCTACCTAAAGCACCTTGTATATTACATGTGTGAATCCCTTGGACATAAACAGGACCTTTCATAGCTGAAACAATACAAGAAAAACATACAAAGCCCTTCCTAACAAGATTGTGTGTCACTCTGTAAACTGATAAGAGTTCAAAGCAAATTTTTTTCAGCAGCCTGCTCACATTTTTCCTGTTAAATTAAAACATACCAATCAATGAGTTCTATAAATCTTCAATCCATAAATTACCAACAATCAAAACTGCCACATTACCTTAGGCAACAGCAGAAAAAAAAAGGGTTGGACTTTTTTTTTATCACAGCAATCAAAGCAGGTAAAGTTTATTGCCAATGTAAAATGTATGTTTCGGTATGATTATTACTGTTGTAAGGTCTCCGACACTCATAAATCAATACATAATGTGTAATACCTGCAGCAGTAAGAAAACACACAAATGACACAAATTATACTGCAGAGCAATACTGATATAGTCTGCAATAGAGTCCCACATTACTGTATATAAAATCATATTCATAAACCCGGATTCATTTATTGTGCAGTTTTGTCAAATCATAAAACATCCGTCAGAGTTGCTAATTAACAATACTGTTTCTTCAATTGAATTCTGTCTAAAACACTACAAACATACACAGGTATTTACTTATATTCAAGCCTAACTAAACAGAACATATGTAAACTTTTAGAAGTTTTACATACTCTACCCCCACCCCCAGGGATGGGGTCAATACTGGTTATTCAATTCCAAATCTATTCTAAAATCAATTCCAATTCCATTGATCAAAATTGCAATTAGCAGTATTCTGTTAACACCAACTTCTCTCAGTGGCAACAAATTACTTATATTGAAGTCACGGTTAGTCAATTAAATTCAAATGAAAGCAGTTGAACAATAACAACAATTATCATTTCTCTAAAATATAAATTCCGGCAAAGGAATTGGGAATTGATTGTAAAGAGGGATCGGACCCCAGCCCTGCAAACTACTCTCCTCCTGTCCAGTATCTCACCACAAACATCACTGCCCTTCTCAGCAGGTCACTCTGACAGCACAGAGTTAATATAAGTCATAAAAGCCACTTGCATAGACTTTGTACCTTATCCTTTTCTGTAAATATCACACAGCAAATCACTGTGCCAAAAAGGTTATTAATATGATAATTACTAAGGAACTATGGCTCTTGTATCAGAGCTGTAAATCTACACTACAGAAGAAAAATAACCATTACAACAATTTACTAAGAGCTTTGAAGAAGCAATTTGCTTGCAAAGTAAAACATATTTTTAAAACAGTTTAGCTGAAGAGTTTCCAAGCTTTCTTTTGGGCTTGTTCTACTAGGTATGTTTATCCATTAAAAAAAAAGTGTACTGGAAACTGAAGATGATGTGTAAGAAATATTTTAAGTCTCAAGCTTTTAGTCCACTGTTTATTTTGAATGTTACAGGTAGACAGTAAGGACAAACACATACTGTGGAAAGACCCAGAAATATAGAATTTAATAGCTTCTACAGTACATGCAACTAAGAAAGAAGTTCATCTCAAAATGAATTTTACTTTACTCCATTTTGAAAAACGCACAATTTTCAAATCAAGCAATAGTTGATTGAATTGAGCCCCAAGTTGTTTGGCATAATTAATATAGTTTCCTTAACTTTAGAGCATGCAGCATTTTTTTCCATCACTTTACATACTAGCGCAGTATTATTATAAAATCTACTTTCATTAAACTAATTTTATACTATGCAGTACAGTCAATCCTAATTTCAGTAGACCTAAACTAAGTAGAGCATAACATATGCCTGTTTTACTATTACAAGAGCAGATTTTTCTTACTGCACTAGTTGGGTTGTAGACAAAAGTTGGCAGAGCTGAACAGGGATCAATTGTTGTTCCAATCTGTGCGTATAAAAGACTGGAATCCTTGCCTGTTTAATAAACAGTTTAGAGCTAAAAAAAAAACAAGGATTCAAATGAAAGCAACAACAAAAAGACCAAACGGAGGTACCGGAAGAACAGAGTCGAGGGGTAAAATGCAAGATAAAATAAAATCAAGCAAAAGGTACAACAGCAAACTGATAAGCCACACATTCTTATTTAATTTAAAATGAAGTTAGCGAGGAAGCGATAAGATTCGTGCAACAGAAACGTGTTCTCGATAAGGACACGTGTGCCTGTTTTTGTGCATGCCTGTGCACAGCTGAGATTGCCCTAATCAGCCTCGGAATGAAAGGCTTTTACCAAATAAATTCTGCTAGAACAAGAGCCTGGCTCAGTCAACATCGTTCTGCTCGCTGGCACACATTACACCGACAGAAAAGGAGAATTCCTTGAGACACCTCAAGTTTCATTAAGATTTCCCCCAAAGCACAGTGAAAAAAAAACAAAAAACCTTGAATTCACATTTTGGGACAGATTTCGATAAGTTTTTGCCCATGTGTTTAATTATGCTTAAAAAAAAAAGATTGATAAAACTGGAAAACTCCTTTGTACACTCGAATGTGTATATATTAGTGCTAGGTCAAACATTCAAACAAACACTGCTTGAAATGTATTGAGTGTCAAAAATGACCACCTTCTTTCAATTTGTATCAAAAAGATATTATGGCGAAGAAACAAATACAGAAATGAAGTCTAAAATAAGTAACTCCATCTCCTTTGTTTTAAAAGTAATTTGGGCACTAGGTTTTTCTCCTGTGTTTTTTTATTTATTTATTTATTTATTTTATATATATATGGCACAAATCATAAATTAGTTTTCCTGTCAATTCACAATTAAAGAATAATTTAACATTCATTTCAATTTTTAAAGAATATCCAAAACATGAAATTATCAATATTTGAATACTCACAAAATGTATATCTATGATCTACCATTTACTAATACTTTATGATATTAGGATATGTTTTATAAGCTCTTAGCTAGAGAAACATGTAATATCTTGAAACAGTAAACAGAATGGGGTATTGTGACTTATTACAGTACTTGGAGCTAGGCACTGTGGTAATGTCAAACTGTATTCAGTAACATCTAAAATACAGATTTACAGTGTAACAAGGGCAGGATAAAACTAGGATACAGACAAGCAGGAGTATTTCCATTATTCCAGATAGCACACCGCTCAAAAGTAAAATAAGGACTTTTTAACCTACAAGCATTCTAGATTGTAGGTATGCTATTGTGTGCAAGACAACTATTGCAAACTATTGTGCTTGACTTCATCTATTGACTTAATCTTTAAATATTTGGATGCACTGTGCCTCTTACTACAGCAACAAGAGCTCACACACACACACTTCTGTTAAATCACCCCTCTTAAGGAGCTTTTTGGGGTTGTTTTTTTGGTTTAGAGACCCATTTGTTGCACGGTTGTACTTCTCAGTCGCTCCACACAGGTACACAATAGCTTCCGCAGAGTTTATGCAGTATTTATACCCTGGCTATTTCTGTCAGCCAATGATAATGCATCACTCAACCATATCAATCATGCCACCTGTAATAATGTCTCAATCCTGTTTGAACTTCAGTAACCAGGCATATAACTAGTTGAGTGCCAACAGAAGACAGACTTGTATATTATTAAGCTGTAACATAAAAAAAAATGCAAGTCCTTTATTGGCCTCTCGGAAGTTGTTTTCTATCGCCGCTACCCTACTCTAAGTTTTACAGCCATGTACAGATTATTATTTGTAAAATGGTACATTTATAATGAATTATGCATGGCAGTATTTAATTCTTCGACACAAATATGCTGTTTTGGAGGAATTGCACGTGATACCAGTAGAAACGCAGCATAGCTTTGGTCTTCACAGAGAGACACTAGAATGACTGTGGAAATAACAAATGAAAACAAAATCTGGACTTCTATGCTGCAAAATCTGTGGTGTAACTGCTCTTGCATGGATAAACACTGCCATCATGTGGCCAATTTGAGCATTACAACCGTTTCCCTTTAAATCCCCTATAGAAAGAACAATGCACACAACCTACTTATTATTTTCTTTTTAAACAGGTTTTTAATGTCCTCCTTACTCCACAAGTCAGAGGATTGACTAATTATTAATATCCCAAGAAAATGTCATAAACATACTAATTTTCGCCACTGTAGCTTTGTGAAATGAATCCCAGCAGACAGAAAGCATATATTTAGCAATTACACAAACCTATCAACAGTACATTACAACACAACATATACAGCCAAGAGGACCAAGAGTATGTCACATTTACATTTTCACACCCCTTTCTATGTAACAAGTCAGGGTATTAGAATCTGGGGATCAGAGGAACCTGTCTGAATGTCTGTCTGTCTAAAATACATATTTACTGTACATACTGTGGAAGTAGGGTGTGGTCCATAATACAGTCCTGATAGTATTTAAAGGCAATGGTATTCGTTTAGAGGGTTACCGTCTTCTGTAGGACTACTAAAACACACACACAGACACACACACACACACACCAGAGGCAGGTATTTATTACCATCCCTCCAGAAGAATTAACAGGGATACAGTATATACTTACACATGCAGGGAGAGAAGGAGCAAACGCTTCAGGTCTTACTCCTTCCTTTAATCTCACTGATCCATGAACAGGTCTGTCTTTGAACCTACAGCTCCTGACCCAAAGAGTGATCAGGCTGCAAACTCAAGCTCCTACAGTGAATAGCGATGCCTGGTCCTTCGCTTGTGAACGGTATGATTAGCACAGGTCCAACCAGTTACACTACCACGAGCCAAGGACATCACGCAGCAAACGTGCTGTGCTGCAAACGTCTGCATGGCCCCTCCTAGTTCTCTAGTCTCTAGCCATGCCTGTGTGGTCACTTTTATCACTCCACTGTAAACCCATTTTTGGATACCCTGATCGTGTTTATAAACCTGGAAATAATTTTAGTATTGTGTCCTTTTCTAGAGCTTCAATAAATTCATGTAATCATCAAAATGTAATCATTTTGACGGGAGAAGTTTGATTTTGACAGTTAAATGAGAAAAACAGAAAATGACATGCATTTTAAGTCTCTTCATTTTGATGTTCTACGCTGCAAGCTACAAAAGTTGGAAAACCTGGTCGTGGAAATGTGTGAGTTTGATGACAAACATATGTTTATAAAAAAGGTGTAGGTTTAATCCCCGGGCCAACTCAAGAGCAATATCCTTCCTCGACATCCTCTCACTTTACCTCTCGTCTGCTATGTCTTCACCCCATTAGCACTTCTGCTGTTATCTTTCCTTTTGTTCCGTTTCTCTCTCCCTCAGCTATATTATTTTCTTTAAAAATAATTGGTACATTTTACTAATTGCTGTATATGTATTTAGTTGTTTTGCCTTTGAAAAAAAAAAGTTTGAAAATCAAATCCTACTCCAATGGCCTTTACTGGCACTGTGACTGCCCCCTCTACTGGTTAACAGCAGTGACTGCATGCAGAAAGTACCTGCTCCACTAACAGAGAGCTCTGCCACACTATCATTTTGAAATGCAGTCGGATTGTAATCTTTTCTTATGAAAAGCCGTATCTTTAAAGCCCATTAGAATTAAGTTACGTCGCTATGATGTGGAATGAGAATATTTGAAACCTATTGTGTGCATGAGTATTGGGGTTGGGATTTTTCCAGATAATATGCAGTAATACAGCTTCAATTGAAAAGAATAGAGACTGAAGAGGTTATGCTAAATCTCCTTATTACCTAGAATTCAGAGGAGATTAACATCAGATGGACATAAATGGGGTAAGCACAAGAGATGCCGCTCACTTAGATTACTATTTCACATTTATATTAGAGACATTGTTTATGGAATAAAACATGTCTACAATACTGCTAACGTACTAATATTAATATTGCTGCACAAGGTAAGAAACGAAGGACTGTAAAAAGTCCAGCATTCCTAGAAATCTGCTGAGAGTTGTTGTTTATACATGTCAACACTAGAGGTCACTGTTTTACATTAAGAACACATTTCAGTCTCCGCTGGCTGCTCAGCATACAGTTGCTGTGCACCTATTGGACAGAATGACTAAGACTGTCAATCTTCGTTTGATAGTTTAAACTTGTATGGCTAGCTTTACAGACCCTGATTAGCACTAACCCTGGACTACCTAATGTTAATTTAGACAAGTCCAAGATTAGTGCTAATCGGGGGTCTGTCAAACCAGATGATACCGGTAATGCCTTTGTCTAAACTGTTTTCTGTTGAACTAAAGTTCACTTGATTTACTAATTACAGACACATTTTACTTTAATATTTAATATACCAGAGTGCCAGGATATGAATTACTAAATGTAGATTAATACCCAGGATTACATACATTTCTAATGATTAAGCTAGAAAATACCATTGAAAGTGTACTTTTTTTTTTTTTTAGATCCAAGATTGTCCTTTCTTTTCAAAGCAGATTTGGTTGGCATGGCAAATTCTGTATTCAGTCTGTTTCAAAAGTTTCAAAACCGAAGATATGAAAAACAATATAGTATCAGTACATTTAGCCAAAATGTTGGAGACTTAGTTCCCACTTTTGGCTTCGGTGTACTTTTTTTGTGAAAAGATGTGCGTATTGGGTCTATATATAAAGATATGTTATATTTATTGCACATATTGGTGTTTAATTATAGGTGAATTTTATTATGAAGCCACCCAATGTCCCATATGGTAAGTGGCCTCCTTGAACAAAACTTTGGGAACCCCTGGAGTAGTTTTAAAACAAGGGTGTTTTTGAATTCCATGCAACTATACAAACCAACAGCAGAGGACGCTACAGCACCACAATTGCAGCATTGTTACACTTCATAGTCACAAAGCTTTAATTCGTGATTTAAAGAGGATTGAAATAATGTAATTGTATGTAAAAATAATGTGATATCTTGTAACAATTGTAAGTCGCCCTGGATAAGGGCATCTGCTAAGAAATAATAATAATAATAATAATAATAATAATAATAATAATAATATGTCAGTTTTCATGAACAAACGTGTTGAGTACTAGAATGTAGTTGTGATTATAAAATAAGCGCTAAATAAAAAAAAGAACTTATGAGTTAAAGATTTATGAATATGCCTTATACAGACAGTGAATTCCTTTGTATTAAACAGTATGTTTTAATAACACTAAATGTGGTATTTTTGAAGCTAAAACAGTGGATTAGCCCTCCAGGCCCAGCATCCCTACCCCTGTCATCTAAGCCAAGCTTCCTTCATGGTCAGCCCCTAGGGGCTACAGTGGATATGACAACTTGGTGTTGAAGCTAAAGCAGCAGTCAGTGAGGAGAAGGAGGAATCGCTTTGTCCAGCAGAGGCCGCTGTGGACTAAAAAACAGCTCTGAGACATTCATTACATGCACTCAATGTGAACTTTTTCACAGCACAGCTTTAGCATTCAGTGTACCTGACTTTATTGGGGGGGGGTTCCTTGAATGCAGTCCAACCTCATCTGTTGAAGCAATAGACTCTTGGCAAAGGCCATAGAAATATATATGGACATAACCAACTCCATTTTTTCAGTCCTGCTGCAATTAGGTTTGAAACAAAGTACAGACCTTGTTACATCCTGTGGTCTGCACCAGCGGAAATTTGGTTGGGCATTGTGTGTTTTAACCACAGGCAGAATTACAGTATCCTAGAGCTTTTCTGAACTGAATGACCTAACTTTAACTATTAGGTCATTTTGAGATCATTGCAGGATATAAAACAGCTGAAGCAATAGGCTCATGGTGCTATTAATGTGTACCTGGAAACTGAGAATCGAAATACTGATGGGACCTGCATGTCTGAAATCAACTGGATTAAGTTTGTAACAACTCTTACATACATGACTGCATGTCAAAAAAAAACAAAAAGAAAGAAAAAGCAAGGTATGTTTTCCACAAAAGTAAACCGTAGTATAGCACTGCAATGTAAGACGTTGGGAAAAGCTTGGGACACAGGACTTATTACACAGATTGCAATCTGCAATAACAAATGCCTGATTTGTTATATAGACTCCTACTGGATAGCAGTTTCACCCATTCCAGGTTTTAATACGAGCTTGATTATCTACAGTGTATAGGTATCAAGCTCAGGTGTGTCTTAAACTAATTGTAAAACCAGGAATGGAGCAAACTGCTATGCAATGGGAGACCTATTTTTATCCCTGAACAAGTTAGTATTTCAAATCACTGCACTATTCCAACAGGATCCAATACAGTTCTGGTACTGGAGCTGGGTTTGATCTAGTATAGCAGGGTGTGTAGGCGATCTCAAGTTTACCGACTTCATATCCCAGTATCTCAGAATAAACCCTTGAAATAAGACGGCTATAGTTGAGATAACTTAAAGAACAGAAAATAAACTGAAAAGACTGCCACCAACCAGGAACATGAAAGCACTCTTGAGGAAAACCGCTGCCTATTTCCAAGAAGGAAATTCCATAAGCCGTACATCACATTTTATAATGTAACCACAGCTGACTTGTTCAATGTGGGCTCTTGTTACACGCAGTCTTGGGCTCTGAACAGCCGGTCTCCTGGGTGATGATGTCATCAGAACCCCTGGATTGTGTACTAGTCTTGAAACATTCCACTCAGGCTTGAGACCCAGGAACACAGAACCGCACAGTAAAACCGATTTCATGGTTTACCTCCACTTATTTTAGTAGGAGTCTTCTTTCAGTATAAGGTGTTCTCTATTTCCAAAACCTTAGCAACTCTTGGGTTACTACAGTATGCTACATGCAGAGTTTCCCATTGGCTCACATTTAGAAGATCGCTCAGTTTAAACTCTTTTGCGGTCACAGATGCTCATTTTGCACCCAATCTCTCATCACCTGTAAAGCACCTAAACCCAATAATAATGTTTTATTATTGGCCACCCAGGCCTCACATAGAGACCCTTTATAACCAATATGTGTTATTGTCTTCCCATGTAAATTGAAATGTACATTACAAAGCACACAGCCAATCTAAGCCAATGAAGTTCTGACTAGAGCAGCCATTAAAAACTAACAAGACTTTCTTTAAACCGTGACAAAAAATTTCAAGCAGCCTAAACAATCGAGACCAAAATATAACCTAAAAACATTTTAAACATGTCTTCCTACACAAAGCATTTGTTTGGCTAGCTGTAGCCTCGGGACACCCGACTGCCTCAATTATCTAGCAGGTAATGACTGCTGGACATTCATTTAAGTAAATCATAAGATTTTCAAGCTTTACTTCTTGTTTGAAGAACACGTCTGGAAACAGCAAACATACCAGCCGCATGTAAATAAGGGCTCTTACAGTACATCCAAATTCTTACTTACTATTTTGTGACTTTCTTCTTTTCATGAAATAACTGGTAATTTTCAGCTACATAGACCTCTGCCCCAACAGGCATGGGCCCTTTCTGTGAGAATGTCATGCAATTTTTAACAGAAGAAATTTTCACAGCATGGTATGTTCTATCAACTACAGGGCAGGGCATGGATAACAGGCACCCCTCCCCTTTATATTACCATGGCAACTAAGTTAACACCATCTCCCATGCTTCAGGGGAAACAATGGGGCCTACACTGACCACAGGAGATGGGGAATGTGACATTTCAGAGTGTGAGGTATGTTAGAGCTCACAAGATAACTGTTTATCCAACTTGGACAGACAATGGGAAAAACAAAAGCCAGGGCTCTCAGGACAAGAACATTCTTCAGCTGGAAATATTTTGAAGTTCCTTTGTGCCTTCAAGACACAGCACTACCAATCCATACTTCTAAAAAGTTAACCATTCTGCACCTCTCTGCCTGTACAAATGAAATCTTCAAGCAGGATAAGTGTTTCTACAATGCAAGACTCTTAAACCAATCAATAGTAGGGCTACAGTAAACATATGAAGAGGAAAAATATTGTACAGGTTTTTTTCTGTTTTTTTTACAGCATACAGTCATTCACATTACAAATTAAAGTGTATGATGTATTTATTAATTGGAATGCGTCAAACAGATGTTTGCTAATTCAATATGGATTCAAGAAGTCATGTGTAATTACTTAATATTGCTGCTACATACATGACACATACTACAGTAAAATTAGTTTATCATGAACATATATATATGACCAGTTGACTTTGAATTACAAAGTGCGTTTATTTCACGCCTAAGGCTACAGTCCTATTAATTTATATACCGCCAACACTACATCAAAACAGGCTCAGCAGTTTCCAACACTAACACAAGTGTCTCAGAGAAAATGTATCGCTAGGACATAGCAAGGCGAGACTACAGGGAAAAATACAGGCCGAACTCCTGTTCTATCCTCAATAACATTTCAGATTTTTTTTTAAAGCAAATAAATAACCTTCAGAGGGGCTTTTAAGAATCTGGCAGTCCTCCACACCCCAATCTGGGGGTCCCAGACAGCTGAGTACCTGAATGGGCCTCTCTCTGTCTCCCTCTCCCTCTTTACTGCCTGAAGCTGGTCCTGTTGAACAAAGAGGGCTCTGTCACTCCTGGGAAACCTGTCGGACGAGGTCCGGACTCTGGAAGGCTGTTTAGACAGGGCGCACATTTATGGCCTGCTATGGTTTAAACACAGGTAGAGGCTAGCAAAGCTCCTTTCATTCATTTAAAAAGACACCTGACTTTAAATCGGAAGCACAGCCCCTGAACAGGTCCCTCTACTGCTTCTGTTATCCTTTCACTTTCCTGCACTTGTGAATCCTTCCTCCAGACACCCCATCCAGCTCTGTAGATAATATCCATCTTATAGATATTCCAGAGCAAGTTCCTAGAAATTGCCAGTGGAGGCTGTAGGCTTGGATGTTCAGTCATTTATCTAGGCCTGGACCTTGAGAAAAGAGGAATCAGTATGGTCTTGTGGCGACAGCCAAGGACCTAGCACGGAGATCCTGGGTTTCAGTCCCAGCTCTATCACGGACTTAAGGGCCCTTAACGGTACAGGGTGTATAAATTAGTACAAAAAAATAAAACCAGGAGGATTTACAGGTGGTAGGATTTAGATCCGTTGCTGTTTCAGTCATTAAATATACCATTGGGCTTCTGTTTTTCAGACTTATTTGTTTTAGCTATTTGAGTAAATAGTAATGTAAATAGTTTTTTTCAAGGCTTTTGTTTTTGATATACTGTATGAAATTGTTTCGAAAGTGTTTTCGGTTACTTTCCAAAATGCTTGAGCGTTTATTTTTTTCTGTCAAAATATGTATAGTAGTAACTTGACAGTACTTGCACACTTAAGTTGCACCTTTACTGGCTTCCATAATGAAATCCCCCAATGGTCAAGGGCACATTCTTCAGGGGTTTTTGTGTGTAGGCATTTTTTTAAAACATTTCACCACAATTCTCTTTTAAATCCTCAGTATCTTAACTGTAATACAGCTTTAAATCCTGCTAACAAGCCTCCATTCCTGAATGTAATCTCGTTTTAAATCTCGCAAGCGGAGTCTCCAATAGAAATGTAGGAATGTGCTGTCACTCAGTAGTTGGGGCGGGTTTAAAGTATTCAGAACGAATCAATGATAGATACAAGTCAGGAAGGCGGGACATTGCCCAGCAGCACTAAGAAATATATTTATTATTATTTTTGTAGTAGGTTTTATTTTTTAATGGGAAAAGGGTAAAGTCAATGTGAATTGATTAACCATTTCCACAGTTTTTCCGGTGTTTATTGGCTATCCACAGATTTCTTTTTTTTTTTGTATCGGGTGTGTTTTATCAGTTAAAAACAAAAATCAGAAGCTCTATATATACATCAATCCAGACAAGTGACACATATTGTTTATAGAAAATTGACATTACTTTCCACTAAGGCAATGCTCACAACCATCAAGACCATGTGTTTTATTTATTTTTTCTCTACAATTGCGGCTGTAATATATATTTCAATTGTAGGGTCTGGTTGGAACCAAACCTTGTTATTTTAAAGGCTGTTGCAAGTAAACCAGTCAACCTTTCTTTTATTTTGCCTTGAGTTTGGTTTAAGCTGGACCCCAGTGTAAAGGATGTGACCTGGAGAACTAAATGGTGCATTGGTCAACAAGGACACCTCTGGCGTTGGAGGAGTTGTCATGGCTTCAATCTTCTGCCAGTGTAACATGCCACCTGGTATGTGTGCGAGATTGATGGCTCTTATACCCTATAACACACGTGTACAGTACCCACCGCAGCTAGCCTTAAGAGGTCAGCATTGTCAGGAATAATTTCCACTTATCTAGCTAGCCCGAGAGCCTGTATCACTGGACACATTCCCCGACAGGTTCCTGACTTTGTTCGCTACAATGACAGCACTCAGCTGCCAGGTGGGAGGAAAACTGACTGCATTTTGACAGCTCACAGGATGACTGGAAAGAAAGTATCCTGCAGGCTGGAAACCAAGAGCTGGCCCACAGGGCTATCCTAAAGAAAGACAAATTTGGTGTAAAGCAAGCCAGCACAGCTAATTGATACAACAACACTGATGGACCTCCAATACCTACTCATGGTCTCTGTAACATGCTGTAATAATTGCAATGGTTTAGGGTTTTCACCCATTCGCGTTTTTATTGTTTTCTTTTGTAATCAAGCACAACTACCATCTTATGCATTGTACATGTCACGACAGTGAGAAACCAACAGTATTGTGCCAGATTCATCCTAGTCTCTTACCTGTCGTTAGTAAAGATATCTTAAAGAGTGCATAGTATACAGTATACGATAAGCAGAGACAGGTACATGTAATTCTTTTCAGTTACAGATATTGCACTTCTTGAAATGTGTTCCCTCTTTGTGCTTCATCCTTGACCTGTGAAACCTCTGCCTCATGGGGTGGATAGGGGCAGACTAATTATCTTTCCCAATAATGACTCACACATGCTTTAGTTGGTGATCTAAACTGGCAACTCAGCAGCCTACTACTGCCTCCCTCACCCCCACTCCGAGCAATCCCAGATGTGGTTCTTTTATATACCTGCAGGAAATCAGCTCCTTTTTTTTCTTAACTTCATGAACGATATAACATTTAAAAAGTATATAAATAAATAAATACAATTGTTTCTCCGCCTACGTGACTGGCAAGCAGCCAAGATAAATGTTAAGCGCCTGAGTGAGTGGCAGAAGAATTGAGAAATGTTTATCTATATTTTCAAATTACAGTTACTAATCCTCAAACAACCTCCCAGGGGGTCCGTCGCAGTGCCTAGAGATGGCAGCACAATGCAGCAATTTTAACCTGCAATGAATTTGTAAAACAGTTAGTATGGAACCAAACCAGTACTATGCCTCTGTATATATTTGCTAAATTCATGTACATTTGGAAGTGAGGTATATACAAAAACTGAAAAAAAAACCCCACTACAGTAGACTTTTGCTATTCCCAACCAAGCAATTATAATTAAATGTTTTCCAACAGCCGCTATAGTTATATTCAATATCATAATTCTGAGATGAGTGTGTGAACCATCTACACATAAAATACATTTTTTTAGTATGGTACAGAGATTATGATCAGTATATACCCCAAGCTGTAATTTGATTAAGATCTGGTCCCAAAAAGGTTAGAGAGAAGACGGTAATACACATGGTTCTAGGTGACACCTCAACTGAGATGGCATTACTGTATAGTGAATTGTATTCTACTGTGAAAGTAATATGCCTTTTTTAGTTGCCTTAAGTTTTAGTTTAGCTTTAATACCAAGACGTGGAATTGTGGCAAACAATCTCCACTGGTTTAAAAGCCTCCCCATACACACCTCGAAACAAAGGTGCCATTTTCCTCCCGAAGGGTCAGCAGTTTTTCTATCAGACGCCCGCTTGTTCTCGTTCGCCCTGCCGCTGCCGAATCTCCAGCCACCCTCCCAGGAGACAAGCCGGACATTGTTCCCCTTCAGCTAATAAATGACAACTCTCCTGTTCTGACACACTTTAAAGTTGCTCTTTAGAAATAAAACAAAGTAAATAAATAAAAAGGGGGTCTTTTTAAAAAGTTGCTTAGATTCTGCTACTCTGTTGTACTTTATTAGATCTGAAGTAAAGCGGTTTCACACTGGCAAAAGACGACATTTGTGGCAACTTTTTTTTTTTTTTTTGCTAAGAAAATAGATTAAAGAGCAAACATTATTTAAAAAAAAATCTATCTTTGTACTGTACATGTTAAAAGTAACTTTGCCAACTGAATGAGCTCCCTTTTACTTAAAGCCATTTAGTCTTTTAAAATCAATGCATCGTCTAAATGTTTATGCCATTTATGCTAAACACCTTTTACAGAAAGTCTTCTGGTAGCCCTTGTCCTTCACATCATGTTTGAATCATTGCTTTGCAGAATGCCTTGAATCAACAGACTGTGACAACGACTAGCTTGGTTGTCCAGCTTGAGTTAGTATTGGCTCCAAAAAACCATGAGGCTTAACCAATTTAGAACATGATGCTGCAGAGCAGAAGATACCCATGGACAAGCATCTATTACTGCTTTGTGTGAAAGTTGACCGACCGGTCCCAATTACTGTCCAAGTGTTTAGTGGATCAAGTGACCTGCTAAGAAACACCTGGGTATGCCATGCCACTCTGGGAAAACAAACAGAAACTTTACAGTGCTTGAAGTCTGATTGGTCTCACAGACTGCGAGTTTGAACTGCACCTGACCCTCTATCCACAACAAGTTCAAATGATCAGATCTCGGATTGCAGGAGTCGGCTTAGAATCCATTGCGAGTAGCCCAATGTCAGTTCAGCTATACCTAATCAGAATTCCTAAAGTGACTGGAATTTGGGAGGTCCATGTCTGAATATTGGAAGACTTGATCACCAAAACCACAATCACAGCTGATGAATGCAGGGCGACAGACACAGCTCACGGGACTCCAACAGGAGAGACCGTGAGAAGAGAGAGAAGATTAAAACCTGTAGCTGGACTGTGACAACGTCCATGCTTGACTCAATATGGGCATTATCTAAACTGACATGGAAGAGACATTGGAATCATTGTACATTTGTGCTGCTACAGCAATAGACAAATAGCTATATTTTACACACTGACATTAGGAAGTTACAGGATTGCTCGGGGGGTGATACCATCAATTTAAGGGTTGGTCTTTAATGTTATCACTAATTAATTTGCTTGCTTATCAACAGTCAGATTTAGTGATGCTGCCTAATATCCACTACTCCCTTACTACACTGTTAAGCTGCTTCCTGTTACCCATACCTTAAATCAATAGATACCTCCCACAATGAGCAGATGCTGTGGCAAGAGAGGGAGAGAGTGATTTACAGCCCCATACCCTCTCCTTGTATAAAACACTGTTTTGTCAGGGCCTGCTCACTGACACAAAGTCCGCCTTTGTCTCCCAGTGGGGGTACGAAATAAAGGAATGTGTGTGTCTCAGGGGCTCTGACCAAGTTTATTTGACACTTCAGCTCCCTTTGTAAACCAAGTGTCTGACCCTCAATGCTACCCCTGAGAGTCACTTGGCGTTAGACAGAGGGTCCCTCTTCAGAGGAGAAAGGAAGACTTGTTCAGAGAAGATTTTAATGAAGGGGGTAAAGAGGGAGCCAGTGTGCTCCACTACACACAGGCATAGAAGGGGCTCTGTCCTGAGACTCAACAATAGATGGAATTCTTTAAGGCTAAGAAACTGCAAGAAAAAAAAGAAATAGAGATACATTATGTCTTAAGAATATACAGAAGGGCTATTGAAGGTGCTTGATAGATACCTTCACTCTAAATGTTTAACAACCTTCCGTAAGAAATTCACAGCTTTGTGGCAAAAATGAAACCAGTCAAGATTATTTATTATTAATAACAAAAAGATAGCTACTTTTGCAGGCCAAAAATTACTTGTTTAAGCAGTCAATTGAAAAGAGCTGGAACTCACTGCCCCCTGTACAACCTGTTGATGTCAAGTAGTAAGCACTCACTGCAGGTTCTTTACTTGCTAAACACACAAATAATACACAACACAAAAGGAAACAGCCTCTGGTCCAGCTTAGAATCAGCATCTTTTAAATAGTTTTAAATGCAAAACATTAGGTCTTAAAACAAAACATTTTGAATTTAGACAAATTGCGTATCAGAGGTCCTGGGTGAAACGTGCTTTCTTCTAAGTTACTGGTACCCCAGACAGCATCCTTCAGCAGCAGCTTTTTGCCCTCTGGCAGGTTGGGTTTTATACAGAATAGCAAAGCTTCAATAGCTGGGGCGAGGTTCTCATTGTTGCAGAAGAGAGAGGATTAAACCCTTGGTCTTGGGTTGCATCCATGAAATTGTTTTTGTTATATTCCTCTTTCACTGTTTTTTTTTTTTTTTTTTTAGCGATGGGAGTTCTGAATGTGGGGCACAAACCTGCACTGAAACCTGCCCCCAGGGCCCCAGCTCTTAAACTGGGAAATAATACCTGGCTCTAGTCTCTCAGCCAAGCTATCTGGATTGTTAAATAATTTGGATTCTCTTCTTGGGGGTCGTTCAGGGGTTCTGCAGATGTAAACTCTTCAGCTTCAAGGTGGTATATGGTGTAAATGTCATGCTGCCATTACTTCTCAGACACATCCCTCAGATGGCCGTCTGCTTTCTCTGGTTAACCGCTTTTGTGTTGAAAATATTTGGGTTCGCTTCAGAAAGAGAACAATCAATGCACAAGGTGTTTTCCTGTCCGCTAAGCTGTCGGTGCACATTTCACAGTTCCTAACAGCATTAACCATCCACAGCAGGCAATTCAGGGATCTTAAAACTTCGGGTGCACATCTAGGCCGATTCAGCAATGATCAGGGATTTAACAGAACCAAACCACACCAGATCCGATTTATAATAAAAGGCAGGCATACCCAAAGCAGTGGGCATTGATACTATTACGAACCATTTATTTTCTTTACTAGCGTCTGAATATAAAATCGCTGATCTGTGAGATTTACATTGTATAGAATCCCCACAGTGGTTGAGATCCAAAATAAATGGTTATTGCCAGATTAGCATCTGCAACCAAACCTGCTTTCTCATGTTGTTCCATTAACTGTGCTCTTGACTGCCTAGGCTGTCAGATTTATGACAGACAGGGTAAGCAGGAGTGCTGTTTTAAAAGCGCTGTGTGGTGGAGGAACTGTGTTTTCGTTCACAGCCAGCTCCGGTACACACTCTTAGATGCCGTCTGTCTAAGTTTTCAGCCCCCGCAAGACCACTACAGAGCCCATATTCTACAGAGGAGTTCAGCAGGCTCAAAGCATCATTGTGTTAGAGAATGCGGGCTCTGCAGGGGTCACAGGGTGTCCAGATTAATGCTGGTCTGTTCAGCCCAGGTCACTGCTCCTATACATCCCCACACACAAACGTCACCTGTCATAACCACATGAAACTACTCGAAAGAGAGCCGGCCAGTTGCAGCTGTTTCACTTGGAGAGATGTCCTTCATAGAAATGTATTCTCAGACACAGACACCCATAGGTAAGAGATTAAATATATAACCCATCTAAATATTGTGCTATTATGTTTTCTTTGGCCTACCCACTCCCTCTCTCTCGCACACATATACATAAATACTGGCAGTCCAAAGACGGATTTCTATGAGAAAAACTGCATAGCACACATTTTATCGATGTGGAAAGTACCACAGGTGCAATACGAGGTCCTAACACCAGATGCATGCGTTACAGGATGTCATACCAATATGTGCACATTTCCTCAATGTATTTTCAATAGGAACTGTGGCCTCTCACTACATATAGGATTCCTGAGGTCTGAGAACCTTTTCATTGTACAGAAACCTTCAGTCCACCCCTCAGAGCAAATCCTCTTAAGTAGCAACTAAAGAACTGTAATCGAGTAAATAAATAGACTTCTAACAGGGAGGCTGGGGCACAGGGAATGGATTTAAAGGCTCCACATAAAGGAGTGCTTTCATTAAAAAAAAAGGTTTGGTGCTTTTCTTAGCATGGGCCTATTAACATCAATTGTTGAGGAGACAACAAAGATGCAGTTACCTCTTTCTCTAGAAGCCAGATAGAGCAATGTGGTTAGCTTTTCATGGGTGCAGAAATACTGCCAGCTGTCTATTTTTACTATAGCCCTCCCTGCCCCCCTCAAAACGGAAGCAATCAAGAAAAAAACAGGACACATTATTTCCATCTTATGGTGCTATTCAATAAAACTTACATAAACAAGAGGACAGTGTCCTGCTTCAGAAAAAATGCTTTAAACTATGCTTTCACTATACTTTATAAGGCTTTGGTATTCATTTTAACAGGTTTTGTACAAGCTTAAGTAAACACACTGTGCAAGTCACATGCTCAGGTGTGTCTACTCTTTACCTGTAAAGACTGCAAGGGAGTCAACTGCTATGCAATTGGAGTCAATTACAGTCCCAAAATCTCATGCTTGTAAATAAACAATACACCGTGCATGCACCAGCCCAGAAATGTTATCAAAATTCACAGCCCACCACGATTAGTACCAAACCTGGATGACATTACCTATAGTAACATTAGGTAGTCCAAGATTAATTTCTATGCAGAATTCAAACTATGCTAACATTGCGGAGCTACAATGGCAACGTTAATGTCGCTTTTGTCGTGTTATACAAATTGTGCATTTTACTTTGCAAGCAGAATCTTTGCATCTTGGACGTGCTAAAATCATGGCCGTCACTAGCTATGAAGACACCAAGGTCGTGTCCTCGGTTGTTTTTTTGCCTTCATCAATGCTGATGTTCATGTAAAAATTTTGGTAAAGTACAAACGACTGAACAGCAAATACCTAGCAATCGTATAAATACTGCCAGCTATAGCTTGAAACCTTGAAGTATGACCTTGGTAGAATGTCAACTCTGGTTACGATGCTGGCTAAAATATATTACTGATGATGAAGCTACAGTGACCGAGTAATCTTATGCTGCATTTACACTGCCACCTCGGACCTAAACCGACTGATCGGGGAGATTCTTATCACTTTTCACCTAGTGTTTACACTGAGGTTGTGCCCTGAGCCGGCTTAGGTTCGAATGCGCACGCATACCATCTAAATTACAATACGTGGTCGGTTACGCCATAACGACCACTGAAAAGATGACGAAGTTCCCCCAAACCACAAAGGCGGAAGAGGCAGAGTGGTATTACAAACAAACAATACATTGTCGTGTTTATTGCGGGGACTCATCTTAAATATATATACTACCGGTCAAAAGTTTTAGAACACCCCCATTTTTCCAGTTTTTATTTAAATTTAAGCAGTTCAAGTCCAGTGAATAACCTGAAATGGTACAAAGGTAAGCGGTAAACTGCCAGAGGCTAAAAAAAAAGTTTAGGTTACCAAAAACTGAAAAATAATGTACATTTCAGAGTTATACAAAAAGGCCTTTTTCAGGGAACAAGTAATGGGTTAACAACTTACAGCTGTTCTGCAGCAATGGAAGTAAATTAAGCCTTGAAAGTTGATGCTAACAATTCCTACAGGTGTCCCAACTTTTGTTGATTACTTACAAACCCTCTGTCTGTATAAAAGCAGTGTTGGAACAGACTGTGTTACTACACCCTCTTAAGCATTATTTGGACAGTATTGTACTGCAGGAAGTAGTATATTGCTATCATAATGGCGAGAAAAGGCAATTAACAAAGGAAGACAGACAGACCATTATAACCCTTAAAAGTGTAGGTCTTTCGTTTAGAGAAATTGCAAAGAAAGCCAAGGTGTCAGTGAGTACAGTTTCCTACACCATCAAAAGGCACTTGGAAACTGGAGAAAACTCTGACAGGAAGAGGTCTGGCAGACCCAAAGCCACAACAGAATCAGAAGACAAGTTTCTGAGAGTCAACAGCTTGCGTGATAGGCAGCTCACAGGACAACAGCTTCAAGAACAGCTTAACACTGGTCGAAGTAAGCAAGTCTCAGTTTCAACTGTGAAGAGAAGACTTCGAGCTGCAGGTTTGACAGGTCGAGTGGCAGTAAGAAAGCCATTGCTAAGATGGCAAAATAAGAAAAAGAGGCTTGCCTGGGCCATGAAGCACCGCCAGTGGACTACTGAAGACTGGAAGAAGGTCTTATGGACCGATGAATCAAAATTTGAAATCTTCGGTTCATCACGCAGGGTTTTTGTGCGCCGTCGGTAAGCGAAAGGATGGTTCCTCGGTGTGTGACACCAACTGTCAAACATGGAGGAGGAAGCGTGATGGTCTGGGGCTCTTTGCTGGATCCAGAGTCGGCGACTTGCACAGAGTGAGTGGCACCCTGAACCAAAGCGGCTACCACAGCATTTTGCAGCGCCATGCAATACCCTCTGGTATACGCCTAGTTGGTCAGGGGTTCATCCTACAGCAAGATAATGACCCAAAACATACCTCCAGGCTATGTCAGAACTACCTTAGAAGAAAAGAACAAGACGGTAGGCTTCAAATCATGGAATGGCCAGCACAGTCTGCAGACTTAAACCCCATCCAGCTGGTTTGGGATGAACTGGACAGAAGGGTGAAAGCAAAGCAACCTACAAGTGCAACACATTTGTGGGAACTTCTGCAACAGTGTTGGGAAGAACTTTCGAACAATATTTGATTTCCATTGTAGAAAGAATGCCACGAGTGTGTTCGGCTGTTATATCTGCAAAAGGTGGCTACTTTGATGAGTCAAAAATTTAGATTAAATTTTGTTAAACAAAACGATTCCATGATTTCTTTTTTATCTCCAATTGTTTATTTGTTCTATGCTTTAATTTCAGAGTACATTGAGACATTAAACTGCGTAAATTTCAATAAAAACTGGAAAAATGGAGGTGTTCTAAAACTTTTGACCGGTAGTGTACTTATCTTGCAGTCTATGAGAAAAATGATTATTCGTTTAGACAGTTTGATACAACATGGCGGTTCCTGACCTATTTGTTATGTGAAGGATTTCACCTTGAGCAAGTAAGCTTGCTGTTTATTACTGTAATAATAAAGACCCTTTTGGTTTTCAAAAGCACTCTATTCTGTTTCTTCACCAATATCATCTCATCATTATATATATATATATATATATATATATATATATATATATATATATATATATATAGATATTACACACACACACACACACACACACCTGTATGATGCATAAGTCCTTTATTTGTAGTTCAAATAGGTTAAGCAGCCACAGGAATACCACAGAAAAAAACATTTACTGTATACAATTGCAGTTCAAGTACACTATCTAAATTGTTTGTAATTATTCAAAACATTTCGTTACTTTTTTAAAAAAAACTAAATGACAGGGAAGGCAACTGTGTAACAGATCAATTATAATCAAAAAAGTACAGAGAGGGGGTTGCACAGATCTTTCGCCAGACCTGCCGCTATTTCTCAGTATATATATTTATTTTGTGTTTCTGCTTAGAGTACTCTGGATTTGAGTTCCGCCCCACAACGCTATGACAGCTCTGGTTTCATGCTCTCCCCAGTTCACACCGGTTGTCAGAAACAAAACAAACAAACAAAAAACATTTGCAGAAAAATTATATATTATGTGTTTTTAAGCTAATCATTGGTAAAATCAAAATTTACATAAATAAAAACAAAACAAAAAACAGTGTGTAACACGTGTTTGAAACTAAACCAATAACTAAGTGGTTTACAATAAAATAACTGGAAAAAAACACAATCCAGGATAGTTTTTGTATAAATTTATGTTTGACAGCATTTTTTTAAAATTCTCACCAATATAAGTTACTGAAATATTACACTTTTGTTTCTTTGCCATCTGCACCTGTTAAAGCAAAAAAAAGTTTACATAGCCCAATGTATGGATATTTGGGAAATGTACACTTTTGACTACAACTTAATAATAAAACAGATATTTTACAAATACTTCTCAAATCGTTCTTCTCTTTTTGTGACGCTGCAACGGCACTGCAGCTTCTTCCTGTTTAGATTCCGTGAGGGAGGAGCTGAGCGGCACTCACGTCGTGCGTGGGTTTACACTGCCTTTCAGATGGACCTAAGCTGGCGCTGAGCCACATCTATAGTTGGCCGTTTTTAGGACAGAGTTTACACTGCAGAAAAAAAGACCCGAGACGACCCAAAGCCATCCTAAAAACAGCCAAAAACGCACCATTATACCATCGGTGCTTTATTTTTATACAGCGAGTGCAACATCCAGTACCAATCTCTCTATCCTGTAGTTAAAAACTCCCCTGTTCGGTCTGTAGGCGCTGTTTCACAACTAAACTAAACTCAAAACTAACGGATCTATCGAAACCATGCACTCAGTAACAAGTGCAAAACTTACTGTGTAGAAAAAAAACAAAACATTTAAACACCTGCTATTTTGGTAAACTGAATCCTCACGTTCCCAATTTTAAACAACCTGGTGAAGTTTGAGGGTTTTTTTGTTTTAAATATGAAGAGTTCATCTTGCAAATACAAGACGAATGATAATCAAAGTGTGCTTTTTGGTATACATGTATTTTTCGTGAAAATGCATACACTACAGAAAGCAGGAGACAGCTGAATCAGGCAATTTGTAATAATTTTTTTTTCTCACATCTCACAACACAAATTGACCAAAAGTAAGTAAAAGCAATTCTTCAATAAATAAATCCATACAACAGATAAATAAATCAATGCTTACCTATTAATAGGTGAATCCGTTTGGTTGTCAATTTAAATCCACATGGTGATTAAGGTATAATTCCATTTCATGTACATTTTATATACTGTAGATTACATGATCGTGACTATCCACAGATGTGAAGTATATTGTGAAATTTAACACACGTGGATATTCTCCAAACCCAGGTATACACCTGCAACAGCGACAACTTCCTGAATAAATCCCAAGTAAATTGAACAACATAATGTAGTCAAATATCAAGGAAATTCATTCCCAGAGCCCGACTGTAATCCGTAGAAACTGAGGTTACCCATGACTCCAGTGAATACTGATCATCTTCAGTGACTCCCGCACCGTATCATATGTTATTCATTAGAACGCGTGAACCCCTTATTGGGTCCTCGGATTCGTTGCGTTATATCCATGAAAAAGTTACAAATGCAGGTATCTTGCCGACACATTGTGTAATCCAGCGCATGGTTAAGATTTAAAACCTTTGCACACTGTTGTGATTGTTTAAAAAGAAAAGAAAAGAAAACATCGCACCCATTACAATGTTTAAATCGATTGTTGATTTAAAATAAAACAAAAAAGTAATGACTAAACAATTCCAGTGAGGGGTTACAGTAGTAGCCTAGCAATGTTCCCACACAGGTACTACGGAACATCCAGTGCTGAAACCCATAATGTTAAGATCCCAAATGAAAAATGTCCAAACTTTTCGGATCCCGGCTTTATACAGCAGATCATCCGATTGTCCAATTTATCCGTGTGTACAGCAGAGCCCGTCATCCGGTCGATAATTTACAGCGGTTTCATGCATCTGTACTTACACATTCGTATACACCGCTCCAGCAACCTCCCTCAACATCTATCATAACTGCGCTCTGCTACAGACTGTGCCATTCTCAGTTTAAATACAGCACTACAATCACCAGGCTCACCTGACATGTGGGAGCAGAGGATGACGGGATTTGTAGTTTTATAACCCCAAACAGTTAAACGTTTAAGCATTATAATTTCCCTTTCCCTTGTAATAACAATAACAATAATAAAACATAATAATAATAAAATGCATGTGATATTTAAATTCAATTAAATTAATGTACAGGATGCTAAGATTTAAAGCAACGAAATCGTATCTCAAAAGCATTTAAGTTATGGTTAATATTATTAATGCATGTATTTTTTACCGCTTGCATAAAAAATAATTAAAAAAAAAAACTACCTATGCTCAAGTGAACCACAATTTTTTTTTTTTTTTGTCAAATGAATGCAAATTCCCTTTAGAAGCCAGCAATAACGTGTTGGCAGACGTTCGAGGTATTGGATGATGGAAAACTACTTCCTTTCTTTAATTGCTTTGGGACCAGATGCATTTCAAACAAAACCACACGACTAAAACCCTAATATCGCTTTACATACTGTTAATTCTAACATCTCGCCTTCTCAGAATCATCACACTGTGGTATTATCGATGTCGCTGTTACTTAGTATTGAGACTAAAGCTCGAACGAATACATATTTGAATATGAAAGAACGCCAGGTTATATGTTGTTTTCTGTGAATGTGTCTGCAGCTGAGTAAGCTCCAGTATGAAGGACACAGAAATAACCTCCTGTCACGCTGTGGTTGTCTATAATGGTGTTAATAATATTTGCTGCTTGTAGAGTGAGTATCCATGCTGTGAATCACCTCACTATGAAAGCACCGCTTTTTTCTCGTACCTCACCTTCAAGTCTTACTTGGCCCCCAAGGCTGTATTTATTTCGGGAGTCTTTGAAGTTACTAGCACGCAAAAAATAATACTTTAAGAAAACGAGGACGGGAGTTTTGGACTAACAGGATCGGATTCCATGGGCCAGCTTAATTTATCTGGGTGTAATTTTACCTGTTTTTTTTTATTTATTTATTTATTTTTTTGTCAGAAAGGAAAATCTAACTTTTAATGTTATAAAACTAGTTACACACTACTTCCATATGACACAGGCACGTGTGTCCCATTTATGATCTAAAGTACTATGCTTGTTGTAACATATGTTTACAATAAAACCCTCACACAAAAGCTTGGAAATGAACAATAAAATATAATCTTATGCATTTTACTTTCATTTAATATGCAACATGGAGGGTTGTCTCTGTATACGTAATCATGCAGAATGGGCAAAATCATTAAAAGTGTGTCTGGTTAAGCTTTAAAATAATCCACTCCGGGTTTTACCGCGCGCATCTGTCTGGATACCGTCCAAAGCGAGGCAGGAGTACCTGGTTTGCACGCGATTCTGTCAATTGCAGGTACTTGATCACTTTCTTGTGTGCAGAGTTGAAAAGTTTTGGAAAGTTTTTTACACACAGCGTTGCGTGACTAGAGCTCGGGCAGAAAACACAAAGACATTGTTTTCAGCGATCAAACCCCTTTCCTTAACAAAACAGCATTCCTGTCTCGCATTCCTCAGCCGTTGTTGCTGCCGCTGCTGCTGAGAAGGAAAAAAGGCACTAACGTTTTAATTAATGAGACATATATGGGGGTTTTATTATGGAAGTAATATTTGGCAAGAAAAATTTGAGGTAGATAGGCCCCATCTAGAGCTTAAAACCATCAGTCAAACATCAAACTTGTTCAGTTTTGGACAATTCTGCAGATTGCTTGGTTTGAATTAGGACATCAACAAAGTGTTTATATTATTATTATTATTATTATTATTATTATTATTATTATTATTATTATTATTATTATTAGCAGACACCCTTACCCATATAGCTATAAAACGCAGAAACACACCTTTTTCAATCTATTAAAAATGCTAATACTTATTTTTCAGTATTGCAAAAACTGACTTTGCTCTATTTTTTCTTCTCCTGTTTGATGTTCTAAATAAGTAATCCAATACAGATCCATTCAATGTATTATTTTGCCCAAGGCCTTCTGCTCACAACAGTCAATAGTTTAGATACACTGCTTATGCATTATTAAAATTGATTTGCATTTTTCATTATTATTATTATTATTATTATTATTATTATTATTATTATTATTATTATTATTATTATTATTATTATTATAGGCATTGCTTACTTTGCAAATAATATATCTTATTCCAGTTCATATTACAGTACATCATTTCAAATGTTTTAACTTTTAACCTATAAGAGCCTTGATTTATTACTGAGCTTTAATTTGTGCAAAATTAGCATTTACAGAAATATCTGAAAATATCTTTTTTTAAAAGTGTATTCATTGTTCACGTGGGTATGGGCCAACTTGAACTCGGGGTACATTTTCAGTTTGCCAGTCACGTTGCCCTGTAATTTCTTTCCTCTCTATCAGTTTTTACAGTAAAGTTGTGGTTGTTAAATGACCATATATATGGTATTATCACACTGTTACATTTTTAGTGGGTAGTTAACATGCACTGTGGTTTTACTTTATTAAAACAGATAACCGTCATTGTGTAACATAATTAAAGGGCAAGACAGCGATTGTGGTGCAACAGAAGTTCTACTCTTTGTATGGCTCTGTGACACATTCCTGTGGTTTAATGTAATACAAAGTAAAGGGAGTAAGCATTTCATGCACATTATTATTTGATCAAAAATGCAGTTTTTTAAAGGACTTGGCCCTGTAAACATCATCGTTAATAATATCCTCTGCAAGTAGACAGTTGAAAACTTTCTGCTCATGCTAAATCATTCAGGCTGATTATGAAGTCATTTTGGGACTAAATAGCAATGGCTGGAAAAGAAAAGTTGAGAACACTGAACTTTCGATAGGATGGGCTCCACACGGCCATAATAACCTTTATCGTAGACTACTGTATAAAAGGACACCATTATGGACCACAGTGGAAGCTGTGACAATGTTAGACAACTATGCCCAATAAATTGAAATGTGCTGTGACTAATATCATTTTTCTACCGTTTCTACATGTTCAAAACTTGCTGGCCATTACAACTTTTTTTCTACTCATTCTGATTTCTTGCATACTTTTTTTTCATATTCGGATACTGGCAATAGGTGTGCTGTGAAAGGTAGGCACCATGGGAACTAAGAATATGGGCCAAAGAGCTGACTGTTAACTTGTATGCCTCATCATAAGGACAGCACTCCTCTGAAAACATGTTCGGTTCACTGATGACATCATCTTTAAGTCGTAGTTCAAAAGTATGCCAATTCCCCTTTGCACCAATGTTAAAACCATGTTGCACAGTCAAGGTATCTACAATACACAAATACAGGCAGGCACTGTCGATGAGCATCAAATATTGTTTTTTCAAGGGAATACCATAGAATCGGATTAATAGGGGTGGAAGTGATGTGGTTAGCCAATTTTATGGATAATTAACTCACCCTGAGAGTAACAAGGAAGGATTTCAAGTTTGAAAACTGCAAGTACCTAGCCTGCTTTAAAAGCATGATGCTGCCTGTTATGGACCTTTGTATTGTAAGTCAGGTTAAAAAACTAAAATTGCATGTTCCATTTTAATTGACAATCAGATTGATTGACTTCCGGATAGCTGAATATACTCAACACTGTCAGTTATCAGTTTTACTAGAATGTTGTTTTTTTTCTTCATGTAAACCATGGACCAAAAATTTTGCAATGACAGCCATGTTTAGTAATAAAAGCGGGTGATACAGGAATCTAACCTGCAACCCCTAAAGACAGAAGGCACACATGCAGAGGATTACAGTTCCTCATGTACTGTAGTACAGTTCACACAGCTCTCACACCATGCAGAGACCATACAATTGGCCTCACAATAAACACAATTAAGCTTTTTAAATGAACCTTTGCAGTTTGAGTCTGAGCTAACACATGCTTTTATCTTTGCAAGGAGTTAAACAAAGTTTCTTCCCCTCCCATCACGTGCATTTCTAATTTCTGCCACATCTATTAAATCCACAATCCTAGCATGTACAGTCCATTTACACGCATCCTTGCATGAGTTTATGTTTGGGACCTGCATCAGTAGTATTTGCAGTTAAAAGTAATCTAATATTTGCCATTGAAATGGTGCCATTGAATATACAATGGATGTAGTCATTTCTAGAAAAGCAAGCCTCTTCTGCAAACAAAAGCTAGTGCATTGTGGGAATGATTAAGACTATATGAGGTTCATTATTCTGCACAGAGACAGTGCTGATTTTAGAGTCCTTGTTATTTAGTTATTTGGTGTCCTGCTCGATCTTCCCCTACCTCCGACACAAGGCTCTATTGAATAGCACAAGAACAAATGTTTCCTTATGTAGCTCTGAGCAAACCCCAGTGGTTAGACAGTCTAAGAGAGCCTGCCCATAGCATGCTATAGTTATTCATTAACTAGCTTCCAGATTCAGGGAGCACCGAGGGCACGAAAACACTCAAAAAAAGGCTGGGGAGATTTCTTTAACAAAATAAGCCAATATCTGTATATCAGCTGTTGTCATGGTGACAGGGAAGACAAATATATATCCACAAAATTATTATTATCATTATTTGTATTCCTTTACTGTATTTGTCTTAAAAATAACAAACAGGTGTTTGTTTTAAGCAGATATTGTGAAATGGTAATTTCTAGTTGCAATATGAGAAAAGGAGCATCAGTTACAGATCGAACGGAGTTGAGAGGAAGTCTCCTTAAATGAAATGATAAACAAGTCACATGACAACATCCTATTCACTTGTAGGAACTAGACTCAAGCATTATGCAACTTCGCAATAAATTATGGAGCTTTGTTAAATTATAATTATATTTGGGTAAAAAACTGAATTAATAATCATGGAGAGTTGCTTAGTGAGTCAAACAGCTGTTTATGTATTTAGGTTGACATAACACAGAATCGCAGGGGATTATGGTTTTCATGATCCATCACTCACAGCTTTCACACTACACTCTTTAGCTGAGAAAATAACCTGTTCCATTTTCAACACTTGAGGGACTTGGTGTGGGGTTTAAAAAAACGCACTGATTCATGACAATAATATAATGTGAACAGAAGGAATCTGTCTCGCCTAAAACAGTCTTACACCATAGAAGATAGGGAGGGTCAACTGTACATGTTATGTAGGCAGCTTTTGCATACCTAAGCCTACTACTCATGTAATGAAGGGCTTGTTAACAGTTATTCAGGCAAAACCATGTATGGAAAGAATGAAATATGAATAAAGGGTGTGCTCTGTAGGGACCAGAAACATGCCGATTCAGACCTCTTCAGAAATGCCTCTTAGTGAAGACACCACATAATCAATGACACTCTACTCACACAAACCTGGGTTTTCTTAACATTTTATTGACACTTTGTTTTGGCTCAATCACTTCCTGGTTTCACAGCTCTTTACCTGCACCCATTAATCAAGACAGTTATGCTGAATAATCTGGATTTCAAATGTTTTTACACTGTGGGTGTTGTGAATAAACAAGGGCCTGACTGGTGTTTTATTTCAGACGACAGCAGATCGTTTTAACCTGTCTGTAAACTTGTCTAGTTCATAACCACATTCACCTACATCTGCTTTATTTCCTCACAACAACTAGACTCTGCCGTGTGTCTGAGAGACCTGGCAGAACGCCAGCTGGACTGTTGGGTCACACGGATTTTTAAATACCTCATTCCTCTGTGCTTATTGCATAGACAATTATTGTGTACACGTCTTTTTTTGCATTTGTGTTTTACATTATTTTAAGTCTATAAAGTGCATAGTAGGGTAGTAGCACTTGGTTTCTCTTGGTGAATTCTTTGCTGCGAGAACTGTTGATGTCTATGAATGCATTACATTTCCTTGCAACACACCTAAGCTTTCAAATTCCCACAGGGGTGCTTGTATGGCTTGCTTAAGTTACTGTGTCCTTCACCACCTCAAAGTGATTTACTTGTATCTCTGGGACTACTTGAAACAAAATGGTAACCTTGATCTCCATACTCTAAAAATACTCTAAACTTTAATTCTTTGAATACTTCCTACAAAGCTGTGCTGATAAGATTTTGGTGATCAAATCAGATATTCTCACATTATTTCGCCATGTTTTCTCATAGGAAAGTGTGCTGATGAGGACCTGGTCATAGATGGCTTACTAGGGTTATCTATGGTTTTTGCTAAAAGATGCAAAAAAAAAAGAATGTACTTATCTTGGGAACTATTTGTTATACTTGATGTTCCAAAAACCCTGGAATTACAGATCAGTTTAGCCTGGTCTAATCTAATCTAAAGGACTTTGTGACTTCATAACTTTTGAAGCAAGTAATTGATTTTGAGTTCCTGTACTTATTGATTCTTGCTAGTTAAGCATTTCCACTACACAACTACAGCACTTGTTTGAAACAGTTGGGAGGTATTATTTTCATGACTTGATTGTAGTTTGATTGTCCTAAGCATTTGACAGTGGGTCTTGTGTTATCGGTCGGGCTGTATTTATATGGGTCATTCTCTGCTAAAAGTGTGACCAAATGTCTGTCCAAAGTAACTCATAATCAAAATTTGGATTACAACATACCAATAACAATAAAGCAAACAAACAGAGCCAGTACATGTTCAGAATCATGTATTAACACTCCCTTTCAAACAATGCTGACAGTCGCTTTCATCATTTATTGCATACTACAGTAGTTTTGAATTTTATATATTGTTTTAAACTAAACAATTGTTGACTTGATTTATAGACAGCTTAATTTGCCAGGGAAAAGTTGTTTGATACATCTTTTGACTTTTGTTTGAATGTTGTATTAGACTTTGTACCCCTGTGTCAGAGAATGGCCCAAGTCGTTCACAAGCTTCAGGACTCAGACTATATAGAGGTAATGTATCTGCAGAATGCAGGTTTACTACATAGACTGTCCTCTGGGCTTTAGCATTTACTTGGATTTTTATATATATATATATATATATATATATATATATATATATATATATATATATATATATATATACTGTATATATACTGTATATATTATTTTTTAGTCGTTGCCACTTATTTATTATTTTTCTACCCAATTTGAAATGTCCAATTATTTTTAGGCTCAGCTCACTGCTACCACCTCTGCGCTGTCCTCCAAAGCGTGTGTTGTTAGCCGACCACTTTATTTCACACTGCGGGCTCACCATGCGTCGGTGGACAACGCAGCTCTCGGGCAGCTTTAAGGCAAGCCCGCAGGTGCCCGGCCAGACTACAGGGGTCGCTGGTGCCGGGAACACCCTGCCAATTGTGCGCCGCCCCCTGGGAACTCCCATCCACGGTCGGCAGTGGAAAAGCCTGGACTCGATCTGGCAACGTCCAGGCTATAGAGCACATCCTGCACTTCACGTGGAGTGCTTTTACTGGATGTGCCACTCGGGAGCCCCCTTTACTTTGATTTTAAACCAGCTTTGTTCTTTGTAGACTGAAACGGTAAAAAAAAATAGCCCCCTTGACTTACAATAACCAAACAACAATAGAATGGTGAAGTCACACATGTGGTGCCCGTATCAAATTATTTCACAGATGTTTTAGATACTAGGATGTCCTCAAATTTCCCACGCAAAGCTACACTTCCTTGCCAGGGCTCTCCTGTAAACAAGAGTGACTTTATTTTATACGCTAAAAATAAAATAAAAGACATATTTCAGGTTAAAATGCATGGGTTACTTAAGCAGAGACTGGTGATAACTGTTACCAGAGGTTTGTGTATGTAAAAGAGTTTGATACCAGCGCTGTTTATTCCTGTTAAGATGATTTTGTTTTTGCTTTTGGTTTTTTTTACAGCTTGTTCTGTTTTTGTGTGCTATGCCAATTTTCTGTCCTCCATTACTCTCTCATCTCATGTATCATTATGATTTCAAAAGTTTTAGCCAAACTGGACTTAAGCAACATAAAATATTTAAAAAAGTTACATTACTCACAGTGGCAAATATTAAGAAAAAAAGAACCTTGAGTATGATATCCACCACAGTGAGTTATTTCTTCATTTTAAACAAGCAGTATCACTGATCAGCAACTACGAGACCAACAACATTGAAAATATTGTGCAAGTCACAAAGAGACCATAGAAAATGGGTCTCCTCCTGTTGACATACTGTACCCACATAGATGTAACATCTCATTTGCGGAGGCGTTCTATAGATACCAGCAGCAATTATACACTGCAGTGTACAATCACACACAATTATAAAATGAAAAATAATAATCGTCAAATAAACAAATGTCTGGGACAAGAAGCCTAGAAAATGTTGCCCTGGACTAGCAGTTTCAGAACAGTGACTCCTCATCCTTTATCCAGTAAATGAGTTTCCCGTTTGGATGAAGTCAGGCTACTATCAGTGTGTATATGCGTGACTAGGAGAGATACACCTGTCTCAGTCTTCAGGTAAAGCAGAGTCATAGCACGCAGGGGCCTGCCAGGCAGAACAATGCTGCCTATTGTATCTGCACTCTCATAGCAGGCTTGCTATTGACTGGGAAGCCCGATCTGTCAGAGCCTGTCGGTGCTTTTAACACACACACACACTGTTTATTATACACACACAGGGCAGACCGCAGCGGCCCCGGGCCATCCCCAACCAGCTCTTCTTAACACGCAAGGTGCCAATCAGGCCTCTGACTGACACTGCTGTCAGCGAATCAGAGGAGAAATGGAGTTTGTAGCAGTTTTCTGCTGCATGTCTATGCAAAGGCAAGAACAACGGCTGTACTCAGTATGTAGTCTATAGTGTAGTGGTTAAACAAGGATAATAAACCATGAGATTTTCTGCTTGATCAGAGATCATCTAGGGTGTGTACAGTGCAAGGTTGTTTATTCAATATTTACTCAAAGCATTTTCCACACACATAGACATATAGACTCATCCACATAATGTTGTAGAATATCATAGAAAAGTAATCCGACAACCTCACCGTATAGGCCACCTATAAAAAGGTGTACCCGACTGTAGTGATCATTTTTCATGAATCCCCAGTTAACACTTTCAATGGTTGTAATAAATAGATATGCATTAAGTTAATTACAACTAATACACAAAAATGGCAACACTAATATTCTTGGGTTCAGTACTAACAAACATTTTGGCTAGTCTCTCCATCAGGATAATTGATTTGCTACAATCACATCCCATTACTGTAGGAAAGGGGTTTACACACCTACCCTACAGACCTGACATTTATCATGCGGCATCCAATCTCCACTTAGTAATTCATGTGGAGTATTCATATGACTATACAGTATAACCAAACTGGAGCCGATGGAGCCAGTATCCCCTCAATGAGTTAATTGTTACAAAGTGGTCAAGTTCAACAAAGCCCAAGGAGAATAAGACTCATTCTGTAATCTGCTTCACTTGTTGATCGTTGGATTTCTTAAGAAGCTGTGACTCAGGTACTATAGTCTGTGTAACACTCTCCTTTGCATGTGTGTGTGTGTGTGTGTGTGTATTATAATGGTAGTATTGTTAAGTTGCGTGCGAAGCTCCTGCTTTGGGTCCCCGCCTACTCCTCTAGACCACAGCCGGCATTTTTTTTTTCTCTAACACCTTCCCCTTTTTGTTTCAGGTAAACATTTGATGTCTGCACGCAATCCCAGGAGAGTCCCGCCCCGTTTTCATATTCTCTGTCTCTCTCTCTCTCTCTCTCTCTCTCTCTCTCTCTCTCTCTCTCTCTCTCTCTCTCTCTCGTCTCTTGCGCACACACACACAGATGCATAGCAAAGGCAACCCTCTCCCCTATTCTTCTCACAAAGCCACATTCCTGAGCTCTGACTCAGCAGCTACCAGGAAACAGTGAGATCAACCGTTGACTCGGCAACTGCAGCAGCAGCTCACCTGGGATTAATTCCCTTCAGCAGTGGAAGACAAGGAGCTGTGCTGTGGCATAAAATCATATAGCGCTAACCCACCACCCCCACATAAAACTAATAATAAAACAAAATAAGAGACTGAGATTCTCCACAAAGAAGTTCACAGTTTCGGGTTGAAGTTAACCATTAAGGTATGGATTTAACCAAATGATGGCACCACAAAGGCCAAAGTCAGAACAGCGAGGCATGATGTGGGGTGGCACTCCAAAGAGACCCCAACTTGCTGTTCATGGACATCTTCCAAGTACTTTAAATCTCACCTTTAATCTTGTTGTGGGATTTGATTGCGATGATCTGATGCACACTGTGGGCTACTGTAAGTTTAGACCATTCCTCCAGATGCAAACATATTTTTCTTGATTTCAAAATGGTAACTGAGGTTGCTGACCAATGGGAGATTGTAATGGTAAGATCCAAGCCAGCACTGACCCTTACACTACTTATTGTGCATCTAAACCATATTCATTATTCTCTGTCTGCCTTTTTTGAATAGCATTAGTCTCTGCTGTGTGTCCTGATAAAGAATACTTAAGCTAAGAATATTGACTCTGTAAGAACAGTATACTTACTAGTGAGTTGAGACATACTGATTTACCATGATTACATACAATACATGCGTGATTCATAAGGATGATAAAGCCATTCACAGCACTGAATGAATTAAACGAATGTATGGTGTGATAAATGTTTATGCTACTTACTCCATGCCCATCCAATTCTTGCCAATGTCTGCCATTTGTGATGGAAATGACATTAAGCTGAGTTATCCACCTGAAACTAGCTAACCCTGGCTAGAATCACACCTACCTCACTGTCCTCCAAGTAATTGACACTGCATTAACAACACACATTCACATTAGGAGCATTTTACCTCATCTAAGAGCACAGAACATGCACGTTCACTTCGGCATGAAGCTGTTGGAAAAGACACAGCCTAGGAGAATTGGAAGGTGTAGTCTTGAAGTGCTATTGAAAGTAAATAAATAAAATAAATAAATAAAAATTTGATTAGAAAGACATTGTGTGAAAGCAACCTTACCGACCCACTGGATATGGTGCTGTAGCTCTACTGTAACCTTCCTGACAATAATGATGGCCTATCAGTTTATTGGAACAAACAAGACTTTTGATATAAAACCGTGGATGACCCTCATGATCAGTGACAGTTCAAAGACAAGGCATTCAAGTCAGTCACGATTTCCCTTCATTCACATGGTGGTTAATTGGTTTTGAAACGGGACTGTGCCAAATGGATGCACTCTGCTGACTACTTTATATAGAGTCAATGCTGTACATTCAAACTTGGGGTTCAAGTTCATCTTTTTTTCTGTTTATTTGCCCTTCCTAAGGATTTAATAACCATGTTGGCAGTTCAGAATGTTTTTTCTGATGGGAAGAGAAAAGAAAAAAACACATGCCATCCACATCCTCATATTCAATCAAGGACTACTGGCGGTTCGCAACGAAAACAGTTACTTAATGAGCATATCTTCCCAGGCACATCAGTGCTGCCTTCTGTTAAAACGGTTGCAGTACAGTTTATTCAGCAGTTTTTTTCATTGATTTATATACAGTATTTTTCCAGCTCTGTTTTATTTTTTTCTTCAAGCACCTGAGTAGGATCTTGTTCTTGAATTTACAAGATTCCCATAGTGGTGACCAGTCAGAACACAAAATGTTTCCTCTTCTATGCGTTGGGCAGCTCACGTCCACCTACAGTCTATGATATCAGTTCTGTTATGTCACTTGCTCTCCAATCAGTTTTTTTGGTTTTTAAAATCATACACCTCAAACTGTGAAGTGAAGTGTACTGCTATGGCCAAGACTGAAAAAAACAATATTAACATCATTTTAGTTTTTTTATTTAACATCGTGTCAAAGAAACTTATCAAATACATATTAATCCATGTCCCAAAAAGGGTAGGGTTCTGCACCAACATGCAGACTGCAAAAGCAACAAGGCCAAACTAAAAGCCAATGTTCCGGCTTTATATCCTTCTTTCCAGGTAGCCAAGAAATAGAAATGGGCATGGTTTGCACGTCTCATATACAATGTGTTAAGTCACCTATGTCCAGTTTCATTTGCTGCTGCTGCTGATATCATCTTCACAGAAGTATAATAATGGCCCCTTTATACTGTATAGAAATGCTTGAATCACACCTGTGTTACAGTGAGAGAGTGATGTACCTACCTTATAACATTAAACGCTTTCATATTGTATCATTACCTATTAACTTCTTGGTAAAGCTACAGTATGTTGAATTAGAAATCTTTTGCCTTCAAGGCTGCTGTTAAAGCGTTTAAGTTGTTGTAATCTATGTGGGACTAATGCAAAGCCTTGCATTTGTTTAAAGTATTAGGTGGAAGTAATTGTTAGCTGACTGCTGCTGTAGCACACAGTATCGACTTTTATTATGGAACATTACTGTACTGTACCCTTCACACACTGCTGAATAAAGTCTTGGAATTGTAGAAACAACTGCTATTGTCTTCTCAGCCAATCCTTGTAAAGGTATGGCAGTTAGTGTGCCCTGCTTTTCAAAGGGAGGCATTGTGTGCATTTACTGCAGCTAATTTGTTCAATGCTTGTTTACTTTTTCTTCAGTTCTCACACTAATTCACTAAAGGATGGTGGCAATCTAAAATGTTCTTTTTGTGAGGTATTGGATCAAATACATTTTTAAAACTGTATTTTATTAGATTTTTGTTAAATAATAATTTAGTGTATAATAGTAGCAGTAAATATATTAATTCAATCAATATCATTTATCTAGTCTAAATATGGCAAAAAATAGGGCCTATTTTGCAAGTGTCTTTTATTTCCCATAGACCCAAGCCTTATTGCCTAGACAAATCCCAACTGCTTTTCTGTGCTTTCACTAAGCTTTATTACACTTTTACATGCTTTTACCATGGTACTGGAGCTGGCAAAGTGTCAAGTGAAATCAGTTTAATCTCCAATGCTGCAAATGGAAAAGAATGGGCCTGATTTCAAATTGCTTTTCAGGCGGTCCCAGTTGCAGACAAAATGGTCGCTTAAGTTCAGAGAATGCACACACTTTATAATTCCAATGAGGATGACCTCTGCTTTGGATAGTACTGTGTGTTCAATGTTTGAAACTACCTAGATCTATAACTAGGGTATACGGCTTGTTTTCTGGGAATCTGGCTAGCATGAAGTTTCAAAATAAGTCTTTATCAATACCCAGTCATCATATAATTTAGAATAAACTCCACATAGAGTCGAAAAATGGTTTAATTGCCATGTTATAGCCCAGTTAAAACAAGTTTGAATGAGCTTATTGTTTTTCTGTACGGTATGTGTGTGCAAAAAGCTATGGTTAAAAGTTAAAATGCCATTCCAAAACTAAATATTGTAAAAAAAAAAAAATTAAAAAAATTATAACAACAAAAGCCAAGTTGTCAGCATAATATCAAATCATCTGAATAGTTTCCACTGTAGCACTGTTCCAAACAATGACAAATTGCCCACAAAGTTCATTTACAGCCCCCCCACCACCACCCCCACCCACAGAAACAGCTATTCACTTAAATTGCAGTTTTCATCGACAACAGTAACTTGAACTTGATGACAATGACACAGTGTGTTACTCTAATATAATAATATATTCTTAAGATAAAATCCATTTCAAATGAAGCAACGATTTTCTATGTAATCTCAATGTAAATCCTGGAAGGGCCCAAACTGCTTTGCAATGGGAGCCTTATTTCCGTCCCTGCTGTAGTAAAATTTACACTTGCAAAATCTGTCCGTGAAACAGGAGTATACTGTTTGAATCAGAGCTTGCTTGAGCTCTGTGACGAGAAAGAATAAACAGGTTGTAATTAGTTCTATTACACTTTATCTACTATAAAATGGATCCGGTAGGCATTCCTATAGCTAATACCTATAGAAGAGCTCACAACAATTATCTGCATCAGTGGTCCACATCAATACGTACACAATTGTTGATGGCAATGTCATAATAAGCAGTCCTTTAGCAGTCATGTACTGTAGGTTAAAATGCTTCAGAAGGCTGTTAAACTGATGGGGATTTCCAAACGAGACATAAATAGCAGAACTACTGTTTACCACAGTATCTACATGGGCTGCTGTCAATACTACCAGGACCACTGATCTGCAGAACAGTACATGGAAGTGAAATGATTGTTTGAATACACTTCAAAATGCTGGTAGATTAACTACACTGTACAGTATCCAATATGTGTATGTACTATAGCACCAACTTCAAATACAGAACTACATTAACAACATGTAGGCTAATTCTTCTTCTTTAGTTATACTGTAGCTGCACATGTTACAGTATTCAATACATGTAAATACATATTCAGTAACTTTATATTTTTTCCCTTTAAAGCAGAATTAGATACCAGTACTATAGCATTTATACTGTATGTCTGGTAATACAATCTAGCTGTACGGCATTGTATACTGTAATGTGACGACATCCATCTGAAATTGTTAATCGCATAATCAATAGTGATTAGCAGCCTGTGTTCCCACAAAACTCCCTGACAGTAAGGCTGGAACAAGGCCCAGTAAAGGACTTTATAACTAAAAGGTTGAGTAAGTGTTTACATTTTAAAGCATTCAAAGATTAAACACAGAACACAATGGTTTTCATTTTAAACTCGCCCCTTCCTAGAAACACGCTGCAATAAAAAGATTAAAATAGACGTTTACAATTCCCCCAGGATCACGAAAGCTTGATAAGAAAAGACTCATCAGCTATAATCAGAACTCAGCACAAGAGCTAAAGAACGTTGCAGTGGCAGGCCCGCCACTTGGCAGTTTTTCAATTTCAACATCTAATATGGATGAGTTATTCTGAGGGTTAAAGATGCTATTGAAAGTTGAACTCGGTGGTTTTATATAGAATACAAATACAGCGGTTCAGCTTTGACCTTCAATGGCTCACCTTTCCTGCTCTGTGTGAGTGTGTGTGTTTAAACTCCTCAAAATCAGGGTCTTCATACTTACTTTGTCCGAATGTGTTGTTGTTTGAAAGTGCAATGAACTCATTCAGACCTGTTGTCAGGCAGGAAGATATTGGAGGGGAGCTGTTTTCTTTGGCTGTAGCAGGTTTTGGGTCCGTTAAAAGTATCTGAAGAGGACATTATTTGAATAAAAGGACATAATAGAACAGGAGCGGGTCAATTTAAGAAGCTATTAAAAAGCGTTTTTAAACATTGATTATCGATGGGTGGTGTTCAATTAGTAAACTGTCGAAGATTTTTTTTTTTTGCTGTTGTTGCCAAATTTAATTTTTATACATGGCATCTGAGTGAATATCTACAGATACGTTTTAAACAATGCTAAAGAAAAGAAAGAGAAAACGCCTTCATCTGTTTTGTGTCCTTTTGTGCATCATCATAAAAATAAGGGAATTTATTTTGTTTATTTGCTGTTGTGTTAACAAGCCTAAATGTTAGGTGCTGAGGGATCCTATTACTGTAAAAAAAAAACTCCAAAGGTAGAACAACACCATTGAGCTAGGAATTCCAAAGCCTGAAGCCCAGGACTTCAGAAAGGCTGAACAGGGGGGTGAATGAGGGAAGAATAACAAGGAGGGAGACATGCAGGCAGACCTACAACACTAAAATAAGCAAGTGTGGGGTACCACAAAACTTGAAAGAAAAAAATGAAATGCTTAATAGATCTACACTATATATATATATACTTTATAATGATGCAGTATAATAAGCCACTGACTTAAAAGGCAATTCAGCTGTTCAAAAAACACCCAAACCACAATTCTCAGATTACCCTTGGGCCCCCCCCCCGTCAAGACACTCTCACTCAGCTTTGATGTTTAAGTTTTGTAGTAGGAAAAATTATTTTTCAAACCAGTAAAAAGCAGGACTTGAATACCTGGTCCAACAGGATACTGTAGAAATACAGCTGTGAAACTAAATGTGAATAATTCTCTGCTCAGTATGAACGGAGCCTCTGTCTACGTGCAGCCTTGCGCTCCTGCTTGCAGTACCGCTGGAATAATCTAGTCAAGTACCCCTCCTGAGTATATTGTAACTTTGGGGGAAATCTATACTTTGATGCACGACTTCTGGTATTTGTGCAAATGTAGATTCCTGTAACGTGCATGATTCTGAAAGAATCAACAGCCACAGCCTTGATAACGTGGCAAAGGATAAGGATGTCAGCATGCGTACTCAGAATCAATAAGACAGGCGCCTACAGGTTTCTGGCATTTAACTGGTTAAAGGTCCACACTGGAGGAAAGTGTTATCAGAATTAAAGTTAAAATATGTTACCTATCGATTGTGCAGTAAATGATGCAAAGAATACATTCAGGAATTTTGACTGGCAGGAACTTGTTCTTGCTTGACTTCTGAACAGCATAAATTCTATGCTGTACAGAAACCATTCAGTTTCTGTTTATTTCTTAAGTCGTTCACTGTATCTTTTCATGGTCCTTAAACAAGAAGACCAGTGAGCATTTATTAACAAAATAAGGCAAACAAATAAAAACAAATAGCATTCATTTGGCAAAAGGAATTTATTAAAACAAAAACTCAGTGTGGCAGTTACAGTACATAGATCTTAATTTTATTTTTCACATTGCACATGACAATAAACCCATATCTCTTTCTCACTGGGAGCTTCAACTAAGGTCTTTGTTTAAATAAAGCAAAACAGAATAAATCAAACGCTGGAAACATTAAATGGGCTCTCTGCTATTTTGTTTACGTTTTATAGATAATTGTGTTTGTACAACTCGTAAACCAGTGACACCTTCCTTCCCAGGTGTTGAAACAAGCTGGATTCAGCATTATGTAACAACCAAATCTTTGGAAGCTTGTTGGTCATACTGTTGACTAAGTTTAACATTTCCCTCTGTTTTGTAGATTTTCCAGTTTAAATGGACCTGTCTTGGCAGGCTATACTTAATTTAGGAAATCCCCAAAGTGTACAAGAAGCAAATAAAAAAAGCTAATTTAATACCACTAAAACATCCAGCACTAATTTAATGCCTCTAAAACATCCAGCACTAATTTAATACCTCTAAAACATCCAGCACTAATTTAATACCACTAAAACATCCAGTACTAATTTAATACCTCTAAAACATCCAGCACTAATTTAATACCACTAAAACATCCAGTACTTTTTAGAGTAAACACACGATAAACGCTTTTGTGGGTTCCTGTAGCATACGAGGAAAGACGAGATTGTGTACTTGATTCGAATTGTTCCCGATTCGAAGATATCCTTGATTAAACTGTAAATAAAAGCTATTTTTCGGAAGCCTGAGCCTGACTAAATTCCCTGGGCTGTCAAAATTGAAATTGTGCCTTTTACGTTTTTAGCACTGTTGTGTGCCACATTAAATCCTTGACATTTTCGTTGTTTGTGGATTATTTCCTCATTGTTCTCGGGGGAGTGCCATCCCTAATCTAGCAGTCTATCAGAGGAATGACAGATAATGACAGTGATAAGTACTGTGCTTTCACTTCTTTGGAAGCTCTCCATTTCCGCAGCCTATTAACGGTGTTGTACGATCTTGTCAGTGATTTTCTTTTGGTTGGTTTTACAAGAGTGCACCTAGGAGTCCTATCTGTCACTCACTGTTGCTGTTGAGTTGAGTTGAGTACAGCAACTCCCTCGACATGCTTTGATGACAAGCTTGTACAGTAGTGGGGGTCACAATGGCTAGTAAGAAACAATATGCATGCAAGTTTTACCCCTTTAGCAATTATTATTATAGATCAGTCACAGTGGAACAAAAATGTAGTAAACCTGGGCAAATGAGTGTGAATTTAGGGTAACAAAAACAAGTTTTAAATATAAAGTAAGTATTTTATTCAAGTATACTACGCATCAAGATCATCTACAAAACCAAAATCACAGAGTAACTATTAACGTCACTATTAATATAAAAAGGTACAGACAAATCAAGCATAAGCATCATGATGTCCAGGCTCAGATAGATAACACACATTTGGGGGGGAAGAACACTGGCCATATGTTTCATTTTAGAATCCATATTATTATTATTATTATTATTATTATTTATTTCTTAGCAGACGCCCTTATCCAGGGCGACTTACAATTGTAAGCAAATACATTTCAAGTGTTACAGTACAGGTAATACAATAAGAGCAAGATAAATACAATGACAAGTTCAAGCAAGTACAAGTGTGACAAAATACAATTCAGTAATACAGCAGATAAGTGACAGTGATAGTTACATCAAGATATGATTAAATACCAAATACTACAGTTTAAACACATGGCAGATTACAGTACTCTGAAGTACAGGATTAAATGCAGTAAAAAGTCAAATCCATAAAACAGTCTTCTCTCTACATACAGTATGAAGCATTAATATGAGATATAAATGTGACAGGTGTACCGCAGTACAGCTAGTTTCTGAACTGAAATGTGAAAGCCTACAACTCTGCCTATCAGATATGTTGTAAGGCTGTCCCACACCGAGCTAGAGCTTCAGCAAGAGACTACTCCACTGCATCACTAGTAATTAGATAAAACAATTACTTTATTGTTTTCTGTATTTTATTAATCTGACTGGCCTGTTTATTTGCTAATCCGCAACCCGTCCGCTCCAGCTCATCCAGAACTCCACTGCTCGCCTGGTGTTCTCTCTGCCTCGCTTCTCCCACGCAACTCCACTGCTCCGCTCACTCCACTGGCTCCCGATCACCGCTCGCATCCAGTTCAAGACTCTTGTACTAGCCTACAGATGCCTTGACCAGACTACACCCAGCTACCTCCAGACCCTCATCTCTCCCTACACCCCCACTCGACCTCTCCGCTCCTCCTGCACTAGAAGACTGGCTCTACCTCCTTTACGCTCCCCTGCCTCCAGAGCCCGCTCCTTCTCCACCCTCGCCCCACAGTGGTGAAATGACCCTCTCTTTTTTTCCCCTGGACACTTATCACTCTTCCTTAAATGCGCTTTATTTGCTCTTATCTCCCCCCTATTTTACTGCATTTAATCCTGTACTTTAGAGTACTGTAATCTGTCAAGTGTTATTTAATCTGTAGTATTTTGTATTTAATTATATTCTGATGTAACTATCACTGACAGTGTTATCTGTTCCGTTATTGAATCGTATTTTGTCATACTTGTACTTGCTAGAACCAAAGTCATTGTATTTATCTTGCTCTTAATTGTATTATTACTTGTACTGTGACAGAGGGACCAAGTCTAAATAGCGTATTATGACAGTGGCAGCACTTAATGCAATATTACCTCCCCTTTCCGAAATAAATGATGAAACCTGGTTCCTCTCGTATGCTCACCTTAACAACTGGGAGTCTTGCTGGGAGTCTTTGCTGGACTGGAGTACCTCACTATCCGAGCCCAAGCACACACCCCATCCTATATGCAATTCTTTGCATTCCCTTTTTTAATATGACTAAATTTATCATTTTAAAGAAACCATCCCCTAATTGGACTATCCCGTCTAGAATTGAATTCAAATAGCTGTCCCGATTTACTAAGCTCCAGCTCCAGTGCAAAATTAAAAATGAAAACAACTTAAAATATTAATTTGATGTTTCCTGCAGCCAATCTACAATTTCCAATAAATGATATAAATCTTTGCACTGGAGCTTAGTGCGTCTGTCTCAGTGAGACATATTTATATTGTTCTTTCCACTGGTAATACAAAGATAAACGACTGGTTGAAAACAAATACTATTATCAGATGCCACAAATCACTTGTGACAGCTTTTGTTTGGTGTGAAACTACATGGTCTGGCAGCCTGCCACTACATCAATCACAGCAAGCGTATCCTCCAGGGCAAAAAAGAAATACAACAGCCCTTTAAATCCTTTCATATTTTAAATGTATACAATCATTACCTTGGCTTGCTGTGAGTAAGTGGGAGATTGTGCATGAAATAATATTGTTATCCACCCCCCACCCTACGCTCAGGACTGAAAATAATATACACTTAAATGTTATTGTTTCACTGCATAAAGTGTGGTATGTATGGACCTATTCTTAAAAGAAATAACCTTGTTCTCCTTTTATGGGATGCTCATAATGTACTTTATCTCAATTATATCAGGCTGATAAGCTGACTCAATGTGTGAGTATGCAGACCCCAGTGCAGGATTTGAAATCCCAACCTGAATGCATTTGAGTTGAAAAGCAGAGGCTAATTTATACTGTGGTCTATTCATATTCTTTATCACTCATAACGGTGCTGAGATGCCATTTTTTTACAGTTCATGTAGACATAGACCAGATGGTATTGTAAAAACACAATGAGTATGAAACAATCAACAGGTATGGGAGCCTGTGTTAAAGATAGATCTCTGATCAGCCAAATGGAGCCATGAACTATTCTGGTCTCTGCTCCAGAGGTAACATGTGACAGAATAAATGAATGGGGCCTCCCTATGGATGTGACTCTACTGTACAGCAATCAGAAGTCTTTACCGCACAGTACAGTAGGTTATTTATAGTTAACAGCAAGCTGTCCCATCAAGTCATCTATAAAATGGAATGGGTTTACAAATAAAATGTAAATAATAACGATAACATACAATCAAAAAAATCATAATAAACGCCTTTACAATTGTCCACTATAAAATAGTAACCAGCATTTTTTTTTCAGTAAACAAATTGCATGAAGGAAAGACAATAAGAGATTGGACCTTTTCACTGAAGATGGCTGGGTAAGCTTTCCTGGTTTGGGAACTGGCAGGTTAACTGTGAATTAGCCAAGCCCGACGTCCAGAGACATCATCACTACAAAGCCCTGGATGGAGGTCCAGGAGGCCAGCTTTCTGTTTCCACTACAAAACACAAGGACTGTTTCATTCGGTTTCTTTTGCCATGTGTGGAGCAGATTTACAAAGCTGCACTTCAATGCTTGCACCATTTTTACATTTCTGATTAACCTGCTCTGCATTCATAATGTTTAAAATACAAGTCCAAACACAGGACCAGCAGCAGTCATCACCACGTACGCCATGGCTCTGGCAGCAAAGGCTAGAGCATAGGGGAGCAGTGGCTCAGCCAGAACCACAACAAAAGCACCCAACACCCCCGCCACGGGCTCCACCATCCAGCTCAGCTGCCCTTACCTGCAGAAACAGGACAATAAAATAACACGAGACAGAAAAAAATAACACACTTACAGATATGGCTGCAGAAGAGTTCTTGGCATCACTGGTAGAAACAGGAAATATTTTATCAATCATAAAGAACTTTGAAAATGCTGTCCTTCAAACTTATTTTTTGTGAGATTGCAGGATGACTGATTCACTACCCCAAATATAATAATGCCCTATACATTTTTTTTTTTGTGGTCAATTTCACCTAAACGGCATACTTGGGTTCATAGGTGTTGTAACAGGGCGAGGTGCCCTGTACATTGATTTGTCTGTTTATTTTTAGAACGGGGTCTCCCCCGCCGCCCTTGTGCAGATTATTGTTTTGTGTTTGTTTATATTATGATTTATTTATGACGGCGTAGCTGTGTTTTGTTATTATATTTGTTTAGTAGCGTGGATGGGTCGCCCCGACCACAGTAATTAGAAAACCTCTTGCAGAAGGTGGCCATCTCCCGAATTAATTAAGTGATTAATTTGTTGCTAAATTGGGAGATGGTCACCTGCATAAAAGCCTGCAGCTCGCTGCACTCAGTGTTAGAGTGGAGCGAGCGAGTGAGGAGCGAGTGAAAACGAAACTAAAAGAAAAAATATACAGGAACAGTGAAGGCTACAGCCCAGCCTGACCTTTATTATTTATTATTTTGTGTTCGAGATTTGTTTTGTTTGAACTTTTATTTTGCTCTGTGAGCACAGTCTTTTTGTTAAAACGCTTTATTATCTTGAAACTGCAATACTTGGTGTCAGTGTTTTTAGTTCCTGCTTCTGTCTGACGTCACCACCCAGCCACCCTGTCACAGGTGTGTAAAACAAGTTGATGCAGAGTTTAAAGAAATTTCACAGTGTGCATCACACCCCAGCCAAAAGGACAACAGATGCTCTCACAAACAGTGTTTGGATACATAGCAAGGTAATTTCTCCCTATTCCCCTAAAAATGCAATCCAGTCTAAGGTGGTCTGACAAGTGTTGCCTGTATGTTTAGACAGCAGAGATAATGTCAAGTACTGCTACAATAATCTGCTATGTGCTGTAGTACCAAACACCAGGGGCACTGACATGCTGGTATTTCCTCTATAAAGAGTGCGGGTGTAAGATCTGAAAAAATGTTGGGTCTTTCAAAAACAACAGACAATAGTAGAAAGAGAAAAGAGAGATGTCAACTGCTGAGATAAGATAACAGAAATGGAGCCACCAATTGACACCACAAAGTGTATATGCACCATAAAAAGTATTCCTTGGAAACAGAAACCACCTTTACTGCCATCCCCTCTATTGTTTTATACAACTTAAGTGTTTTATGCCACGTAAATTACCGGACATGGATCCAAGCTTGTTTTTTTTTTTTCCTTCTTCTAATAAACATGCTTTTATTAGAGCTGATGTTGTTTTCACCTGGGTTATATCAGAAATAGATTTGAAACAAAGTCAAAAGTCCACAGGTAATAGAACGTTTATTGTGTGGCCTTGGTACAGAAGTAGGTGACTTGGACAGTGTTGTACTTCATGCTGCCTGTCTATCTTGGACTTGATTTTTCTAGCTGAGTCATTGCTGGGTAAGACAGGGCAGCCACAGTTGCATTATCTGCAGCATCAACTCAGCAATAATATTATATATATATGTCTGTGTAATGGATTTTACTGTGTTTGTAAAAATACTACAGTGCACTTCTTTCAAAAGATTTTGGTTTGTCAAAACAGCTAATGTTATATATACTGTACATGTATTTATTTTACCAGAAAGCCTTCTATGTTGACTTGTTGAATACATTGTGTTTTAATAAGATAATTAACGTTTTTGGGCTAGTTTCAGAGACCCCATTTAGCACACATTTTGACTACACTATCTAAGTTCAATGAGGTAATTTAAGATACTTAGTGCTAATCAGGGGCTGGGAAACCAGTCATACAGCCTGCAATCGTGTGTCCCTATCAATCCCAGTACTGGGACACATAGTGTTCTAATTGAGGAGTAGTTGGAAGTTAATCAGTGGCTGTGGTTTTGTTAGCTGGCTGTTTAGTCATGCTGCTGCTCCAATTCTTCCCCTGTATCGTGACAAAAGGAGGCAAGTTATTCACACAAGCCCAAGAGCTAGGATGTCCAAGTCCTGCCTTGGGGTCACCAGTACAAAACTCCATTTAAAATGTATTGTTTTCACTGCTCGTGCCTGGTTCAGAACCAAACTGAGTTATATCCATAACTGATAGAAATGGTTTCTTACAGCTGTCACTGCATCTTTTCTGCTTGAAAAATCCTATATGTGCAAGATTATTTTGGGGTCTTTTTGGCAAGCAGTCAGCATGTAACTTGTATCTTAGTGTCTTCAAATACATAATTAAATGAACAATGCTAAGCTGGAAGAATCAACACGTCAAACAAAAGAAAATGATACCCATGGATTAGTAGAACACCTTGAGTGGAACTTAATGGCATATGACACAAAGTTATTTTGCCTGTGGCAAGTTGCAATAGTTCTGTTTTATTAGCAATCTGTGAAACCTTCACTCATCTTTATTGGGTTTTTGTTCTCGTGATTGCCCATAGGGGAAATTATAAGCCGTGTTTTAAATGTGACAACAGCGGCTTTGTGACATGATTGCTGCGCCACGCCACCTGCTCTAGTAGGGGTCTCTGTAACATCTCCAATTGCATTAAAAAAAATTTAAAAGATCAATATTGTAAAAATTCATGGGGGGAGAAAAAACTGGTGTGTCCACTGTCCAATTAAACAACATTGTTCTAAGTGATGTTAATGATTTTGTTTGTCTGACTGTGCTTTTGTGCTTGCAGCACTCGGCTGCATCCAGAGAAAATCTTTTGTTCTGCAGCTAAGCCCTGGGGGCCAGCAAGGCATGAGTCGGGAACGGTTTGGAAACGAAAAAAGAGGCTCTGTTTTTGGAAGATTTCTTTGGCTTTCCCCAACTGCTGCTGGCACACAGTCAAGATCCTGCCCTTAGAGTAGGAAGATTAATGACAGCTAGTCACGGAAAGGCTTGCAGCAGCAGCTTGTATGCGAATGAGGGAATGCGCATGTACTGTGTGAGGATGTGAGTGAATGTGTACAGTATGTGAGCTTTCTTTGTGTGTGTTTTTATATGCTATCTGCATCCAGCTGAACTCAGATAGCTGTTGTATTTGGTAGAGGACAGTATAAAAATGCAAGACTGCCCTTCGTCTGCTTCATTGACTTTATGATGAAAAATCAAATACATCCACAACTTTGAAAACACTCATCCATATAAAACTAAGTTGACAAACATTTCAACAAGGTGTCTAGATATTGTTTCTTTTTGTCTGCTGGACTTTGACAACTGGGCTTTTGAGGTGAATAATGAGAAACACTAACCATACGAAATGTAGATGTAAAAAGGTATTTATACTGTAATACTGGTGGTGGTCTGTGAATTATGCTTCATGGGAAAGAAACTTGAACTTGCATTGTCTTCATTAACAGCAGCATTGAAACCTTTCATTAAAAGCAGATTTTATGTCATCTATCAAAAGTCTTTAAACAACTCAAGACAGGAACTGCTCAACTCACAACAGTATGAGTTGCTTTATATGGCTTCATTCACGAGCAACATACTGGAGGAGAGATCAAATACTAATTACATTGTTTTTCCCCCTCAGGTTGTAAACAAATTTGGTTACCACAACTATCTAGTCTATAAAACGCAACTGTGTATAAGACGCATACCGTCTTTATTCAAGCAAATGTAAACTGCTTTAAAACATAAAGACAACACTCTACTTAAATTCATGCAAAAAAATATTTAAATATATACAATAAATAGATATGTAATTGTCATAGAAAAATAAAAATCATTGTTAAAGCATTTTCTGCCCCATACCTTAAGTCAAATCTGTACACCAGTATCAGTATATAAGCCGCACCACACACCTAAAAGATGAAACATTAAACATTAAATTGAAGGCGATTAATGCAGAAGCTCTTGGTCCATTTATAAATGGTCTAGTCTGCTGCAACAATAGGTGTGAAACTGTACAGCTGTCGACTGCAAGTTCAATCTTTAGCTGAGCCAGTTTAATTTCTCCCTACAATCCTGTTGCTGGGCTCGACCCAATGCTACAACTCAGCCGGAATCAGAACTCTGGCCCAGTTCTGACTGACGATCTCTAATGCCCATCTTAAATGGCAGAAAAGCAAACCAATACCCAAACACAACGGACAAGGGCTTTTTGCAGGGGGACCCCAACCTAATGACTAATTGTGCTGGAGTTCTCCCTTTGTCAAGCATATAGACTCATTCCTGACATAAATGTAATGAATCTGTAATATATGTATATATATTTTTCAATCAACAAATGGTGTTGCAACATGCACTAATAATAGGCATTACCAGCAAATTGTAATGCTGAAGAGGGAAGATGCCGGTTGGGAAAAGCTACTGGATCATAGCAGTCTAGGTTAATTTAACACTGGGGTGGAGAGAAGATGCAGCTGTTTAACACGTCACTCCTTCCAGATTTCTGACAGAATCCTTCAGGTCATAAAAAAAAAATATCTAAACCTCAGCTGGATCCCCCGCTGGGGCCTATCCTCAGTCAAGTGCATCTGAGCAGTAGCGGTTCATTAGAACAGGCAAGTGAGGTACAGCCTCACCAAAATCATAAAAGAAAAAACTTTTTTTTTTTAAATTAATTAATAAATACGTTATTATTAATAATTGCATATTTTAGGACAGTTAATCATGTGTATAAATACGTAAACATAGCGCCACAAGACGCACTTGAAGCTTGATTGATCACAACTCACTCTCTGCAGTAGTGAAAGCACAGTGGCAGAAGCCGGGAGATTGCAATGCAGAATTTGAGTCTGTGAGCTATTAGCGGTATCTAGCCTCACAAAGCTGCCTGGGGTTAGCATGGCAACCTAACACTATATGGAAACATTGCAGAGTGAATAAAACCACAAAGTGAGGCAATGAAGGGCTTGACCTCCCGAGTGGCGCATCCAGTAAAGGCGCTCCACGCGGACTGCAGGATGTGCCCTATATCCTGGAGATCGCAAGTTCGAATCCAGGCTATGTCACAGCCAACCGTGACCGGGAGTTCCTAGAGTACGGCGCACAATTGGCTGAGCGCTGCCCGGGTAGGGAGGGCTTAGGTCGGCAGGGGAATCCACAGCTCACCGTGCATCAGCGACCCCTGTGGCCTATAGGGCGCCTGTGGTTCTGGAGTGGAGCCGCCAGATCTGTGTTGTCCTCTGGCACTATAGGTCTGGTGATCGCTGTGGATCCGCAGTGCGAAAACTGACGGCTTGGCAGGAGCACGTTTCGGAGGAGGGGAGGTTGCGAGCGGTGAGCCCAGGACACAGATAATAATTGGGCATACTAAATTGGGGAGAAAACCAGGGTAAAAAATTGGCGACGACTACATTTATAAAAAATAAAAAATAAAAAATAAAGGGCTTGACTACACTGGCGTAACAGTCCATGAGAATGGGGGGTGATCTGCAGCAGCAGTGACACAGAGATATAGAGGATCGTAATTTTTTTAGTAGTGATGGCTTCTGAGGAAAGTGACATAGTGTGTGAACTGAAGAAAAGGGGATTTTCTATAAGATCACAAGAGGAGAGAAGATCAATTATCAAAAAAGGCAGGCAAACACCAGCACTTGAAGCATTTAAGAAAGACAGTAGGACAATACGACAATTTAAAACATGCTGGTATGAAGTACATAAATGGCTCACAGGCAGTGCTGTGAGCAACAAATTATATTGCTTTCCACCCAAAAACATATTTGGTCTGGCGAAGGTCACAGCGACTGGAAAAATTTATCGCAAAGCTTAACTAAACACAGCTCATCTCAACAGCATGTAAAAGGAGTTAAAGGTTTACTGGCAGAAAAATGCAGCAGTTTGTTCAGGCCTGTCTAAGACAATCCAAAATGAACTGATCAACTGCGTGGCAGAAGAAATAACGTCTTACATTGAGATTGGAGAGACCAGCTTCTTTGCTTGTGAGACAGACGAAACAACTGACATTTCTAAACTAAGCCAGCTTTCAATTGTGTTACATTACGTGGATGGGAAGGGGAGCCCACGGGAGAGATTCATGGGTTTTAAAGATGTCAGCGCAGCTCGGAATGCAGTTGCTTTGAAACAGGTGGTGGATTCACAGTTGTTGAAATACGACTACAAAAGGAAACTTGTGTCTCAGTAGTATGACGGCACTGCGGTGATGGATGGTGAACTGGGAGGTCTGCAAGACCACATTAAAAAAGAGGCACCCAAGCTCTGTTTGTGCACTGTTTTGCCCACAGATTAAATCTAATTCTCCAGCAAGGGACTCAGTGTATAAAACAAACGCGTACCTTTTTTGCAACCTTACAAGGTTTTGCCACATTTTTTACACACTCGAGCAAACGCAGTGAGCTGCTGGACCGAATCGTGGACAGAAAAATCCCTACACTGTGTGCAGTTTGGTGGACATCTAGCAACAAAGTTTTACATGCCATTGTCTCAGAAAGAGACAAGCATTGTGAAGTGTTTCAGGAGATTCTCGATGGCCTTGGTGGGGACGGAGAATCTAGGCAACAAGCCATAGGATATCACACAAAACTGAACGACTTCCAGTTTCTTTTCTTGGCATACTCCTATCGTGATATCTTCAACGTCACTGACATTCTGTACGATGGTCGTCAGAAAAAAGCTGTTGATGTTAATTACTGCACCTTGCAGGTTCAGTTAACGATTTCAAGGATTGGTCATCTGCGTAAAGAAGAGCAGTTTAAAGAGGTCTTTAATTCTGCTGCCGCTATCCTCGCTGACTTACCTTCACCTCCAAAGAAACGTAGACTGGAAGATGGATCCCCTGAAGACGTTCAGAAAATGTATTTGTCACTGTGCAATAAAATCGTTGATAGCAGCGTTGCACAGCTTTCTTTCAGGTTTGTTGACATTGAGGCCATCAGACTGTCAGACTCCACATTTCCAGCTTTCAGTAAGCAGTTTCCCACATCTGCTTTTAATGGATGTGTAATTGCCCATGTCTTGCCATAGCTTGATATCATAATAGTTTATTGATAGGAATATTTTATACTGGTGTCACACAATAACTTATAGAATTAATTAATACGTGACTTTCAGGTTATGTTTGGCAACTGACTCTGGAAACTGCTTTAAAAAGTGTTGGGGCTATTATGTATTGTAATGGTGGGCTAGCCTGTCAGCTTATGTCCGAGACTTTGGACTTGATGTGGGATAGAAGGGGAGCTGGGAGTTTGCAATGTAAATAATTCTACGAAACGTGTTTGTGTACTGGCTTTGAATGCCTGTTTGTGACCAAAAGTGAACCTGCGCATGTGAGTCTGTTACCATTGGTTGGTTTCCAAGCTACGTGATTGGAGCATGTAGTGAATGTTTGATTGGGCACTGGCACACTGGTGAGAGGTCAGCCGTGGTGGGGAGGGGCCGAGGGTATAAGAGTCTGTCAGCCATAGATATGCTGTCAGCATTCTGTTGCTGTTCCTGATTGGGCCTGATTGAGAGAAACTGCTATAAAATCATAAGTGAAAGAGCTGAATAAAAACAACAGTTATAACTGGTTTTGCCAGTTTTTTCTTCTTCTCCCACTGAGAACCGCGACCACACGCTTCTACAATACCAGTAATACCTAGTGACTGTTTAAACTGATATAAAAAAAAATAAAAAAAAAACTTTCTGTTTGCCTTTTTTTCATTACAGTATTATCATTTCCTTTTAAAACAATGTAATCAATGTAATAATAATATGCTACACAAGTAGAGCATTATGGATGCAGTAAATTACAGTGGGGGTAATTGTGCCTCACCTGTCAAAAAGGTCACGAGCCGCCACTGGATCTGAGCATTCTAAACTTGAACCTTGTCATTTTTTGGCATACCTAAGATAACACAGTTTTAGGAAAGAAAGAAAAAGCTACTTTCTTGAAAGTGACATTTTGGATTTGCTTGAAGTCTACAGGGACAGAGTCAGGTAATAATTTTAAGAGTTTAATGGAATCTAAAACAACATGCTTTCAGGAACAGGTCGCTTTGGCAATAACGCCCAACACTGGGATTAAGCAGAGGTAAAGGAAGTATATGATACAGCTTGCAGGTGTTCTTTTTTCTGCTGCTGTTATTTTTCCATATTTCCTTTTAATTTGAAAGGGATTTATGTACCTTTTATGTGTTGTGATTATTTAGTACAACTCAAAAACGGATTTGCTAAGACCTCGCCAAATAAAACTCCCACTCCCACTGCATTTTGATCCATTCCCGGTTTCACTGTGAGTTTATCCTGACCTTGTTACCTATACACTGTGGCTAATCAAGCTCATATCAAAACCTGGAATGGCTGAAACTGCTATGCAAGTAACCTTCTCGTCTTATTTCCATCCCTGCAGCTACATCAGTCTGAAGGCCCAGACTGGGTTGCAGTCGTGCAAACGCAAACCACACTGGTTAATGGTTAGGAAGGTAAGCTGTGACTCACTTGAGGGAAAAATGCTGGGAATTTGTAGTGTGGGCACAAAATGAAACCAGTTATTGGAAAATGATGTCTCATTCCCATCAGAATTGCGCATTCTGTACATCACAAAAGGTCATCCTTATAACTGGGCAGTTGTGTCAAGAAGAATTGAAAACCACACAGAACTGTTCACTTACTGAAGGATATCTTGTAAATATCCTACAAGCAAAAGCTATTTATTATTATTTTTTATGAGGTCACTAAAGACAAAACAGTCCTGCAGACTATTTCCTGCCAAAACCTTAAGTTGCATTTGCTCAATTTTAGGTACTTTTTTTCCAAAACAACTTCACAATTCCTTCCTCAACTGGAAAGAAACACAAAAGGAAAAAAAGTGCTGGAATTTTCTTAACAGCTACAAAAAAAAAAAAAGAGTCTTCAAACATTATCCCAAAGCAGGAAAAGCCATCCATTACTGAAAACAGTGAGTCTACTGTCTGAGGCCTGTTCCTCCTCTGCTCCAGTACAAAGAGGCCATTACTATCCCCAGACCACAACAAATTAACGTCCGGGAAAGGAGAGAGCCTGTGAAAGAGTGAAAGAGAGGTTCTGTGAGAAACAAGAAGAGCTCTTACTGACAGGGCAGGCACCCCTACCCCCTCCAGAGTGACCTCTAACCTTTGACCCAGCAGTAACAACAAAAACTTCTCATGGAAAGGATGAGAACTGGAAGACTGTACCTGAACCTGAAGCTGAAATATGCAGCATCCACTGATGCTCATTAGTATTGGCTCCTTTTACAATTTAAATAGATAAAGGATCACTTTAATATGTAATAGCTTACTTTTTTGTTGACAATTACCACTTTATCAGCTAAACATACAGTATACATCAGGATTGTGCGAAATGGGCTGGACAAATCTATACGCATCAGCTCAATTGAAAAGAACAACAAAATACTCTGGAAAAGTAAGTCAAGTATCATTTGCCATAGTTTAAACATCTCACCCAGCAACAGACGTGTGCTCCCTAATGACAGGCTATTTGGGAATAGGTTGAGTCCTGAACAGAGGAAACCCTTACTACAGCACTGCTGGTGTAGACCACAGTGACCCGTCTCATCTCATTGGGTGACTGTAAGGCTGTCACAAATTACTGCTGTACTTATGAGGCACTGTACGAAATGATAGTGCTACAGATCCCATTGATAGAATCCGATTCACATCTGTATCCTGCAATAATCAACTTCCAACTCACTCAACTCTCTTATTAAAATGAACAGAGTGTTTAACACAGTCCAGAGTCTATGCGGTCTGGGGCAATTTTAAACCACACCATTATTCACAGCGCTTTCTGTGTTTCTTGACAGGTCGAATGTGGATCTGTACATTAATTACAGAAAGAAACCACCTGTTCAGCCGCAAGCTTCCTCACAGACAGCAATCCGCCATTTCAAGAGAAGGGATCCCTCCCCTTCCTTCACCACAGTGTTCATTCATGACGTTGAACACAAGAAGTGAGCAACCACAGTTTGCTTTCTCTGGAGTATTAATGCTCCTGTCCTGTTTTGGTATACCCATATGGGACTTTCAGGTGCTAAAAGGTTAAAACCCTTACACTGCATACTGTACATCTCCTAATTCCACGTCAAAGCCACAGTGCAAGCTTACATTTTTAAAGCATTTTTCACCCAATGCCATGCTACACTATGCTTTTTAAGTTTTTATAATGTGCATTTTAATGATACATATCAACCCCCCCCCAGAATATCTAATTCGAACTGCGTGGCATCTCTGCCAACTAATGTATTTCCTGCCCAGTAACCAACCAGCCTATAGAACTTAATGACTAATGACTGTCCAGATTAGAAACCAGTCATTTAGAACCATTCCCATTGAGTGACTGTAATTGACCCCATGGAACCACAAGCAATGAAATGTTCCCAAGAGAAAGCATAGTACATTTTAGATATTACTTACTGACATGAACATGACTTTCTTTCTAACAGAATTTGAGAAGCACATAGTGAATGGAAAATCAGTACCGGACAAAATGTACAAACATGCTTTAAAGTTGCCCTCAGGTCGTCTTCTGTGGCATCACTCCCCCCTCACTTGAAACCTGAATTGTATCTTCCACTTTACAAGTGCAAATGTGTATAACAAACCAAGCACAGCCACAAACTGATAACATCTAATCTGATATAATGGCTAATTGGTTTGGATTACTTCTGCCCATAGAATACAACTGGTATACTGCCTGATCTTTATTTGGATCATCACAGCATGCAATGGATCAAATACAAGTTGTTTGACAGGTCATGCACACTGCACATTGTACACACAAGGCTATACTGTCAGATTCTGCTGTGTAAACAGGTAATGTATCAGTCAAATTACTTGTTTTCTCTCAATTAAAAACACAAAGAGCCAATTGATAAAACTTTTTGCCGAAGTTTGCATGGATTTTAGAAATGTGCTAGAAAGAGTTTATATATAGCAAGTTGCATTTTTTGTACTGTAGTACCCTGAAAAGGATATTAAAAACAAAATATGCTTTGGGTAACCCCCTTATTAAAATCATGTTCATTTTTTTTTTTTTTACTTATTTATTTCACACGTACCATAACAGTATATCTGCTTGCTTGCGTGGCAGGCTTACATACTGTTTTGATTGTTATCACATGCCATGAAAGAGCTGATTGTTTTCGGGAGCCTGATTACATCACAGCTTCCCACTTTAGCTGCCTGGCAGGCCTTTTGATGGCCCTGCAGGTGGGAAGCAGAGTGCTTGGAAACCACAGGGGCCCCAGAGAACTTCCTCATACCTGCCCTACCTGTTCAACCCAGCCAGCTTAGCACGCAACCGGCACTCTGTTTATCACAGCTCCTCACGCAATCTGGGACTGTAAGCTAGTGCAGAGAGGAAGGTAGGCGTGTGCGCATGCTGAGCTTAATCACTGTGTGTGAGTAAAATACACCTCACTGATAAGAGATATAGCCAAACACAGTAAAACAAAATATAGTTCATACCTCACTGCTTTTACAATACCATTAACTGCCTGTGCAAATCAACTTTTAACTTTAATAAGTCAGTCTAAAGCAGTTATTGTGATAGTTTATTACATTATTACTATTATATTTTTTGTTTTCAGATAATGCATTGGGGCATGTGGTATTGGTGACTTGTTTGACTTACCAAACATTATAGTATATTATTTGTACTAATTGGTAAACTGATTATTATTTTTGTCTTGTGCAACATAACAATGGCTCTACTCCTTGACATTTCTGTAGAGGATATGGTACATCTCCAGAGCTTTTTTTACCCCCAAGTTTACATACAGTAAGTAAATGAATCAAACCTTGTGCACTGCTAGACTCGTGAAGATTTCAAACTACTAACCCTGAGATTCCAGAACTTGGGTATATTTCGAAGGCAAAGGCGAATTTCGAGAGATAAATAAATCCATTTTAACGGTATAGACTAGAGCAAGCAAATACTACTCAGAACAACAACAGAATTCCTGCACCCTGCAACTATTTTGTTTTTATTTAGTGCTGTACTATTATATACAATTACTTCATTCCTCTCAGAAAATGTGTCCCAAGCTGGGGGCCCTTGTGTGTATTAGCTTCAAAGTGCTGACACAGGGCAATCTTAAAAAACTAAAGCCTGTAACATCCAGCGCTAATCCCAGGTTCTGCAGGGGTTAAAGGGTTGATACCGTGTAGGCTTTTTACTCCCTGAGGACAGTCTTATCCTTTATAGATGTTCTAGCAAACTCCCATGGGCGAGTCTAATGGATATACTGTATGTCTTTTATAACCTGCAGTTGTAAGGTGAGTTCAAACATAGTAGTGAGGAGTAGTGGTTAGGGCTCTGGACTCTTAACCAGAGGGTTGTGGGTTCAATCCCAGGGTGGGGGACACTGCTGCTGTACCCTTGAGCAAGGTACTTTACCTAGATTGCTCCAGTAAAAACCCAACTATATAAATGGGTAATTGTATGTAAAAATAATGTGATATCTTGTAACAGTTGTAAGTCGCCCTGGATAAGGGTGTCTGCTAAGAAAATAAAATATAAAAGAACCCAAGAGAAGTTTCTATCCAATACAATGAGATGGGAAAGACATCAACTGAACCTGATCTGAAATATAAATCCAAGAAAAGTTGAAGTAAACTGCTTGTAATTGGACGCTGAAGACTAGCTCTACGTGAGTATATTTTGTTATATAAACCTAAAACAGAGAACGTCAAAACAAGTTTTTGGTAAGACAATTTGTATGTTCTGTAAAACAAAAAAAGACTTAATATTTAGCTTTATCATTTTTTTTTGAGTCATAAGAACATAAGAACGTAAGAAAGTTTACAAATGAGAGGAGGCCATTCAGCCCATCTTGCTTGTTTGGTTGTTAGTAGCTTATTGATCCCAGAATCTCATCAAGCAGCTTCTTGAAGGATCCCAGGGTATCAGCTTCAACCACATTACTGGGGAGATGGTTCCAGACCCTCACAATGTGTAAAAAAGTGCCTCCTATTTTCTGTTCTGAATGCCCCTTTATCTAATCTCCATTTGTGACCCCTCCATGTTTCTTTTTTTTGGTCGAAAAAGTCCCTTGGATCGACATCGTCAGTACCTTTTAGAATTTTGAATGCTTGAATCAGATTTTCTTTGTTCAAGACTGAATAGATTCAATTCTTTAAGCCTGTCTGCATATGACATGCCTTTTAAACCCTGAATAAATTCTGGTCGCTCTTCTTTGCACTAGAGCAGCAATATCCTTTTTGTAGCGAGGTGACCAGAACTGAACATCATATTCTAGATGAGGTCTTACTAATGCATTGTAAAGTTTTAGCATTACTTCCCTTGATTTAAATTCAACACTTTTCACTATATATCCGAGCATCTTGTTGGCCTTTTTTATAGCTTCCCCACATTGTCTAGATGAAGACATTTCTGAGTAAACATAAACTCCTAGGTCTTTTTCATAGATTCCTTCTTCAATTTCAGTATCTCCCATATGATATTTAAAATGCACATTTTTATTGCCTGCGTGCAGTACCTTACACTTTTCTCTATTAAATGTCATTTGCCATGTATCTGCCCAGTTCTGAATGCTGTCTAGATAATTTTGAATGACCTTTGCTGCTGCAACAGTGTTTGCCACTCCTTCTATTTTTGTGTCATCTGCAAATTTAACAAATTTGCTTACTATACCAGATTAGAAATAGCAGAGGACCTAATACTGATCCCTGTGGTACTCCACTGGTTACCTCGCTCCATTTGAGGTTTCTCCTTTAATCAGTACTTTCTGTTTTGTAGATGTTAACCACTCCCTAATCCATGTGCATGCATTTCCTTGACTCCCTACCACGTTCAGTTTGAGAATTAATCTTTTATGCGGGACTTTGTCAAAAGCTTTCTGGAAATCTAAATAAACCATGTCATATGCTTTGCAAGTATCCATTGTCGATGTTGCATCATCAAAAAAGTCAAGCAGGTTAGTTAGACACGATCTCCCTTTCCTAAAGCCATGCTGACTGTCTCCCAGTATTCTGTTACCCCATAGGTAATTTTCCATTTTGGATCTTATTATAGTCAGGTCTTTTTCTTATAGTCAGTTAACAATGCCTTCCAACTGCCCTAAAGCTATTTCACTCACAGTAGTGTGGGATAGATTTAAATTGAATCTGGTAACTAATGATTACAGGAAACTTGTAACTGCTACTGAAATGCAAATGATGTATGTGCTGTACACATGATGACATGGAGCCAAGCTACTTAACCATATGAGCCAGCTCTGTGGTATTTTAAACATGAAGGATGCGGGCATGATAGATTGCAGTAAGAAATGATCAAGAGTCCCAAGTACACCCGGCAGGCACATTGGAGCAGACAGTTATCAAAAAGCACTTGGATGGGGACAGCACACCAGTCTTTACAAGGCACAGCAAGGGTTTTGAGGAAATTCTAACATTTCCCTCTTTTACATACTGTACTGTTCAATTCATTAACCTGCACTCATTGGCCAGGGAGCTGAAGGCAACTTTTGCGTTTTTTGTTCTGAGAAATTAACCCCCAGATTCCAAGCATAAACCATACAAAGAAAGCACTTACAAACCACTAAGCCTCTACAAATTCTGCCTTTCACATTAACAGAGCTCTCCCCTGCGCAAACCCGCAAATATTTAATGTCTTTGCTGATTAGCCTTTGCTAAAGGCACTGACTTTTTTTTTAACATGTTATCTTTACACATAAAATAAAATATATTTCAAAAATATAAAAAATACATAGTAGAAATAACCTCTTAATATCCAGGTTAAGATTATCCATTAACAAAGGAAACAAGCTGACAAAATTTAAAGTTAGGACAGATTATTCCCCAGGCATGTCAAATGGTAAGTGAAACTTCTGTAATAATTCCAGGTAATGTACAAAACAATCACAAAATGTCAGACAATGGAAATGGAGGGTGTTTGCAAGTCTGAAATCTGTGTAACTTTGACTATTTTCAATGACTTGGTGACTATGTATTGCAATACTAAAATGGCTAGGTCTTTAACCGAAGAAAAAAATAGGAAACAAAAAACAATTAGCCAGAAGAGGAGCTGTGTTGAACTGGTAAGATTTTCAGCATCTGCTTTTCCTATTTTTTATAGCAGCCAGGAGTCCTGTTTCCGCTGGTTTCAAGCGTTGTGTCCTCTGATTTCAAGTGCTGACTGGCCAGTTCATAAGTGTGTGGTTTCTAACATTGAGGCGCTATTGTATAAAACTGAGTAGGCAATCACCACTGAGGACTGCTATGTTAGGATCACTCCTTTAATTCTATTTTAGTTTAGAAGTTTATGCGATGAGGGGCATACTTACATATGTTCATTTCTACAGGCTATTCCATACTAAGTTAACTGCTAAGTTTCAATCAGTCATTTATCACGATTGCTACTTGCCACAGGGCTCATCTACATATCCCTGAGAGCAGCAGACCTTGAGAAGCAAAGAGGTCTGTATTGTATCCCGCTGGTTTATTACCATTGTTTTAAAGGTAGACTATTACCCTTATCTGCCCTGCCTCGCCACACAGCAAGGCCTTCATTATGTAGCACCTACTGTAGCTTGTTTCTTAGGACTGCGTTGCACTTCAGTCTCATCGTCAACATTGCAATGTTTATTAAGGTACAGTAACTGTTTGAAGTATTAGTCACACGCAGAGTAAACGTTAACTCGTTGTATACAATGAGATGATTCATGACCAGGAGGTAATAAGGTTGATTAGCTACTGTAGTTAATTTATATATTTTTTTTTTTTTACACGGCGTACTACTATTAGAACATAAGAAAGTTTACAAACGAGAGGAGGCCATTCAGCCCATCTTGCTCGTTTGGTTGTTAGTAGCTTATTGATCCCAGAATCCCAGGGGGGCAGCTTCAACAGCATTTTTTGTTGCTTCAAAAATGACATTTTTTGTTATTTTTTTTTCTTCTTTTACTAATGCCACCTGGTTCCCATGTTAACCATGCTGGTATGAGTACACAAGCCCCCAAATCAGTTTAAAAACAGACAGGTAGAGTAAAACAATCATTACAATAACACCAGCTGGTAAAAGAGCTCTGGTGAAGTCATGCTTTGTGTGTCTTCTATGCATTGGCTGTTCTGGATACAACAGGTGGCTGCTCAGGTGTTTTCCTTTTCTAACCCTGACAGGCAGCGAAAGCAGCTACAAAGAAATAACGTCTTCAAATCGAGGTGCTTGGTACTCAAAATATTTAGATGGATAGATAGGTAGGTAGACAGAACAATAGACAGATAGATAGATAGATAGATAGATAGATAGATAGATAGATAGATAGATAGATAGATAGATAGATAGATAGATAGATAGATAGATGATTGTAAAGGGAGTTGGCCACTTTGCTGTAGAAATATAATTTACTGTAGTTCAGTGAAACTTGACCGCACTTGTCGCTGGTGCCTAAATGTTACTGCATTACCTGTTTAATATCAGCTCTGTTATTTCGATCGTTGAGAAAACTTCAAAAGCAGCAGAAGCACTTTTAAAGGGACACACATTGTGTAGGAGTGTTTCCTCCACAGCATCACTGTGAAATTGTCCACACGCTTAATAATCACTCTTTATATACTTAGCTATGGTGAATTCATGATTTCTGAACAATGTCTTTAAGGCAATTCCAAATAAAACATAGCACAGGAAAGAAAAGGCATAACTCACATTGTACACTGAATTGTAAGCATAACACCTACTGTATTTGACAATGAATAAGGCTTTGTCTCAAGTGGAATAAATTGAATCTAACATGCAACATCTATAAATAGTGTGACTAATAAATTACATCACTAATCCAAAACATACAAACGAATGAAGAAAAACACAGGCATTTAGTAACTTCAGTTTGAAGTCTATTTTGTCACTTGGCTTTACATGTATTTGTTGCAGACTTTAATAAAGATTAATGGCCATTAGATTAATGTGAGACCCCCTATTTTATGTTTGATTGACACAATATATTGAAATGCATCCATTTTCATCAGACTGATATCCTTGAAAAAGGGATACTGCAGTTAAAAGCCATGCTGGTTTTTAGTTTAAGTAAATATAGTGAAGAAGGGTGTGAGTAGATGCAGGCTTGTGCCACCTGGCCTGGCTGCGAAACAGGGGTTATTTTTGTGCAAGTTAGTTTATTCACACGCAAGGGGGTTTATTGTCTTCCAATATAAACAGTTACATGAGTGAAATTTCTGACAGCCAGTAAAAAAAAAAAGAATAAAAAAAATTAAATCAAGGCTTTGGAAGTGCACCACCACTAGGTGAAACAAGCAATAACAGCAATATCATACAGCGTGGTCTCAATGCTCCAAAACGATTACACAGCTGTCAAAAGCTGCCAATGGTACGAACATATTCTTACGTGTCTTTTTAACAAATACAACTTCCCCAGAACACTTGTGCAGCATGTCTCCAAAGCATTCAAGAAGACCCTTAGTGGTGTATTAAAGTGGCATTCTGTAAATATATCCTACATATCCTACAGTAACCTCAAGTGCAGCATGCCTTTTGCAGCAGTATACACAGTAAATTAGACATAGTGATAAACTGTCCTATAAAAAGCAGCTGTACTTAAAAATGTAGCTCTGCGGTAGAAGACTTATAGCAGTGTAAACTCTCAGGTATACACGATGGATTAGGGTTGCACTAAATAAAACTGAGGAGAGTTTCGTGTCTGGAGTTATCCAGATTCAGTCACTGGTCTCTCGCGATAGTTATGTAAAGACTGAACTCCACAAGAAAGATTCCTTTGCAAGATACTTCAGATAGTTAAAAAGCTTCAGATCTAATATGCTCCAGTGAGTGGGGAGGCTGGTTTATTTATATCAAGTTCATGAATGGAAATAAGACTCCTATTGCATAGCAGTTTCACCCATTCCAAGTTTTACTATGAGCTTCATTAGCTAGTGTATAGCTACCAAGCTCAGGTCTGTCTAATTAGACTCACAGTAAAACGAAATGTATAAATACTGATTAGAATTAGGGAGGGACCAAATATGGGTTTAGTTCAGCAACTTCAAAAAAATCCCACATTTTAAGCTTTGTTTATAGAGAAGTTTACAAAAAAATGAAAGTTGTATGCCAGCAGTCAGTCAGAGGTTCTACTGCATCAGCCGTAGGGTTTTTTTCACTATTTCTGAATAAAAAAAAGAAAACACAGAGATCATAATGTCCATGTATCAAACTGCTTCCTTAATCTCATGTCTAAAACCACACTATAAGAGACCACTAAGCCTTTAGCTGACAAGCAGGCCTGCTCAGTGATATGCAGTATTTTGTAACATGTCTCATTGGACAGGTCTATAATCTTAATGCACACTTGCTACCAGAGGCCCTCCTCTGGGTTCATGCACTGTATGTGATGATACGCTTCATTAATTAAAAAATGTGACGCTAGGGAAGAAGGGTTTTTTTCTTAAAATGATTGATAACATCAAACAAACCCCGTGATGCACATCCTGGAATGTAAAACACACACGCTCTGTTTTCATATTTTTAGGAGTGTCACAATTGCAATGCTTTATTTAAACACCTGCTATATTTAAAGTCTGTTCCTAATTTCTGTTTTTCGTGCTACATACAAATGGATATGTGAACAACAACAGAGGCATGACCAAATGAACAAATAAACAAATAACTAAATTAATGAATTCATGGGCAGTTCAGATTGATGCTGTGTGAAGTGTCACAGTGGCAGTGAACCTACACTAAGTAAACGCACAGCTATGGATGGGATTTACTCATCCTCTTTGTTTGTATGACATCCAGAAAAAAAGACTTTACTTCCTATACCGATTCAAAGTTACTGGAGCCCTTAGATCTCTATGAATTAGCTCCTTTGTCCACACAGGGGGAGCGTTAGGACCCAGCAAAGGGTTACAGATGTCTTGAGAAAGTGGTAGAGCTACAGCGATCCACAGGCACCAAGCAGCTGTTGTGAGACAAAGAAAGAGAGTGTGAGAGAGAGAGAGAGAGAGAGAGAGAGAGAGAGAGAGAGAGAGAGAGAGAGAGAGAGAGAGGTGCAAGAAAAGGGCCCTTTCACAAGCTGGTGTGCCCTTCGGAGCCCCATACAATGTCCTCTTTGAGGGCTGTGAAGAATAACATTTAGTTTTCAAAGTTTTCCCATCCAAAAGTTCTGGATAAGTTTACTGACCACTTTACTGACCACTTACGGTAGAGAATTCGACTGATTCCTTGACCTTACCAACAACTCACCCACCCACACTGGCTATTCTTACAGCCCCATGGATTTCAACATCATCATGACCAGTACTAACTCTATCGCTGTTAGAAGAACCTTGTGGAAGAGGCATCCTTTCTTAGGAAACACAGAGACAAGGCTAACCATGCAGTGGAGGAATGTACATCCTCTCTCTTAACCTGGCAAACAACATGTCCAACTCCTGCTGGGATTACAATGTCATTATGTTTACATGTGTGGTCACTTTTTAATCTGATGCATTTCTACATATACAATGTGAATATATCATTGAGACATTATATTTTCAGGGTTTCCCACAGACAATGACAGCCATTCAGAATTGAAACGGGGAAATGCTTTGCTAAGAATACAGCCATTGCTTCCATCGAAGTAGTGTACTTTTCCTGGACCATCCTAGTTTGCAAATCACAAGAGTAGTTAAATCCCCATTGGTTTCAACATGAACGTCTTGGGAGTCATTAAATAAACAGCACAGGGATTTCATAGGTAGGAAATGACAGAATTAAATACAACGGTAATGCGTTCTGGGTCTGAAAAAGCTGCTGAAGATACTATACATGTTAATAAAAAAAAGCAGGCTCTCTCTTTAAAAAAAAAAAAGCCAGTGGATATGAACTCCAGTTAATAAAGACACTATTCTTTTCAAATTACACTATGAAAATGGCCTGAAAAGGACCCAAGGTTAAAGTAAAAATACCCCCACCCCCCCTTCAATCTATCCCCTTGTGAAAACATCTGAAATAATATTGTGATTTTGCAAAGCTCTCGGCCATATGGCCACCTGCAAGCGAACCAAAGGCACCATTCAGTAAGTCAGCAGTACCAACATTAACTGATTTGTCTCAATGGGGTTTCAGTTAACTCCTGCCATTTTCAATTTGGAGTAGGTCTGAGGATGTTTCGACAACAATTCAGCTCCTTTTAGACACTTTAAAAAGTTGGGTGGAGTCATTTCTGGCAGCTATGGTTACTTACTGGGTTTGTACAAAACACTGCGAAGCTTAAGAAGTTCGAGACGCATCCAGGATGGTTGCTACCAAGGTCAGAGGTGATTGCCAATCTGGTCACGCTGCCTGATGTGCTTTCACATCGAAGAACACTGAATCTCTGATATCATGACAAGCAACTGACAGGTCAAAGTGGGGAACAGCTGTTCTGGTACTTTAGATCCCTGTAAATTAGGCTTATTTCCCATAGCTCCAGGAGTTCCATTGCATCTTCATTGCTGTCGAAGTTTACAGTCAGGAAGGACATTCTCACATCCCTCTCAGAGACCCACAGGCCTGCACAAATAAACTTCAGTACAGCTTTTGGATTAATTACTTCAGCACAATGTGTACATTTTATATACAGTACTGTGCAAAAGTTTTAGGCAGGTGTGAAAAAATGCTGTAAAGTAAGAATGCTTTCAAAAATAGACATGTTAATAGATTATATTTATCAATTAACTAAATGCAAAGTGAGTGAACAGAAGAAAAATCTAAATCAAATCCATATTTGGTGTGACCACCCTTTGCCTTCAAAACAGCATCAAGCATCAATTCTTCTAGGTACACTTGCACACAGTTTTTGAAGGAACTCGGCAGGTAGGTTGGCCCAAACATCTTGGAGAACTAACCACAGTTCTTCTGTGGATTTAGGCAGCCTCAGTTGCTTCTCTCTCTTCATGTAATCCCAGACAGACTTCGATGATGTTGAGATCAGGGCTCTGTGGGGGCCATACCATCACTTCAGGACTCCTTGTTCTTCTTTACGCTGAAGATAGTTCTTAATGACTTTCGCTGTATGTTTGGGGTCGTTGTCATGCTGCAGAATAAATTTGGGGCCAATCAGATGCCTCCCTGATGGTATTGCATGATGGATAAGTATCTGCCTGTACTTCTCAGCATTGAGGAGACCATTAATTCTGACCAAATTCCCAACTCCATTTGCAGAAATGCAGCCCCAAACTTGCAAGGAACCTCCACCATGCTTCACTGTTACCTGCAGACACTCATTCGTGTAGCGCTCTCCAGCCCTTCGGCGAACAAACTGCCTTCTGCTACAGCCAAATATTTCAAATTTTGATTCATCAGTCCAGAGCACCTGCTGCCATTTTTCTGCACCCCAGTTCCTGTGTTTTCGTGCATAGTTGAGTCAGCTTGGCCTTGTTTCCACGCCGGAGGTATGGCTTTTGGCCGCAAGTCTTCCATGAAGGCCACTTCTGACCAGACTTCTCCGGACAGTAGATGGGTGTACCAGGGTCCCACTGTTTTCTGCAGTTCTGAGCTGATGGCACTGCTGGACATCTTCCGATTAGCGAAGGGAAGTAAGCATGATGTGTCTTTCATCTGCTGCAGTAAGTTTCCTTGGCCGACCACTGCGCTCTACGGTCCTCAACGTTGCCGTTCTTTGTGCTTCTTCAAAGAGCTTGGACAGCACATCTGGAAACCCCTGTCTGCCTTGAAATTTCTGCCTGGGAGAGACCTTGCTGATGCAGTATAACTACCTTGTGTCTTGTTGCTGTGCTCAGTCTTGCCATGGTGTATGACTTTTGACAGTAAACTGTCTTCAGCAACCTCACCTTGTTAGCTGAGTTTGGCTGTTCCTCACCCAGTTTTATTCCTCCTACACAGCTGTTTCTGTTTCAGTTAATGATTGTGTTTCAACCTACATATTGAATTGATGATCATTAGCACCTGTTTGGTATAATTGTTTAATCATACACCTGACTATATGCCTACAAAATCCCTGACTTTGTGCAAGTGTACCTAGAAGAATTGATGCTGTTTTGAAGGCAAAGGGTTGTCACACCAAATATGGATTTGATTTAGATTTTTCTTCTGTTCACTCACTTTGCATTTAGTTAATTGATAAATATAATCTATTAACATGTCTATTTTTGAAAGCATTCTTACTTTACAGCATTTTTTCACACCTGCCTAAAACTTTTGCACAGTACTGTATATATATATATATATATATATATATATATATATATATATATATATATATATATATATATATATTGTAAGGCAGCGGGTTGTGTGAGACAGCAGGGAGGGGGTTAAAACCTCCCTGATGAAAAAATGGCACCTCTTTTGTTTAGTTTAATTGTTTTACTTTATTGGTTAATTGATTTGTGAATTGTTTTATTATGAATCATTCCCTGCACCTGGTGCTTATTATTAAATTGGGACCAGGTGCAGGGTATTTAAGAAGAGCAGTTAGTCTGCTCTGGGCTGCTGAGTGGGAGGAAGCAGAAGAGAGGTGCTCTGCTTCCGAGCAGTCATACAAGAGTAAGTGCTGTGTAAACCTGTGGGGGTTTGTTTGTGTGCCAGGTAAACGGCTTAGCCGTCCTGCAAGTTAGTCAGGGAATAACCTGTGTAGTAAGTACTCCAAAACGGAGTTAGGTTTTTGTTTTGTTTGTTTTTGTGTTTATTAAAAAGTAGCGCAACTGCGCTAAAAAAATCCATTTCTGTTGTTGCTGGGTTGTATGTTTAAAGGGGCACGAACCCGTGAGTGGTGCAATTGCAATAAGCACCAGGTGCAGGGAATGATTCATAATAAAACAATTCACAAATCAATTAACCAATAAAGTAAAACAATTAAACTAAACAAAAGAGGTGCCATTTTTTCTTCAGGGAGGTTTTAACCCCCTCCCTGCTGTCTCACACAACCCGCTGCCTTACAATATATATATATATATATATATACAGTACTGTGCAAAAGTTTTAGGCAGGTGTGAAAAATGCTGTAAAGTAAGAATGCTTTCAAAAATAGACATGCTAATAGATTATATTTATCAATTAACTAAATGCAAAGTGAGTGAACAGAAGAAAAATCTAAATCAAATCCATATTTGGTGTGACCACCCTTTGCCTTCAAAACAGCATCAAGCATCAATTCTTCTAGGTACACTTGCACACAGTTTTTGAAGGAACTCGGCAGGTAGGTTGGCCCAAACATCTTGGAGAACTAACCACAGTTCTTCTGTGGATTTAGGCAGCCTCAGTTGCTTCTCTCTCTTCATATAATCCCAGACAGACTCGATGATGTTGAGATAAGGGCTCTGTGGGGGCCATACCATCACTTCCAGGACTCCTTGTTCTTCTTCTTTACGCTGAAGATAGTTCTTAATGACTTTCGCTGTATGTTTGGGGTCGTTGTCATGCTGCAGAATAAATTTGGGGCCAATCAGATGCCTCCCTGATGGTATTGCATGATGGATAAGTATCTGCCTGTACTTCTCAGCATTGAGGAGACCATTAATTCTGACCAAATCCCCAACTCCATTTGCAGAAATGCAGCCCCAAACTTGCAAGGAACCTCCACCATGCTTCACTGTTGCCTGCAGACACTCATTAGGTATGCGCTCTCCAGCCCTTCGGCTAACAAACTGCCTTCTGCTACAGCCAAATATTTCAAATTTTGACTCATCAGTCCAGAGCACCTGCTGCCATTTTTCTGCACCCCAGTTCCTGTGTTTCGTGCATAGTTGAGTCGCTTGGCCTTGTTTCCACGTCGGAGGTATGGCTTTTTGGCCGCAAGTCTTCCATGAAGGCCACTTCTGACCAGACTTCTCCGGACAGGAGATGGGTGTACCAGGGTCCCACTGTTTTCTGCCAGTTCTGAGCTGATGGCACTGCTGGACATCTTCCGATTGCGAAGGGAAGTAAGCATGATGTGTCTTTCATCTGCTGCTGTAAGTTTCCTTGGCCGACCACTGCATCTACGGTCCTCAACGTTGCCCGTTTCTTTGTGCTTCTTCAAAAGAGCTTGGACAGCACATCTGGAAACCCCTGTCTGCCTTGAAATTTCTGCCTGGGAGAGACCTTGCTGATGCAGTATAACTACCTTGTGTCTTGTTGCTGTGCCTCAGTCTTGCCATGGTGTATGACTTTTGACAGTAAACTGTCTTCAGCAACCTCACCTTGTTAGCTGAGTTTGGCTGTTCCTCACCCAGTTTTATTCCTCCTACACAGCTGTTTCTGTTTCAGTTAATGATTGTGTTTCAACCTACATATTGAATTGATGATCATTAGCACCTGTTTGGTATAATTGTTTAATCATACACCTGACTATATGCCTACAAAATCCCTGACTTTGTGCAAGTGTACCTAGAAGAATTGATGCTGTTTTGAAGGCAAAGGGTTATCACACCAAATATGGATTTGATTTAGATTTTTCTTCTGTTCACTCACTTTGCATTTAGTTAATTGATAAATATAATCTATTAACATGTCTATTTTTGAAAGCATTCTTACTTTACAGCATTTTTTCACACCTGCCTAAAACTTTTGCACAGTACTGTATATATATATATATATATATATATATGGGCTCCAGTGGCGATCCAGTAAAGGCGCTCCACGTGGATGCGCTCTATAGTCTGGACGTCGCGAGTTCGAGTCCAGGCTATTCCACAGCCGACCGTGGATGGGAGCTCCCAGGGGGCGGCGCACAATTGGCCAAGCGTCGCCCATGGGGAGGGAGGGTAGGTCAGCCAGGGTGTCCTTGGCTCACCGCGCACCAGCGACCCCTGTAGTCTGGCCGGGCGCCTGCAAGGTTGCCTGTAAGCTGCCCAAGAACTGCGTTGTCCTCCGATGCTGTAGCTCTTGGGTGGCTGCATGGTGAGTCCGCAGTGTGAAAAAAACTGGTCAGCTGACAGCACATGCTTCGGAGGACAGTGTGTGTTCGTCTTCGCCCTCCCGACTCAGTGCAGGGGTGGTAGCGGTGAGCTGAGCTTAAAAAATAATTGGCCATTCTAAATTGGGAGAAAATAATAAAAATAATTGGCAACGACTAATATATATATAATCTTTATTTGTATATAGCACGTTTAATAGTGTAAGTCCCAAAGCACTTTACAAGTTACAAGACTAGGGTGTGTGAACTTTGCATCAGCTGCAGAATCACTTACAACAACGTCTCACCCGAAAGATGGAGCACAAGGAGGTTAAGTGACTTGCTCAGGGTCACACAATGAGTCAGTGGCTGAGCTGGGATTTGAACCGGGGACCTCCTGGTTACAAGCCTGTTTCTTTAACCACTGGACGACACAGCCTCCTTAAACAGAGAGACACAACACACACACACTTAACTTTTTAAAGGAGAAGTCCATTTAAGTTATCTAACAGATTTTATTCAACCGACAAGGATTTGTTCCATGCCCACCAGAGGATGGTACATGTGTATTAGCGGACTTTGGATATGCTGATTTGTAAATTAGGCTATTGTTTATACTAATGTTTAAACCTTTTCTGAAAACAAGTACAGTAACTAAAGGTCTCATGTTAGTCCTTGGCTTGCAAGACGAGCACCACTGCAGGATATTGTGTGAGAAAGCAGGTAGACATGCCTGCTGGGTTACACAGGGACAACAGCAAGCTTGCACTCTGCTGGTTTCAGATGGAACACTCTTAGAGAAGAGTTATAGAGAACCTGGTGAGTTTATAGAACACCCCATCGTGCACTCCAACTGTTCTAAACGAGGAAACAAACATGCATTCATCTAACAGGCCACCTCCCAATTACGGCTGAAAGTGAAATTAAAAACATCTTGGCATTGAGATCAATTCACCACAAAGGACATGTCAGAAAGATATACACTATATATTTGTCTTCAGGTTTAAACTGGCTGAAGCAGATGATAATCCAGATAATAGTGTTGCCCTTCAAACTGGTATTTATTAATCAAACAGTTAATTTGCAATCTGTCTAGTATTTATTGCCATAAAATAGTATCTACTTTTGTGCTTTATAAAAAATAAAAAAATGATACTTGAATATTGGATGCCATAATGTAATCTGTACTGTACAGAGCTGCCATAGGCTTACTTGGAAACTGTGTGACTGCTATGCCATTATATTAAGACACGCTTGAGTTGCCCTGTACAATAAGTTAACTTAAACATGGCTTTTGCTTACCCAGTTCTGTATTTGGAAAACTATTTTTAAACCAGGCTGCTGGCACAGGTGTTTCAACCTGCATGTACAGAGTAAACAATATCAATAGGGCTCTTGTTAGCAACACAGCTGATGTAGAACTAGCTCGATAAGCAAGACAAACACATATCAATAGAAAGCTGCACTCATATCTCAAACTGACAATAAGGTACAGAATGGTCTTTGATAGCAGGCTGCCACTATACAGGACTCTAGGAGAACCCTGCAATGTTTAATCCTTTAAGGGTCAGCGATTCTGAAAAACAGAAAGGTGGTCGAAGTGTTAATCTTTATAATCTGCATGTACATATGTACACAATAACTTGAGTCCTATTACATACAGCAAGGCAAACGTGCTTATCAGGTTAAATTACAGTGAAATTGTATTGATTGCCATCTCTCTGCTACGTGACTCACAACACAAACCCAAGGTTTGATATTAGAGATGGATAACAACTGAAGCTGGAATACAACTCCAGCTTCTATGGATGATTTATGAAAACCGGGATGGGTGTGTAAAGCATCTGACAAAACTCAAAGACAGCGTACATCATAGAAGAAGCAATAGCAATTCATTGATCTAATGTACAATTATTATACTGTAGTACATTTGTGGTAGTAAATGCTTTAGAAAACCAAATACCTCAGTGACGACAAACAGCGGCTTACAGTATTATTCTGGCAATGGGACACAGCCCTCTTTCCACAGTATTTATGTATTGTATTGGGTGAGTTAGTAGGGTCACCCCAGCAGAGACATCATGTGGCAGTATTACTGTTTGAATAATTCATTACAGTACTTTAAAACAAAGTAAGAGGACAGATTCTTATAAATACATATAAACTGAAAGTGAAACTGATGTCCTTACGTTGGTATGTTCTGTCCCTTATAAACTGTGTTTTCGTAACCCAGTGTACAGTAACTGTGCCCAAAAAGCATGTTCGAGCCCAGAATTAGGGTTAACTGTTTCCATCGAGTATGAACTGTTTTGAAGTGCAAACCAGTGCTCAGGAATGGAAATCACCAAGTCTCCAAAGGTAATAGTTTGCTGAGGGAGAGGAACTACCTGCTGCTTGTTCAATTTAATATTTTGGGCAATGACATGCAGACTTTTTCATTTTGTGAGTGAAGGGCCATGTGCTGCATCTTAAACCCATTTTACAATGTCCTGAGGGCTTTTGTGGAGAAGGTTTCTGGGAAATGTTTAGAGAAGCTTATAATTATTTTTTTTACAGATAATTAAAACAGCTATTAGCACAAACAAAGAGATCACCAGAAGACATAGCACTCACATAAAAAATTAAAAAAACCTTAATAAAAGACACATGGAGCCGTCAACAGCAATAATCCCTTAATTGGAACCATCAAGACTACAGTAAATGGATGTATTGACAACAGTACTGTCTGAGTTGTGTAATGGATGGATGGTGCCTTGGGTCTAAACAGTGGCTCTGCAAAGGCTTGAGTGACATCATTATCTGTCGCGTTCTGTTAACAGCGTTTGTTTCAGGGGCTAGAATGAAGTACTTCACACTGTCTAAGCGACGTTCTAGTGGCAGTTGGAAATAAAAATGTGCTTGTATAGTTATTTTTATAAAGACATTTAGCCAGATCCGGATCCAAGGTCGTTCCAGTACAGACTACTGTTCAAAAGGAGGAGGCTAGAGGACATAGTGACCACCAATCCAAGCGCCTTACATACAGATACATTTTTGTTTGGAATAACATGCTCTTTATGTCCAGATGGTCAGCAGAAAGGCCCTTGGCTTAATGTTCTGTAAATGTGTGTGATGGGGTCCTTGTATGCTGTTTGTATACGGCAGCATCTGGCCTCCCATCCAACTACAGTACTAGCAAGGCCAGACCTCCAGAAGCGGTAACACTGCACACAGTGTTAAAGTCAGTCCATAATGACCTATCAGCATCCTCTCGAGTCAAATCCCCATTCAAGTGATTTGTATGACTGGTTGTAGTTCATAAATAGATTATTTCATGAAAAGAATGCATAAACATGTGGTTTCATTATATTTTGTCTCGCTAGAGCAACAATTTTGTGGTATCACTTGCTCTTGAGATGCTTGGCAGAAAATGTATAGTGAACAAAACAATAAAACAAAACAAAACAAAACAAAACAAAACAAAACAAAAAACAACCATGCTTTGTGGTAAAGTACAGCAACTGGAAGGCAAATTAGAGTCTGTTTGTTTAGGGTGAGTTTATTTTGAATATTTAAGGGGGCTGGTAACATGATGTGTTTCGTCCTGGCTTTACTTCAGTGTGTATGAATAAGGAGCATATATACATTTCTTGGTAGAATATAACGGACAACATTGTGCTAAAAACAATTTGGATTAAAAAAAGCTTGGCCAATATATCCATGAATGCTGTTGGTTTAATATACTATGGTAAAGTATACCCCATATTCGAGACCCCCTTATATATATATATATATATATATATACAAAAAACGAATAATAATGTACTGTATCACTAAGGTTTCTTGGAAAACCCTCTGCCACTTTGTGTTTTGGCTGGTGGTCGGATAAATGGTCTTGCTTGCTTGCTTCACTGCGAATCGTCTCCTTCTAGGAATTTAATTTGGTTGTTTGATCTTGGTCTTGGTCAGCAGGGTCAAATAAACTTTCCTTGGCTTTGTCTCTGGTTTCCCCTGATATATCGTTATATAAATTGCAGGATGGCTTTGTGGTTTCTTGGAGGGCTCTTGAAATGAATTGTGCTTATTTTTTTATACCCACCTCCAAATGAATAAAGAAGACAGATAGTGCAAGGGGCTTCACTGCTGGAGGAGCCTGCCAGCACACAAAAGTGGGAGACGTGTGATTTAAAACACAGTATAGGGAAAAGGCGACACAGATTTGCATACAAAAAAAACACACCTGTCTCTACAGTTTACCCAAATTTAATCCAAAAAAGAAATTTAGTCAAAAAGAATTTCCAGTACCATATATGCCATATGAAATTTATTGTATTCAAGTTGTATTTTATATTTAGTGAACTTGGAACTATATTTATATTTTCTTACACTGTTAGACAATACCATGCACTGGAATAGACCCTTTGGATAATTTAGGGGGAAGGCTGATCTACATAACAATTATATCTTCTCGCACCCCTCCTTCTCAGTCTACCAGGGACCCCGGCCTGAAATTTGCCAGAGCCAAGGTGTGAGGTAATTGGGGCCAATCCAGCCCAACATCTGCAAAGCTGGCTGGCAAGAGAGGCTAAGGCCTCAGCTCCGGTCAAAATTAAAATCAAATGATATATATCTTTCAGGAAGGGGGAAAAGGCCCTTTTCAGCTTACCAAATACCAGAGGAATGCTGTGGTTGAAATAATTTTACTTTTCTGGCACAAGATGTCCCTTGTGACTGGGTTTAGACAGTCGCTATGACAAAGGCCTCTTTCTTATTGAGTTTAATAACTACAATACGTGGTGGAGCTGCACACAAGAAACCGCTTGTTTTAACTTTAAAAGATGGCCTATCCCTTTTCAGTAGCCTCATCTGGGAATCCGAACACACAGGATCCCTTTTATTTGTGTCCATGGTAAGAAAAAAGAAAAAGCAAAAACACAAAGAAGAAAAAAGCAGGGTCACACCCAGATTGAGTTGTTCAAATTAGTTTCATCCAATCAGGTTTAAAAATATAAAGTGATACTGTCAAATGTTCTTAAATTGCTGATGGGGAGACTAAACCCAATCCAACATAGCTGGATTTAATACAGAAAACCCATACGTGAGGCCGTTTCATGGTCTGCATTATTTTCATGTTCTGTGGTGCTATTCAATCATACTTTGCAATATATAGGAAAACACTGCACAGGTGCAGAAAGATGGGCCACGCTCTTTGCCTGGGGCAAGAGAAAGACGGGCCACACTATTTACCTGGTGCAGAAAGACGGGCCACGCTCTTTACCTGGGGCAAGAGAAAGACGGGCCACGTTCTTTACCTGGGGCAGAAAGACGGGCCACGCTCTTTACCTAGGGCAAGAGAAAGACAGGCCATGCTCTTTGCCTCGTGCAGAAAGACGGGCCACACTCTTTACCTGGTGTAGAAAGATGGGCCACCCTCTTTACCTAGGGCAAGAGAAAGACAGGCCACGCTCTTTACCTGGTGCAGAAAGACGGGCCACACTCTTTACCTTGTGTAGAAAGATGGGCCACGCTCTTTACCTGGTGTAGAAAGATGGGCCACCCTCTTTACCTAGGGCAAGAGAAAGACAGGCCACGCTCTTTACCTGGTGCAGAAAGACGGGCCACACTCTTTACCTTGTGTAGAAAGATGGGCCACGCTCTTTACCTGGTGCAGAAAGACGGGAAACGCTCTTTACCTAGGGCAAGAGAAAGACAGGCCACGCTCTTTACCTAGGGCAAGAGAAAGACAGGCCACGCTCTTTACCTGGTGCAGAAAGACGGGCCATGCTCTTTACCTAGGGCAAGAGAAAGACAGGCCACGCTCTTTACCTGGTGCAGAAAGACGGGCCACGCTCTTTACCTAGGGCAAGAGAAAGACAGGCCACGCTCTTTACCTGGTGCAGAAAGACGGGCCACACTCTTTACCTAGGGCAAGAGAAAGACAAGCCACGCTCTTTACCTGGTGCAGAAAGACAGGCCACACTCTTTACCTGGTGTAGAAAGACGGGCTAATGTAAAACTGTACCGCATTCTTCTGATCACATGAAATGTTCTCTTTGAGCCGTTGCTTGTTCTCGAGGCCTCTGTGCCACACCGCTTACAGCTTATCCTGTGTGCTTTGCTTTCATAATGGCCACCGATACAGTGAATGCTTTGATAGCGGTGAGGGAGACTGCCGCTGACACTCTAAAGGTAATATTGTTTTTTTCAACAATATCGAATGCTGAAAAATGTAATTAACTGTCCTAAATATGATTCTTCTATGGTACTAACCCTAACGCTAATGTTAAAGAGTAAGTAGCAGGTTTCAGAAAAATACAGCATTACACATTCCCATGTGTTGCTACAACTGTTTAAATAACGTACCTGTACTTGTTATTTTTATTGTTAACATCCTAACAACTGTTTCAAAGCTCTTTTCAAAAGTACCGCTCTAGTGCACTGGAGTTTGAGATGTGTCCTCTAAATCAATGCGATACATTTAAAAAAATTTTAAAAAAGTGCTCTGTCTTTTCTGTTCCGTACCACATCATCGATCGTTATTGCTGTGTTACCTGTTTGACAATGTGGGCAATAATCCAAACAGACTTTAAAGTTATAAGTGTAAAAAGTTGTCAGGATATTAACAATGAAAATAACAAGTACAGGTACGTTATTTAAACAGTTGTAGCAACACGTGGGGACGTGGAACGCTATATTTTCCGGAACCCCACTACTCACTCTTTAAGGGAGTTTGTTTCTGTTGGAATGAAGAAATTATTTAAATGTTAAGCTCAGTATTCAAATTCTCTCAGCTGGCCGTCTCTGAAAAGCCTGGCCCGTCTTGCTACACCGATGCTGAAAACACAATAGTATGGTAGCCAAATGGGCAAACTTGTATTTGCAATTTGAAGTCGCCAGTAATTCTATGTTACAGCAATGGAAAATGAACAAACAAAGAAATATTGTGAGTCACGAAGCAGGGGTTCCCCATAGACCACTGGTGACGATGTTAGTTGAGAACCATGTACTGTCCATGATCCAAGCACATACAATTGGTGTTAAGAGAAAGATAAGCCAGTGTTGAGTGCTAAAGCAGGAGCAGTCATGATCCTCGCTTTGGTTCCTGTTCCTCGTGTGTTAGACCCGTCGTGAATTTCCTCTACTCAGTGGGGTGCAGGCGGTGTAATGTGTTCAGTGTGTGCAACATATTGGTTAACTCTAAATTAAAGAGGCTGCCACTGAGAAGGAAAAATGTTAATCCACAATATTTTATATAAACAAAAATACAAAGTATGTTAAAATAGAGCGCACAGATCCAAATCACGATCCAGATTCAAGGTCTAGCTCCTAATAACTTTGGTAATTTAGCTCAACCTGCTCTCAAACTGTATGTTTATTAGATGCCAATGTAGTTTATACACACACATTATATGCGTATATATGCGATATTCATTTATTTAAATTACAGCACAATTAAGAGACTTGTTGACAAAACCACAAAACATGAAGGCACACCATTTCCGTTTGCTCCTAATAAAAGCAGTCTTTTGCACCTGTATCTCATGGGTATCGGTGTCTTTACAAGAGGAGAATTCTTTCTCTCAAAATCTGGGTAAGATTTATTTTATTATTTCAAAGGAATACTTTGTTATTTTACACAGGCCACAGCAGAATTTAGGAATTTCATGTTTTCCCAGGAACGCTGTTAAAATTGCATCTGGTTCTCTTTACACAGCCACGCAAAGACTGATTTTTTTTCTTTCTGAAAGATAGGTTCATATACAGAGACACTGCTGCCCTCTCCCTCACCTTCCTGTCTGGAAGGGGTCCAGCAGCCACATCACATCACCGGTCACATCTGGAGGGCGTTTTCTCTGCATTCCATGGGGTAATGCTTCTCAATCGGCTCATTCACAGGCAGAGCCCCCTTTTAAATCTTTGCCTGTTGCGTGACATGCACCTTACATGTGCGGAAAAAAAGACCTTTTGTGTTTGGGTTGGATTTTTAAACATAAAAGTTAGTGACAGCTGCAAGTAAGTTAACAGGGTTTAAAGCACTGCACACAAAAAAAGAAGCAGCAATGAAAAAAATTTTAATACTGTATTTAATTCCTCCCATCTGGAGTGAAGACCTATCCAAGTCCTTTTTGTTAAAAACAACTTTTCTTGAAAACTACATTATTCCGCTGAATTTGAACGCTGAATAGCCAGATATTAAGTAGCTATGGATGACTGAGTCTCAGCCTTATTGTAAGATTTCTGTTTGACCTCTGAAGACTTGAGCTTTTAAAAAACAAGAGCAGTCTCTAAGTGTTCACTAAAAATCTGCTGAAAAAGTCCATATGCTCCCCATATATATTTTCTTAAAAAAGCATTTGCTCCACCAAACTTTATGTTTGTTTCCCTTTTCTTATACATTTTGTTCCTGTGTAAATACAAATCACGTCATATTTGTGCTTTGTAATAACCAGATTCATAATACTTTTTATTTTTTAATCACAAGGGTTATTTAAATCAACCACGGAGATTCAACATTAAATGGTTACATAAATATGCATTTTTATGCAGCATTTGCCTTTTTCTTCTTTCAAGTTTAAATTCAGCCACTTGGTGGCAGTAGAAGTCAATCATACCACTGTAAAAGCACTGCTGAGATTAAGGGGCTGATGTAAGGATAGGTGTAGTGCAAATAATTGCGGATGCAAAATCTAAATTGCCTAGGGCCAGGGAATTATTTTGCACTGCAGCCTATGTAAGCGTAAGAGCAATGCAAGTTGCTCAACACCTACGAATAATAAGCTGCAATCACAACAACGAGGGTCACAATGACCACCGCCTGTGCATCAGGCTATTTAGTGGCTGCACTTACAGCCCTGGGGTGAGGTGAGTTAGGAGTACAGAGAACAGTAGGCACTGTAAGAGATTTATGGAGCACGAAAATCAAACCAAACTAAAAAATATGTCAGAGGAAGGGCAGCAAAGTCATCTTAGCGCACGGAAAACAAAAGTTTTCTGAGAAGGAGCTGACAGTCCTTACGGCTGAGGTCACTAAGCATGAAATTGAGTTATTTGGAAAAGTCTCAGCCAACATCAGTTATGCTACCAAAGAAGCCATATGGTCCTCTATAGTGGAGAAAGTCAATGCTGTCGGTGTTAGCAGGAGGACAGTCAACCAGGTGATGAAAATGTGAAATTCAGCTATTAGGTCTAGGATGATCTATGGAGTGAGACGATAACGCCTTACCACCACATCCTCCAGCATCCCAAACAAAGTGACCCTGGGTTTGAATACGCAGGGTTTTCTTTGTCTTGCCCTCCTCTGACGGATTTCCTGCCTCTCCTCAACAAGAGCCAAGCATCGTCGCATTAGAAAGTGTACCACAGCAGCCATCCTGAGGCAAATGACACGACTCTGGTGGTGTGTGGTTTTATACAGCACTTAATTACTTGCTTCTACAATGATTTGCACCATGTAAGAGGAGGTGCAACGTTTTTGGAGGGTCAGCATTTGCCCAAGTGCAAGGCAAAATCCTTACATCTCATTATAATGTTTGTATTTAGTATTCCAGATACCTGCCCACTTTCATGCTCTTTTCTTCATTTGAATACATTTCAATATAATTTAAATGGTTTCTTGATGGCAAAGTGCTAATTTGATAGCGGGTGCAGAACGCCAGGTGAAAAACATTCTACATACAACGCATTTATAGTGGCCTGCTCACTTTACAGACACTAAACACAGTTTGTATGTGCAAAATGCAGATTTTGGCCACACTATGGGTGTTTTACAGCCCCAAATCACTTTGCACATATGCTTACCCTAAGACTCTTGTTGCCTAAACTATGAAGTCTGTGAAAACACCTGCTGATTTTTAAACAGTGAGACTTGAAAATACAGGGGCAAAATTGTGCAGATGGCTAATTCACTAACACCTTTCACTTCTGAAGGCCTGGATTGAAATCTCTGCCTGAGAGTCCTACAGTAGGACTAGTTGGGTTGACAGCGGGTGACATGAGCGCTAAATTCAGAAGGTTGCACATCTACGAAATACAAAGTGAGCAATTTGATTCATTTATGAATTGCCGCTTAAAATCCCTGTGCCCCTTTTGATAATTCATATTTTAGGCTGGCTACAGTAGATTCACATATCCCTGTTACCTTGGTTTCAGGGAACCAGATCCAACATGAATAAGATGAAGAAGGAAACTGTCCAGGATAACACACAATATGGAAATGATTCTCACTACAGCAGTGAGCTTTCAAATACGTCTTGTTTTAAAGAGGATGTTTAGACAATGCAATGGCAAAGCCAAGTTCCCAGTGTCCACTTTTGTTGGTTTAGGGTTTAATGCTTAGGGTTTTGATGCCGGGAGGGACTTTGGGATCCACAGCCCTTCATTTACCCTCTCTTTTTATGTCGAGATGAATCACCCAATTACAGTTGGACGCAGAGACAGAACTAGGAATGCCAGGACTCAAGTAAAATAAAGACAAAGTCTTGGACAGAACCCTACCATGCGCTCTCAAAGCTGGCTGACAGAGTCTTTCCAGCAGCCCCAAAGCCAACTCCAACAGCCAGACCCTCTGAAAAACAAAACACAAAAAACACAGACCCATGAAAAAGACTTGAATGAACATTCTGTTGCGTTTCCTACGTCTTTCCAATCTAATTTCCTTCCACTGAGAGACAGAGAGGTGGGCACTTCATATACCAGCATATTGATTTTCCAGGGTTTCAATCCTGGAATATTTGCAGCATGCACACATTTATTTCAAATGAATAGTGTATTCAATTGAAATCGTTTTAAAGATTATAAATTAGTTCAAGTAAAACCTTTTTTTTTTTTTTTTCAAAACACAAATCTCATGGTCTCAAAGTAAAAGAAGTAAAACCTCACATGGCTGCAATCTGCTTGCTCCTACTGTACTCTTCTTAGCTCACTATAAAATGAATGCGAAATTAGTTGACTTTTCACAAATTTACAACTCATGACTGCAGTAGTACACCTAAGATTGTGGTTTATCAAAATCCTTTGCTTTAATTTATAGCACGTATATATATATATATATACATACAGGAGACATTGGGCACAACGTCCAAGCCTGTTGAGAAAACCAGCGCCCCCTAGTGTTAGTAGTTCAAATGGTCAACAATAAGGGAAGCTGATGATTCCTGATGCAGGGGCACACACAGGAGGCACCTGAAATAGGTGTTGCTTGGATGGAGGTAAATAAATACTATTCATTTCAGCACATCTAGAGATCAAGAGGAGCTGCAGTAACCCGCCACTAGGAGGCAGGGTAGGATTGGTTTCTAGTGTGGATCACCCCTCACATAGCAGGCAAATTACACACAAATATGCATCCTTTAATACTATAATATATTACATTGGATGATTGAATTCTGCTATTGTTTTTTTTTTTTTTTTTTTTTTGGCTATGGTCTAAAATATATTATTATTATTATTATTATTATTATTATTATTATTATTATTATTATTATTATTATTATTATGTGCGTCTTCTAAGTGATCAATTTCACAGAAAGTCCAACACACTTTTCTGGTTTTCAGTCCCTGATCCTTTCCCCTTCCTTTCAACGGTAATTTAATTTAATATTTTCCAAATGATTATTCCACAGACGTTTCACTTTACAGAACTTGAGCGGCGCAGATGAGTCATCAGCAGCTGTTAGCAGATTCCAGGAAGTCTGTAAAACTTTATTTGGGGTCAGAGTTTACCGTTCACCCTACTGTTTTCCCCCCTCATACCATACATTAAATTATTCTAACAGGGCTTTAAAGAATATATTTTCTGTCAGTTTTATACACTTGACGTTTAAAAATTAAAAAGCACAGCACAAGAATATTAAAGAAGAAATGAATGAACAAAGATTACAGATGTTTGACTGAGTTGACATCAAGGTAGTAAGTGTTGCATTTGAAAACACCAGCACCCAACAGTAGCTCTCATGTAAATTAATTCACCGCACGGGCTAGGGAACATTGCCTTGTTCGGTGACAGTGGCATTTCCGAGACAATATTTCTGCATGTGCTGCAGACACCCTGAAACCACCTTGCGGACCCTCCAGATTAAGAACCAATGATATATATATATATATATATATATATATATATATATATATATATATATATATATATATAAACAAAGATATACAGCTATACAGCTATCCAATGTATCCACCCTAAAGGGTTTTCTACCTCCCCTTTAGTTTACTTCTCTTCGTGATGGGGCTCTGCAGCCTTTGTTTGTCAGAGTACATTAAGGGCAATTACTGAAATGAGTTTTACTCACTGTTGAAATACACTGGGCTCTACTCTGCTATTCATTTATACAAGAAAAAACACTGAGCTTCTGTTATACTTACTGTATAATGGACTAAGACTTCAAGGACCTTTGTTGTCAAACTGGACCATGATCTTTAAATTATTGTGAAAAAAAAGTATTTTCATTATCAAAGGGAAAGCTTTGTAAAACAAACATGCCCAGACAGGTAAAAAAAAAAAAAAAGATTTTACAGAAAAAGTTAAATGCACGGTATGAAAGAAAACTAAAAATGCAGATGTGCTCCATTTGAATTATAAAGGACAAAGATGTTAAAATGCAATCAGGGTTTTATATTCATAAACACTCAACACTGAACATATTTAATTACAGACTCAATTTATTCATCAGAAGCAGGTCTATTCAAATCCAGATCAAATAACTTACGAATATTAATCAACGCATGTATTAAATACATGACGTCAGAGTGGAGTGGTTCGTGTTGATAAAAAGTACACAAGAAGGGTTTAGAAACGAAGCACTAAACAAACAAAAAAAGCTGAAAGGAAAAAGTTGCTATCTCATTTAAGACTTAGAGAGGGGAATAAAAAATGGAAAACTATTTGATTTGAAGTTGATGAAAAGGAACACAATCTATTTGCATATATTAATGAAATCTATCACAGGAAGATAACGAAAAATTTAATTAACCTGGGGCCCCCCTTGGAATGACAGCGGGGGAGCGCAGGGTGGGGGGGGGGGGGCTTGTGCCAGTGAAGAGGCCTGGGGTTGAGTCTATCAGTGTCTCTAATGGATCTGAGTGGGGTCTCCTGAAAGAGCTCACTCAACGATTGTTTTTAGAATAAAAACTTGTGCAAATATGACAGGCAGGACTGACACAGCAGAGACTATTCGGAGCTAATGCAAAGAGCGGAACAATAAGTCAGAGATAGGCTCGTTTCAGTCACAGATAATACAGTAAACTAGACATGATCACACATGGAAAAATGATTCAGTTTCCTGTCAAAAAATCCCACAATTCCCCAGAGTAAAAAAAAAAAAACAGCTCTTGAAATTGTCTCCAGCACTACAGAATATAATTGATTTTGTCACTAAGATGGATAATCACAGTAATAAGATTATTTATTTCTCAGCTGAAATTAAAACACTGTAAATGAAAATAAGGCCAATGTCAGAAATCAAGCTGTTGAATAACATAATGCTACCGGAATGTTGGCTGGATGAGACTAGGTACCCTTCCACAAGACAGATATTAAGCAGTTAATAAGGTAGCTAGTTTTTCATTCCCCATTTATAATCAATTTCAGTGCACATATATACATGGAAGTCTGGCTCTATGGGTGCAAGATTATCTCATTAAGCACCGACTACACCATAGAGGTGCTTGTTCTTTTATAACAACACCATGGAGAGGCCAACCTGAACTTCACGGGTTAGCCTTGCTCTCGAAGCCCAGTATTGGAGTCGAAAAAAGTGGAGAAAGTCTAATTTGCAGCTCCTAATTGAATGCAATACGGTCGAGAGATGAAAGCAATTGGATTGGAGTTTTCTGTTGGTTTCATCTTCCTTATCCAAGGCTTCATAAGATGCACTTCATTCATCGCCCCCTGCACTTTATTCTCCTTTGTCGACATGCTCAAAAGGAGTACTGTTGCTAAGTAACACGAAGAAATCTCACCAACAAGTCATCAAGAACAAATAAGAGATAAGTTACAACTCTGAAGGATTTATGTGCAATAGTGTTGATACAGAGAAGCCAATAAGCCTTTTTTTTTTTCAAAGCTTTTGACCATACAGCATGCCGTCAGTACGATTGCTCCTGGATAGCTTGAATGAGTCACAAATACAGGATTTCTGTATTCCCGCTGTACGTTCATCTGATAGCTGAACAAATGGGGCAGATTGCTGAGAGACTTGCACCTGCAGTCTAAGGGCACACACCTGCAATAGATATCATCTGGAAGGCTATTTTCTCTCAATCAAGATTAGCCCTGTCGTACTGTGACATTCTGTTTTTTTTGTTTTTGTTTTTGTTTGTTTTTTAAGTGATTTAAACATTATAACTCACACTGTATGTTTGCAAACATTATTAAAAACTCTCCTAATCTATTTACAATCATACCATTCTCATTAAAATTGCATGACCTGATATAACTGGAGCTTAGGTGCCTTATTTATAGAAATATGACCTTTTCCAGCACCAGAAAGGATTCTTTTGACCATAAAAATAAGAATACAAGGACATTGCGAGTCTTGAGGAGGTCTTAATGACATGGGGCGCTGTAATTATGCAGTTCATTCTAGAAACTGCATGCTTACTTGGTCATTTATATATGTAGTTTTTCATTTGTATTTAAATATCATTATTTTAAAGTATCACTGCCTGCTCCACTTAGAAATATTTGTATTCCAATTCTGTAGCCTGAAAGCATTTAAAAGTAAGGAGAAAATCTATGATTCCTGGAAGCTTGGATGGAGCCTGTTTTAGTTCTGTCCTTTGGATGATACTTGATGATCTAGTGATGAAGTCATACCAGTGGTAATTGCTCTCTTTCTTAATATTATTAAGCGATTAAATACCACAGCACCACCTTGTGGCGACATCGAGAACAGCCTTTGTTTTTCCATAGGTAATAAATAGAAAACAAAAAGAAGAGAGTAAAAGTACCAGCTGGAACCTGTTATCTGGTTCCCAGTGAATATGCTGTTAATTTAAAAACAAACAACCATCTCCATGATATCCTACCATCCACAGGCTCATGTACAGTCCATAAACCAAGTGCTGCTGAAAACACTATCAATGCATGCATTTTTATTAACTCTTAAATGACACAGGGTATTTACACTGACTTTCTTATGAGCCAGGGCGCAAAGCTGCATCTCAATAAGGCAAGAGCACCTTTTAAAATAATTCCTAACAAACCAGCAGGTCATTTATTGTGTTGTGTATGCTTTTTGTCATACAGTATCATTCGTTAAATCACTTTTCCTATCTGTTGCCAGGGCCATCATTTTCACCTTAGGCATCTGGACAGTAGTGGTATTGGCAAAAACATTGTGTGTTAAAACATGATTATATGAACCGTATAGAGAAATAACACTATGCTCTAATTCCCTGCTGGTCAGGTGTGCCTGTGTAGAAATATAATAGAGTTTGCAATCTGGTTTTTATGTCCCTTTATTCTCTCTTGCCAAAAGGCAATTCACACATGGCTTTACAAAAAAACTGTATCTACAAGCTTGTTGATGTTCACAAAGAAGTTAAAAATGGCTAAAGTCAAATAACTTGTTTTCCGGCTGTGTCTCTGGTTCACAGCTTCTTAAAGAGGATGGAGAAACAGAACCATGCGCAGCAGATGAAGCATTGATAGAACTCTATGCATATATAAGCTGTGGGTTTAGCCTGGACAGTAATAAAGCCAACGCTTAATAGGGAAATTGTTTACTCAGCTGCACAAACAACTTCCTTTCACATTTATAAAAAAACTAACTGAGCCTTGAAAACTGTTCTTTATACAAAATATATAACAGACCTAAATGAAAGCGTTTCAACCTTTGATAACGATGATGCTGATGAAGAACGATGTTTCTGAGAACCAGAAAAACAAACAGCTCTATTGAAAGTCCAGCTGACAGCTCAGGGAAGTTCAACGCCTGCTTTTCACACATGTCATTATAGTGTGGGACAGACGAGAACCTGTAGTGATCTCTGACAAGTGGTTTCAAAAACAACAAACAGTATATTCCACATTTAAGAGCCAACTGAAAGCTGTTAGTCTGCCATTGGGCATATCACACCCCGAATGAAATTATGCCAACATCATCCACAATTTTCACAGAAGCCTGTGCCTTGGGTCTTTCTATTCCTTCAATAATTCATGGCATCAGAACAGAGCAGTATGTTTTCCATTTGCCAAATCCCTATAGTGTATCTGATTTGCTGACTCTCAGTTTACTGCCTGTCTGCCCTGTGAGTGTTGATTCTACAGTAACACACTCACAGAGGTGAAAGCCAAGTGGTCATACAGACACACTTGAGAATATCAAGGTTCTGGTGGCAGCATGCTTGATTTGGTGTTTACAGGGCACATTAGGATACACTCGATGCAGTTTCTCATTCACAAGTCTAACTAGTCATCCAAGGTGTACTAGTACTGAACAACCATAGCTTCAGGATCTACATCATGAATATGATTTTCTTACCATACATCTTGCTATCTTTTTCAAGAAGACTCATCTCTCTCGCTCTAGACAGACTCAGACCCTTGTTTGTGATCTCTGCCTAATTCTGAAAGTTTGATCATTTGCAACAGGAGCCTTGTGAATGGTTTCTTTTTGTCAAGCCTGTGATTCACTCACTCTCGGCTGGAAATATTTAAATATGAGAAAACAATATTTTTAGAACCTTATCTCGTTTGTTTGTAAGTGTCTTGACAAATCATTGCAATTTCCATTCAGGAGCGAGAGAGGTGAATGGGAGCTGAAACATTTACATAATTATGGGAAGACAAACAGCTGCCTTCAAGTGGTGATCTCAGGTCTGCGCCACACTTTAAGGATCTGTTTGTACTGCAGGGACACCTAAACAGTCTGCGTCCATTCCGTCTACATTGCTGTGCAACACACAGTTATTAGATGCTGTTTCATCTTGACAGCTACTAACCAAAGTACAATGTGTTATATTAGTCCAAGCCGAGTCTGCATCAAAAATGAGAAAAAAAAACTCCTTCGCAATTGGCACAAAACGATAGAACTGAAGAACCCCCTCCCAAGAAAGAAAAAAATGAAATGTATAAGTCAGAATATAAGCTCTCTATTATTATTGTTGTCTAGGCAACAATACCGCACATATGTAACATCCAGCTTAGCCAAATGCAAGACAGCAGATCTGTGGAATTAAAAACTAAAAGCTGGGAAAGGGTTTGTATCGGTAGGCTTCAAGTCATTAGCAGCTGCAAGGCTGACTTGGTTCCAAGAATCAGATTCCCCGAATGCTTGTTAATTCCCTCCTGATCAGAACATTGCCTGCCACATTATTTTTTAATTTCCAGCTTTCAGCAAGAAATAATTACGTTCAATTTTTAATTAAAGTAGAGGTCTATTTCTTAATCCGAAGCGGCTTTTTTTATCCCCTACACTCTTTGCCATGTGTCCGCTTTCTGTTTTAAATGTGTCTAACCCCCACCTCACTAAAACATCCACACACAGCTCCAAAAGCCATAACTATGCAAAACTTTGTATGGGCATCACGTAAAGATCAGGCTTTTTTTGGCTGGTCATCAGCATTTTGTATTTAATACTATCATTGGTAAAGCCATTGCTCATGGTGGACAAATCCTAACCCCATCAGATGAAACCATTACAGGAGACAGTGTACCTTGTATCTCCTGCTGCCCAATCCTATTATCAAACTTCTTCTAGCAATGCATCACAGTAAAACCTTCAACATTGATGACTGCCTAAATCGTCTGTCTTGCCCGACCACTTTTCATCTCCACGCACTCTCATAAGAAACATGAAGTGCAAGCCACACTCATTAGGACTGGATCACAACCTGCCTCTCTCCCATTAAAGCTGTTAATACTCCCATTATTTTAATGTGTTTAAAGTCTGGGGACACGGACTGCTTTGTTTTGATGAGTTAACACAGCATGCTCATTTTTATTTAAATTGTTTTGAGCTTTTTTTTTTATGCATTGCATACAGAAGCAACACAACACATTTCCCTACACATAGACGTACATTAGTGTGGTGGGGTTTCTATTTTAATTTGAAGTACACCATGCATATGCAGAACATTTAACATATATGCAGTATAAGTAATTATGTTGTGCGTAAGGCATCTCTTATAAGAGATGCCATCTCGTGCAGTTTGAGTAAGAGAACCGTAAAACTCACAAAAATGTGATTCATGATTGAACTACTATTATATATATTTTTAAATGCCTTTAGAACTATGCTATACATGGGATCTACAAACAAGAAACTGGAATGTTGACAAATTCTTAATGGTGAATCAGTTGATTTCTCCTATGGGATTTCTAATAGACAATATCATTATGATGGAACTTGGAATGCCCTGTTGAAAGCCAGTAGGATTACTCAACTGGCTTATGGCAACTGAGGATTGTGAAACACTTTGTGTAGTTCTCAGATACCGCCTTTGAGAGAAAATAAAAAGTTCTGAAGCAGACTGTCATGTCTCTGGTTGTAAATACTGTCTCAGCTCTGTCACAGACAGTTCTGGCACGTCCCTTTTGTGCTATAAGTCATTAGATCCTTTTGCATGGAAGGCCTCGGATGCAAGGATGTGTGTTTCTTTAATGGACCCAGATTCAGTTAACATGTGTTTCCCCACTGACGAATGAGAATGTAGAGATGGGAGCCCAGCTAACAACATTTACCTTTTTACAGGTATTATTCTTATAAAGACTGTCGCCGCTACTGGAAGCAGGATGATCTTTGGGATACAAATTGAACGTTTGTGAAACTGCAACAAATACTGTAATGACTGTAATGTGTTTTAAAGAATATAAAACCAGTAGAAAATATTATTAGCAGATCTGTGTGAGGCCTGTTGTGGTGTTCGCAGAGACACTTCGAGCTGAGGCAGGAGGAGAATTTGAATCTTGCTGGAAACAAGATGACTTATTATTATTTATTTCTTAGCAGACGCCTTTATCCAGGGTGACTTACAATTGTTACAAGATATCACATTATTATTGGAAATAAGTTTATTCTAAGTTTAATCTATTGGAAAAGTGCTTACAGTAGAGGTTCATATTAATTTAAAAAACTAGTCTTGGCAAATAAACAGGGTGTCTGAAACCTGCTTGTGCAGGTGACTTTTTAGAAACAGAGAGGCCAGGCTTGGTGCAAGAATAGGACAGTTAAATAAGGCTGCTATTATTTAACATGTTCATTATAGCTTAAATTTAAATAAAAATAACTGAACTAACCACTGTATGCTTAGTACTTTCATACAAGGGTTTATGATAAACCCCTACAGTCTTTGTTCAATAAATTGTTAACACACACACACACACCTGTATATGAAAGTAAACTAATCTGAAAAGGTGAAATGGTATACTGCTCAGAGGAAATATATTGTAGACCCAGGTTAATATAATCACACAAAAAGTTGATGTTATATATAAAGCATCTCTTTTAATACACATATAAACTTGTATTGTATTGTATTGTATTGTATTGTAGCAAGGATCCTGTGAACTTTGGTTCACCTGACTTTTTTGAGAAAGGAGGGGTTGTAAAAGAGAACTATGAGATCATGTTCCAATATTTTTGGAAAGAAGTTATATCCAATTAATTTTGAATGATGTTACATAACTCCAATTAGTTTAAAAAAAGAGTTGACTGGAGCCTTCTAGAATATATGATTAACTCAAAGATAATAACTGTCAAGACAGATTGATGATCAGATTTCAATGGGACCCCTGATGTATTCAATGGAGGGAAAATCCTACATAAGCCCAGAGCAAGAACCCATTCACCACCATTGAACTTGATCTTGCAAGCTGACGTGGTCCATGCTCTGAGGGTCTCTGAAAAACTGATTGCTGTTTGGTCGTATTTAGAAGTCTCTGACTTTGAAGACAGTTCTTATTTTTCAATATATCCTACACTACACTTCCACATACTGGAAGGTAAGCATATAATTTAATTTATATCTCTTTTATATTGGATGCATTGCTATAACGTATGGAAATTATGTTTTAGTCTTAAGAGAGTGATATATTGTATGTTGTAAGATTCAGCAGTGGGAGCTTTAGCTTTTTGTATTTTATAGCCTGAAGGCTAAATATATGATAACCATATTTGTATTACTGTTTTGAACTGCTAATGCTGTTAAACCTGTAAAAGCACTGGATCGCCCAGATTGCTTATTAATTGGGATTTACGGTGGTCTGCACAACCAACCAATCCACTTTTTAAAGCACTTAAGAAATCGAAAGGGTACTACGACTGCTCTGGTTCGTTAAAACTTCAAATTAAATGAGTCTGTGTGATTTTCTTGATTATTAAAAAGCTGTCTGGACATATAGCACGCCCAGTGCACGAACAAAACCACTTACAGGAGTTTAAAACATCTCTGTCCTCCTTAAACGTCTCCACTCAGTTTAAGAGTGTGCTCAGAGCATATATATATATATATATATATATATATATATATATATATATATATATATATATATATATATAGAGTATGTGCAATTCTGACAGCTCATACAAAAGCAAAACAGCAACTTTGTACTGTATCTTTTGAATCCAAACAGGGCCTGATTGACATAGAGCTCTTTTGACTGAATGCTCGCCTGGAAGCTTTCTGCCCTCAAGGCTGACGACGGTCTGATAGGCATGATTAGCTTTTTTTTATATAATTCCACTGAAGTGGGGGTGGGCGGCAGCCTTATCTCCCAAAGGCCTTGCCGTTCACACTAATCCAGATGCATGTGTGCTGTGTTTTTTTTTCAATGCAAGAAGCATGACGCACTAACCTGTAGAACTCAACGTTTTCCCATCAGTATATTCTACCACATATAACCGTGTTATTAAAATGTGCTGCCTTAATATTATATAATATAATATTTCTAAAACAATTTTCTTTTTTTCTATTGAACTGTATTGTGCAGATGAGCTGGCTGGTACATTGTTATCAAGCATTTAAAAACCTCTGGCAGGTGTGCACTTAGAAAAACATTTGGCTGCCAGGCTCTGTTGAAATCTCAAAAGGCAAAAGGCCCAGACTAATAGCACATTTTGGTTGGTTACATCACGGTGGGCTGCCAGATTGCCCACTGTACTTTTGCAATCTACCTCAACACTGACATAAAGGTTATTGCCTATTGTAGCCAAAGGGTAATTGAGTCTCTAGGTTTTTTTTTCATCCTGGAGATATTTTAAGCAAAGGCCAATAGCTGCATTCAGCTGTAGCTGATTGATGGCAATTTCGTAAATGCGCCATTACCACAAGAGCTCCACTCAGAACAGCTTGTTTGAAGTCCTTGCAGTAGGGGTATCAGGTCAGCGCTGCAATATTTAAAGGATCTTAATAAATAGCTTAATAGCTTTCCTCTTGCTTTTGACTGACATATGCTGTAAGGCCACTAAGGACTCAAGAAAGATGTTGCTAGGGGACTGTAAACAGGGTTATTATGAGGGTAGGTAAAGCAGGGACAATGGTATCTGTAAACTAGCATTTCGGGGAAAAAATGCATGCCTTGGGTCGCAATAGGATATCGACCCTTTTACCCTTCAGCCTATGGTCTGAAAGTTACCATCCTGTTATTCTTTCAAAGAAATTGAGGAAACATCTGAGGTGCAAGTCAGTGAAAATGGGAATCTTACTGTCTTAACAGCAGCTGGCATTTTCAACATTTCTATTTGGAAAGCAGTTATCCTTCATTCAGTCCTGTTTGAATTCTACAAACAATTTCTATGCACATCTTCTTTCCACATCCACACAGCTAGACACAAAAGACAAGCCCTTTTTATGAAACATTTTTGTTTTTATAGTGATACAGTCTAAATAAAGTTCCTATTTATTAACTCACATTTTTATACTGTGCATTTATGTAGGATATGCAAATATTTTGAATACAAACCTTTAGATGCAAAGTTGCTGCTCCTTCCTGATAACTCCAAGTGCAAGCAGACTATTTGAAGTACAGCAAAATAACCAGAGAAGTATGTAAATTCACAGAGGACAGCATCCTTGTGTTCTGTGAAACACCCAGGTTCAGATAAGTGGCACTTCCACTGTGTTTAGCATTAACAGACCATTAACATGTCATTAAAATACCATTAACATGCCATTAACAGACCCCTAACATTTCATTAACAGTTTGCAAACCTTTGCATCCATCAGAACCCTGTGACAGTGTATGACTTCTCTTATTGTGTGAGAGCAGTTTGGGAGAGAGAAATATTCTGTATCCAATGCACTATACTATAGTCTATAGTGCATAGCTGCTGATCGTCTATCATGTTCCCTGCCTTGTACTGTATATGTATAACAAACCGTGGAAAGATTCTGCAATTAAAGGAACTGAAATATTAAACAGTCACTCACAGACTATCCATGGGACTCATCATAGGTGTTGACCGTAATTCTAACCATGGTCACAGGATAATACTGTGCATGGACACTGGCTTGGACAGACTTGGACATTCATGTTTCCAACATATGTCGATCATGTGTTGTTTGGGTAGTATGAATAGGGTTAGCTGAATGAACACTGGTGCTTTTCACTATAGAACCAAACCACAATGAAATTCACTATGATCTGACATCTGGCATGAAAAGCTAGTTTTTATTTTTTTATGTATTTTTATTATTCTTCTTATTATTATTATTATTTTACATTAGGGAAGCAAAACAAGTAAACAAACAAAAACATGCCTGTTCTGAAAAATCAGTATTTTTCAGCAAGGCATTATACAGTACAGGGAATTTCAAACGCTGACCTTTGCCCTTCGGGAATTGGTTGTTCTCTAGCCGGAAGATTTAATCATGAGTTTTCAACAGGTTTAAATCAGGAGCTTCACTTTAAATCTGGTCAACATCAGACTGAGATGCCTGTGTTGAAATTCTGACCAGCAATCTAATAAAGATGCCTAAATAGGGATTCAATTCCGGAAGTGTCAGGTCTTGTTAATTTAGAAGTCTAAGAGTGGTGAGGCTAAGACCCATGCATATATAGTTCACCATTTAGGTTATGTTATACCACTAACAGACTGGGAAGTAATTATAGAATTAATTTATTGTGGTTTGACGTTGTGTTTGGAAACAACACATTCTATTGAGAGAGTGGCAGGACTCAATAAAAGCAGTCATGTCTCCTCTGTGACTTTCTTCGTTCTTGTTCAAAGTTTTTTTTTTTTCATGAGTCATAATGGTTTATTTACCTCTCAGGTTACCTCTTCATATTCAAATAATTTTTTGTTGGGGCAAACTATTCAGATAAGCAATGTACCGCTTTCATAAATACTGCACGCTCAAATTCGAAATCTTTTATAGCTTAGCATGTAAGCATGCATTGTTTATAAAGGTCTTTACACAAAAAAAAAGTAATTTGCAACACTTTTTATAAAAATGAATACCACTAGTAAAATACAAGACTAATTAAATGAGCCAGAAATACGACAAGGAGTTGGTTGTGCTGAGTTTAACAGATTAATAGTTTGATTGCGTTTTAACAAAAAATTGTGCAAATTGTATTTTGGGGAAAATATCTTGATAAATCTGGCCCAAAGTATCACACACACACACACACAAAAACTGCTTGTCTTTTGTGTTGTAAAAATTTATAACCGGCTGTTGTTTTTTACTGCAACTGCAAGGATGACATTGAGTTGTGATTACACTTCAATATTGCACATTAAAGTCCTTGGAGTGGATTAGCCTACAGTTCACAGTATATCGCAGCAGCCTGTACTAGGAATACACCTTGACTTGCTCCTGCTGCAAGGCAGTACATCATACAGCTTTAACACATCCCTGAGAACATGGTTGCTATGTTTAGGTATCAAGAAGACAAGCCAGCGATTTCCTTTCCTTTGCCCAGCAATGAAACATTGGCACCGAGATGCAACTCCATATCGGAAGAGAATGGGGAGAAAATGTGCATGCTGTCAACTGGGATGTTTGTGCCCCGCCCCCATTTTTATTATATGCCTTATTCAGTTTTTAAATTGCTCTGGTCTCAATGGAATATAATATGCAGCTTTATTCTCTCTGTCAACAGCTTCAGGTTGGCCCAGGATTGAGCTGCCTCTAACACAATTACATGGTTTAATTTCATTTGAAATTGCCGCCTACGAGCTAAAGCATTGTGGCTGCCGATGCATCAGGCACGCTACTCCAAATGCTTTTTAGATAAAAATTAAAAAAAACAGTGACCTTTCTGTTTGTCTAAATAAGCTTTTGTATATTTCATTGTGTCATATTTCTATGTAATAAGAGTCTTATGATGTCTGATTAGATATAAGGTGGGCTACACCAGCTGTCCACAATAAAATCAGCAGCCACACTTCTAAGCCAGCAAGATAAAGACAAGACGACAACAAAAGGGGAAACAAAAACAAAACTATAAAACCGAGTCTACCTTAGCCTCTGGCAATGCATCAAAATACTTAAAATCAGCCCCCATATCGATCAAGGCTGGCAACTTCTGCACAAGAGACAGCCCACAGATGTGAATTATAAAAACAATCTCTGAAGAAAAAACAACAACCTGTTTGAGAAGCCCTGCTTGTTGCCTGGATTCCCTGCAGCGTTCTGATTGAACAGGCACACTCAGTCATGCAGGGTGAATCTTTCTGTTTCACTGCCCTCTTCAGTCCCTCACTAAGCGTTATTGATGACCCATCTGTGTTACTGTTACTTCTGTCTCTAAAAGACAGTTACCGCACCCAGTAGACCAATAAATGGTGCTTCAGATACTTTGAGTTCACAAGACAACCAAAGATCAATCTTAAAAGTTTGTAACATAGAAGGTTTATTCTAAGAAGCCAAGTCATAAACTACAGAGAGGTTTCTAGTTAAATGCATTGACTGTTTATGCAATTAGTATTTATTAATTAGGGTGTAATATTTTTAAAATTAAAATGTCTTACCAATTATAGACTAACAGCTTGCTTAAGGAAAACATCGGAAACCGTTTCAATTTAAACATGCTAAAATAAACTTTGAAGAATTCAGGATGTTACAGCAGGAAACTTACTTGGCAAGTCGTTGGAACTGAAGAATGTTTTAATGGGACAGCTGGCAAAACGTAGAACAAGATGTGATACAAATAGGATTCCATGGACAGAATTTTTTATGCACTAGATGACCATGCAGATAGAAAGCAGTGCATGCATATGGTCTCTGGAGGATTCAATGGCAGAGGGTGTTCAGGTCAGGCTGGCATGGGTCTTGCTGTCTTCCATGTTTACTGGAAGGACCTGTATCACAAGCGGACTATATTCATGTAGGTTTTTCTTTTTGCACCCTTGCTTCTCATCCCAGCATGGAGTCATTTGGTCTGAGATATTAGCACAAAGTGATTGTGTCCACAAACCATATGCTCTCTCTGCAGCTCTTCTGCAAATATCTGTTTATTTTTGCCTCTTATTGCTGAAGCTAGTTTATAGGGAGCTGCGGTTGAGCGTCAAACTCTAAACTGAAATTTGAAATTGAAAGAAAAAAAACTTGAACCAAGTATGCATCCAGTCTATTTCATTTAAATCTGATTGCTTTTCACATTAGGAAAAAGACTATAAACGCCGTGGACTGAAACCAATACTGTAAGCTATGAATGGGTTTTGACAGAGGCGCTTAAAGGAAATCAAGCCATTTCATAAAAGATTTTTTGCCAATAAATCTTCCCCTCAGGAGGCTAAATAAAACCTAGTTCACAATGAATGCAATCATCTTACTTCTCCTGTAAAAAAATGTCTAGTGGAGATATCTATCACCGACCAGGGCATTACATTCTAAAGCTGGAATAAAATATTTCTGAGGATTGCTGTAAAGAAGATAATCTACATGCAGTCAAGGAGGCTTCAACTCAGCCAATGGGACTGTGAGCTCTGAGGTCATTGCCCCGCCTCTATTTGCCACTTCGCTCAGAACCTTGGAGCCCTCACTCTAAACTCTGGAATGCTGAACACTCTAATGAAACTGATTGGCCCCTATTGGAGTCTGCCATCACTGGTGTGCTGAATTGTGATTGTGGTTTTGAGACTTGAAACCACTGTCCACTCCAGCCCATCGTTAAAAACAATGACAACTCAGTAGACATAGCCACGATGACAGCTCCCTAAAAAAAATATCAGGCTATATTGTTTCATCTTCTTCTATTATATGGCCAATAAGATCGTTAATCCTTTTCTGAATTGTATACATCTTCACTCTGTTTCCTAGATACAAATACTGTATACAATAGGCCACATTTTAAATTTATCAGCACACTGTACTGACTATAAACTCTAATGCTGACTTATAAGAAAAGCAAAACAAACCTTCGGAATCGACGCCCAAAATGACCTAAAATATGAAACAGTGTATCACGACATTGCAAAAACAGAAGATCAAATTTTAAAATGACAAAATGATTTAGCTCTACCAATACAATGGGTCTATTAAAAAAAAAAGAAAAGTGCTTGATTATTAAATTATTAAAACAATATTTAAGCCATTTAAAATGCTCCTTTACAAAAATTAATTTGCAGAATGCACTGCTCAAAACAGACCCTTTACTTTTTTCACTAATATTTGACTGAAAAATCCATTTATGTTTTTGCAGTTGAAAAACCTGTGCACTTTTCAAAAAGATAAATAGAAGAATTGCAGTTCTTCTGTAGGCATCACCATAAATGATTGTCTACTGCAGTGTGTTATGCTTTTCTTTTGAAAAAAATAAAACACTAATTGGAAGCTGTAATATAGGCTATAGTTAACCCGTAATACTGCATACTGTATATACAGGGAGATCATATTGTTATTTAGGTGTTAATAAAAAAAAAACACTGAAGCTCAATAAACTTGGTAAGTGGAGGAACTAAAAGAGGAGAGGTTTCCTCGTGGGATAACATCAGAAGCCACGTGTTCCTCATGGGATAACATCAGAAGCCACGTGTTCCTCATGGGATAACATCAGAAGCCACGTGTTCCTCATGGGATAACATCAGAAGCCACGTGTTCCTCATGGGATAACATCAGAAGCTATGTGTTCCTCATGGGATAACATCAGAAGCCATGTGTTCCTCATGGGATAACATCAGAAGCCACGTGTTCCTCATGGGATAACATCAGAAGCCACGTGTTCCTCATGGGATAACATCAGAAGCCATGTGTTCCTCATGGGATAACATCAGAAGCCACGTGTTCCTCATGGGATAACATCAGAAGCTATGCGTTCCTCATGGGATAACATCAGAAGCCATGTGTTCCTCATGGGATAACATCAGAAGCCACGTGTTCCTCATGGGATAACATCAGAAGCCACGTGTTCCTCATGGGATAACATCAGAAGCCATGTGTTTCCACTTCCACACATTTGATGGACGTCATCCCAAACTGGTTGTTAGATAAGGTGCTCAAAGTGAGCCCCTTCAGTATTGATGCAAGACTCATGGAAATTGGTTTTGGGTGATTTTATTTGGATGACACACATTGAAATGTGTGCTGTTGTTGTGCCACACCATTAACACTATTATAAACCACAAAACCAATCACAGTGCAGTATTTGCAAACATTCTAGAACCTCTTATCCTGTGTAGATGTCATCCGGTGCATAGAATACCACAAATAATTCCAATATAAAAAAAAAAGAAACTCACACATACCCGGTACCTTTCTTTAAAATATGGAGCATCCTATTAACTTCACTCTTTCTTAAAATTCAGATGAACTTGACACTAGTTTCTCTGAAATCGTGAAATCGTGAAATATTACTGAAATCGTTACAAACTTTTAAAATGCATTTTTCTCTGGCAGCAATTTTGTTTTTAATGAATACTATAGTCTCACCGTGACATGTTGATTTGGAATGAACCATTTTATGACCAGGACAGAGGGGTACAATCTTCATTTGTGTGATTTATAATAAGTTAACACATCGTGTGTAGGTTTTTTTGTATAAGAGACGTCATTTCAAGGCTTGAGCAGCTCAGCTTTGCTTCACAGCCCTCTCGTCCCAAACTGCACAAGATGACATCTTATACAATAAGAGAGACACCCTACACACGATGTACTAACTTTCAATTAAACATCATTCTCTTCTACTCAGTGAACCACACAGGCCCCATTCCTTTATCTGCATAAACGCAACACTACTACGCAAGGACCACTCCACTAACATATCAGTATTCAGAGGAGAATTGAAAGTATTTAAAACTGTCTTGGGGTGTCAATTTTCCCTGGAAAACTTAATCATTAAAATGATCATGTCAATGGTGGTGCAGAAACATAATCACTTTTCTCATTCAGATTAACACCTGCTAAATTGTTATTTTGAAGCAATCTTCTCATTCATTTGCATTCCCACTGTAATAGAGGTGCAAGAGGGTTATCAAGGATTAGAGATACAAACAAAGTCTGATTACATTGACAGTTACGGTCTAGTAGATAGGGGATGGCATGAATGTGAATGCTTTGGAACTGTGCTGTCTTTCAGGTTCATTAGTATATAAATTCTATTAATTGTTTCAAAGCTGTAGCCGTTCCTTGTGCTGCACATTCGTATACAGTTTTTCAACACCAAGTCTGCCATTTAGAGAACCAATAACAGTGTTATATAAATGCTTCAATACACTTTTTAATTTTTTTTTTATTTCAGTGCTACGTGTTAATAGGACGAGAAGGAAAGCTGAGGTAAAGAAAGTTCCTTTCACTGGTCAGTTTATTCTCAGAAAACTTGAAACAGAGCTCTGTCTCATGGCTTGACCTGTTCTACTGTTTTTACTTCCAAATTCATCAGCATGCCTGCTCTCCACTTCCCAATTCATCTTACGCAAGATACAGACACAAAATGAAAATGATCTAAGTGTCACTAGTGAAAAGAAGAGTATTTGAGTTCATTGAACACCATGCCAGACAAGAATAATATCCTATTGAAATGAATGTCTGTTCTTTGTCTGGCATGATGTTCAATGAACTCAAATGAAAAGCAAGTGAAATATTTCTTACCTATAACACTTCCCACATTTCTTGGTTTCTATTTACAGCAAGCCGCAGGGCAGAATAATAGCGTTTGTCACTTAAGTCAATGAGCATGGATCAATTGTAGCGTTCTAATATTATTATTATTTGTTTATTTAGCAGATGCCTTTATCCAAAGCAACTTACAGAGACTCGGGTGTGTAAACTATGCATCAGCCGCAGAGTCATTTACAATTACGTCTCACCCGGAAAAATGGAGCACAAGGAGGTTAAGTGACTTGCTCAGGGTCACACAATGAGTCAGTGGCTGAGGTGGGATTTGAACCGGGGACCTCCTGGTTACAAGCCCTTTTCTTTAACCACTGGACCACACAGCCTAATATACCTTGATTAAGTATCTGCATATGCAGTTCAGTAGACCTTAATCTTCAGGTGAACCTGCCAGATTAAGCAAGTGGAGTCCAAGCATAAAATGAGTCTCCTGAAGGCTGGAGGATTTTATGAATTGTACAGGATTATATGGATCAGCCTTCTCGTCACAAATGCAGCGAGATGACATAGATTAATTTTCTGCAGCTTGGATCCAGAAGACAATGCCAGTGTCACATACAGTATTAACTGAAATTTACTGTGCAGCTCTATATTGATAATGAATTGTATCTGTGCAACCCCATCCCACCCAATCATCTGTCTATAGCAACAAGCCTTCTACTCACATGCAAAAAGGGAATTTCATTCAATAAACAAGCAATTGGGCCTAATTTTTGTTCTGTTAATAGTACTGAAAATGTACCTCCATTTTTTATGTTTTATTATTTAGAACTTGGCTTTCAGTAGAAGTCATTAAAACATTTAGTAGCTAGTAGTTTAAATATATATATTTCGTTTTTCTGCTTGTTATAGAAATGCAGGTAAGCAGACAAAACAGAATGCCCACCCTCAACCCCTGACAGGGGTAGATATAATTCCAGTATTTCAGACCCCCTGGAAAGCCAAAAGACTGCCACGAAGGATGCAACACGTTAAAGAACGCTGGGAGGTAACAGGTTAATTTCCAATCTAAATGCTCCGATCGTCTTGTATTTACAGGACAGAGAAAGTGCTCCTGAAGTCCATTGTGACATTCAGCACAGCTGCCACCCCCTCTCCCATGTCACTTTTCATTTTGCCATTATCATAAGATGCGGTGCTGGAATAAGTAGAGAAATTAAAATGTGTATGGGAAGGGGATCGCGAAGACAAAACACAATTGGAATATAAATAGATCGAAGGGAGGCAGAATGTGGAGGTGTCTAACACCACCCCTGCTGTAAACAAATACAATGTCTTATAAATATGTATAATAGCCTCCATACACAGGATGTTGAGATGAAGCAAAGCTCTGAAACTCTACAGCACAGGCAATTCTAAATGTGCTTTTGTGTTAGTGATTATCGCCAACATACTTAAAACAGGATGGATCATGTAAGAATGCCCTGTCCTGATTCATACTGAATACATGCTTTAGAATTTAGCACTTCAGCCTTAGCCACAGGTACATTCAATCAAACAAAAATCTAGTGCTATATTAAGAGGATTAATTCCCTGCTCTTTGGAGCTAATCAATAAAACTTTCAGGACACAGTTACTGCTAATGCAAAAAAAAAAAAAAAACACAAAAAAAAAAAAACCTTGATAAGCCCTTTGTTTAACACAGGTATATTCTGATTGAATGTCACCATTGAACATGGAAAAGTCACAACATTCAGCTAGTGTCCTGGGTCATGTCCCAGTTAGGTCATGTCACAAAGAGAAAAATCAGAAAGGTAGCACTCTGCGGGAAGGTCAATAATCTTTCTGATAAACAATGACTGGAAAGAGCAGTATACAAGTCAATGTCAGACTAAATTGCACAGGATGACATGAAGAATGTAGTCACTGGTTTTCTGGACCATTAGTCAATAGTTGTTTTATTACCTTGTATATACGGAAGACCAGTGAATACTGGAGGAGTTGAGAGATTGCTACTTCTCGGTTACAGCTGCAGTTCTGAACAATTGTTCATCTATTGGAGATGAAAACCTCAAATTGTTCTCTTAAAAATGCAAACCTGTTGCTAGCTATTAGTGTAAAAATGTACTTCCAAAACGGACTGGACATTAACTATTTTAAAATACTGCTATCACATGCACAAGCATGTTTGCTACCGGCAACCTATTTATACAGAAAAACATATTAAAACTAGGTTAGATCCTTTGTATGACAAAATAAAATAAAGTTTAATTCCGCAGTCCAGATATTATTAAGAAGTATACAGAAAATCCCATCTTGCAGCATTAAAAAAGCATTTCAAGGCTGGCCTTAGGGCTTTTGTATCATATTGATTTTAAAAATGCTTGTGAAGCATACAGCTCACTGTGGCCTAGGTATCTATAGTGATCTTTATATGAATATAACATCAAAACATCCTTGATCAAAATGAGTGATGCAGACAAAAAAATAAACCAGAATGCCTTTTAAAGGTTATTTACATACCCTGAAGACATGAGACATTTCTGTCTTGCTATAATAATATGCTCATATATGTATGAAGACTAGTCATCATTTTTCAGAAGTTACCATGAACATTACGCTTGGATTACAAATAGCTGATGTGCATAATTTTCATTCTACTGAGTTGGAAACAACAGCAATCAAAAGTTTATAGTATTAAAAACATCAATCACAATAACATTTTGTTCTGAAAACCATGTAATAGGGGGAACATTGCTTTATCACTCTGTGTTCAACAGCCATGCTGTCCTTAAACCTGTGGAGAAGCTATGAACCAGGCACCGTTAGAAATGACTATCAATGATTATCAATAGCTACTAATAAGAGTCCGGAACATGCACTCTTAGCTTCTGGAATATTTTCAACACAACATATCTTAGAGCAGTTCAGTCGTTTTCAAAATGACTTTTTTATAAAGGGAATGTGCATTTTCAATCATTTGAACCAACATCAATTTGGGTGAATAAGTGCTGATTACATTTTACTTTCCCAAATAAGCTTTTCAGTTTATTCCAATTATATTCTGGTTGCAATAAAAAAAAGAAAAAAAAAAAAATACAGAGTTGTTCGGTCAGTAGTCTTATTAGGCTTTGAGTGTTTCTGTCGGTTTCTTATAATACATTCTGTAATGGAAAATCGATATGGCTCTTTCTAGTGAAGCCTCTAATGGCAATAGTATTAATGATCCATATACTGTACATCTAAACAAAGATACCATGAGGAGGACCTCTGGAAATGTTGATGTTCCTCCTGCACACAGCGAAAGCACTGGACGTCTTCACAATGTTGCATGTCGAGAAGATGAATATCGATACACAAATGTGGCAGCTCAAATATACAAGACATTTACAATTGCATTGAGCGATTCTGTTCATACATTAGTTATACTTTGTTATAAATTGGCTTTGTGGTTATGTTCAGGCAATATATCAGGGATCCAGACTGCGACTAAGATAAACGCTAATGCGACTTAAAAATATTTTCGGCGACAGTATTTTTTTTTTTTTTATGTTAGGCGCCATTGGCTCCTAAACCAAAAATTGACCGTCTCCTTTAAAAAAAAACTTGAAAACACCAACAGGCAGAGCCGTTTTTTGTGTATTTTTTTTTTTTATTTTTGTTTTCTCACTCATTACGCTCATAGGTAATATGTAAATACATCAATGTATTTTAACGTGCAGTGCATGTGAGAGACGATAATTTGTTGATGATGATTCTATTACGTGACAGTTTACAGACGATTCAATGAACCGGCTGAACGTGCACCTTCACAGCTAAAAAACCAAGTGCTTCAAGAATTTCTCTGGTTACGTTAAAACATGTATTGTGAGTTTTGCAGTAAAGCAGGGCCAGTTGTTGCAGGGATTTTATTTCTGGAAGTAACCATTTTAAGAAAGAGTCTTTGAAGAAGCACGGTGAAAGCAGGTAACACAGAAGTGCTAGGGACTTTATTGGAACGAGTGTGCCAACCCAGACGCCAATAGCCAGATCAAATGTTTCATGCTGCTGAAGTAAATGAAGAAAAAACGTTCAGGGAATTAACAGTGAAATTCAAAGCTGCTACAGATTCTGAATAAGAAATGTGCAATTGTTATATATCAGGGATACGGAATCCGCGGCCTGTTTATCCTCTAACTGCGGCCCAGTGTATTTATTCCATTTCACTTATGAATATATCGTAAATATTTTTTGCAACTTTGTTGAATTGCTTTTTCACATAAAATGCAGCACACCATTTTAATTCAAACTGCTGAGTGTAATTACTTCTCATAAACGTAAGTCTACAACTAATTTCATGAGTCTTCCTCCTTTCTCAAATGCACAAACACACTGCATTGAAAGAACCCATTCCCAACATAGGAGTCAGGCTTGTTGCTTTGGAGGTGACGTCACTGCCTTTTGCAACATTGCTGCCTATCTGCTACAATTTAATGAACTCAACAGTAATATCCCTAGATTATCTAAAAAGGTGTGCATATTTTTTCAATTAATTGCATCAATGTGCATCAACTGGCAAAATAGAATAAAACAAACTGCTGACATTACTATAACAATAATACTGAATTAGTGGTGTTGGGGTATTACAGTACCCCCTCTGACCAATTAAATGACATCAACGTCAAGGCAAGGCTGGGATATTTAAATGAGATGTCAAAGAAGGAGCAAACCCTCCTTCTGCCTTCACTCTCTTATCAAAAGATTACTTTGGTTAGCAGCTCCTCAGGAAATAACCGTGCTGGTGCTGTCATACATAATAAATAAATCAAATCTTAAAAATACTAAGAGAACTTGGTTCAGTCAACAGAAAATATATATCTTTTAAAGCCAGTACACATATTAACGCTTTGCATCAAGCAGTAAAATGCATTTAAAAATTATGAATTTGGTACCCGAGATTAAAACTTCATTGCCTTTCCCTTCGCTTTTGACCAAGTTTCAGCTTGGTTTTCCAATTATAAACAGTTCTCATTTATTATAAAACTATCCCATTTTCTTCCACTGTTCGGCTCTGGATAAAAAGAAAAGACACACTGCCCTTTATCTCAGCTGTAAAGTCTATTTCCGCATTTCAGAAATAAATTAAAAGCCCATTAAAAGCAAATATTTGGCCTTGACTGTATGTCTAGCAAATGTAGTTTCGTAAGAGATGAACTAGCTGTTGAAAAATGACTGAATTGACAAAGAGTGCCTTATATATGAATACCCTATACTGAATGTATACTGTGTGCTTGGACATTGTGCTCAAGTTCTTTCAACTGCTTTAAAAGACACATTAGGGACCTCTCTTTATAAAACACCATTCTTACTAAGACTATTTTGAAGAAAAAGTATCAACAACAACAAAAAAATAAAACATTTCGTACTGGTAGTGATGCAGGGGGCTGCATTGAACATAATCAATTGCCAGAGAAAAACATATTAGGTTTTATAAAACTTAAATACAATTAGGCATAATTGGTATATTAACCCACAAATAAACCAAAGCAAATGAATGACATTACTAGGCATGGGTTTTGTTTATTATTTAACAATAATAATAATTGTGGGTCAGCTGTGTGGACATTCAAGGTTGATGAGAGCCACATTAGGCCCACAGATTGCCTATTGATTACCAGGACTAAGTAAAGCAAAGCTGTTTTAAATAAGCTAGGAAGAGTCATCTCTTACCCTGCAATAATCATCTATAGCCCAAACCCTCTTCTCATTGGGAACCAGTGCATTCTGAAGACTGACTCTTACCAGGGATGTTGTGAATCGTGATGGCGAGGATCAGGAGCACAGTGCGACGCCAGCTTCTCTGGAAGGTCTCTGGAATTGTGGGATAGGCCCTGGTCTTCCACAGGGCTGGTAAGAGGACCTTTCCTTCTCTGGTACACGTCCCCATTATCTATTTTATCTAAAAGAGGAGTGGAAAACGGCACGTTAGAAAAATAATAAACTGCATTAAATACTGTATATTGGAATTGACGCTTTTTATTTAGCCCAGAGAAAATATTTTTAATACCCAATATTTTGTAGTAAGCTAAAAAAAAAAAAATTAAAAAAAAGTAATTTCTGGTTAAACCCAAACAAACTAGTTTTGCAAAAGTTTTCTGAAAGAAAGAAAAGTTCAACAAAAGTAACTTGACAGTCTTTTCAATAGGGCTTTGCTGTGATAAAAACAAATAGTTTTACAGAACCACCCAGTGCTGACACAACAGCGGAGAAATTCCAGAAGTCCAAATTTTACACCCCATGACAGGGTCTGACTTGAAAAACAAAAAAAAGTATACAGAACACTATAGAGGAACACATGCATGGTGGTTCTGTACAATACTCTCCACGTGAACCCTGGGTATTTGCTATTGTAAGTGTCCTCTGTCAGCACATTGCAACCTTGTAAGGGAGTCACAGCACATCAAGAGGAAAATGAAGCGCCTGTACATTTATTAGAATGTTGTTAATGGCAGTGCAGGGCTCTGGCGGGACAACATTTTTAAGAATTGGTTCCTATTCCGGGTGCTGCTTTATGTATTTATTTATTTTCAGTACATGGGTTCAGTCAATCAGAACTTATAATTATCACTTCAACAGAACTCAGCAAAAATAGTCACAATAAGCGGAGTTGACTTTATAGGAATTTATCCCTAAAATCATTAAAGGTTTGATTTTTGAATAAAGGTGTCTGCCAAATACATTATATATATATATATATATATATATATATATATATATATATATATATATATATATATATATATAATCAGATAGGCCTCTTTTAGAAAGTATAAACTGTATCAATACTTTTTGTCAATGGGAGATGTAAAGCCCATTTTCAGATGGTTGTGGATCAAGCATGTCTGTAATTTAGCCTGCAACAGACAGGAAGTCTTAAGCCTGACATCTTGTGCTTCACAACCATTGATTAAAGGGTTAAATGATTAAGGGACAGCAAATCAGTACGATTCAATGCTTTATTGTTGCTGTTTCTTTTTCCTTTTAGGGTCTGACAATTAAGATAGGTACTTCATTCCCCTCGTGGCAGCTAGTGAAAGGATTCAGTTTAATCACTTTTTGTGTAATCCATGGGAGGCACTGTGAGTACCGTTACTTTACAGTACTTCCAAAGCTTCTGCTGTGAGAATGCAAGACTGGAAAAGGCTGCAGGTTTTCTCCCAGTCTGTGCCTGTAAGGGGAGAGGACAGATCCAGACTAGCTTTAAATAAGCCAACAGAAAACAATCAAATGTCTTTCTGCAAGCTGCAGACATGAAGTCATAATAGCCTTCTTGAAACCTCAAACTGGGTAAAGATACTGGACACCTGACATCCTCACAGATGCAGCAATGCAGTATCAACAGCAACCAATACTGCATAGCAGTCCTAACCTCGCACTGTGAAGTGAAGTCCAAAACATGCTGAATACCTTTAAAGAGAGGTGTGTTCTTCTGCAAATGTTGTCAGTATGCTTCACATCATGTACTGCACCGTGTTCTAGAAAGCACCCTGGAAAGTATTGGGAAATTAATTTATTCTATATTTTTTAACTGTAGTTAAATAGAATTAATAGATTGACAAGAAATGCCCATGTGAACCACTTTAGCAGTTATTAACACCACCCTCCCTTCCCTACCAGCTGTTATAATTGCAGGTGGATTTGTAGGCTGATAAAAGCTGTCATTACTGCTGCTACCAGGCGACAAAGTAAGTTGTCATATAAAGTCAATAAAGATGTTAAGGGTTATTTTCCATTAGGTATAACTTGTACACATTTTCTTTTTTTTTTTTAATGAAATAAAATAAACAAAACAATTTCTGAGAAACTGGTGTGCCTGATAAATGGAAGTGTGTTACATGTTCTGCCATTTTTTGATAAAGTACAAAAGATTGAACAAACAAAATACAGCATTGTTACATGTTTTTTACTATTCTGACATAGCAGCGTTGAGTGGTGGGCATTAAATGTTTTTGCTTTAAAGTCAAAGTGCTTTACACAATGCATTTTTTAATTTGAGGTGAACCTACACAATTCTAGTCTGTATTTAATGGCTTAAGTCTACAAGCCCTGCTGACAGGCAATAACAATTACTTCACATCGTGCCTAAGTGCTTGTGTCATTCATGATAATTAACCTGTTCTATTAACCCATCCACTTAGTCGTTGGCTAATTGCATCTCTCCCTTCCCAGTCCTGGCTGACTTTAATTTAACCCAACGATACCCACACACACCCACATCTGATTACCATGGCCTCCCCATTCAATTACAGGTTGAGGTTTTAATCATAGTGTTATTATAAAGGTATTTATATACACTGTACACAAGCACAGTTGGTCAGCCAATCAACGTTACAGTTCAAAGTGGGAGTACAAATCAAAGGAGGTTGTGATCAAGTTATGTAAAGCCTTGATGACACCACGCTGAGAATACTGTGTTCAGTTCTGGTCAACAGACCTTAGAGAGAGCAGTGAAGAGCAACCAGATGAACCCCAAGGCGTATAGCAATGACAGCGCTCCAAGTCGCGACCATTTTAGTCGCCATGGCGACCGTTTTTTTCTTTTGACAACTGTAAATATTATTTTAGTCGCCTACAGGCAACCACTTTGTGCTGTATTTATTTATTTTTAACATATGCACTTTTCTCATACAGATCGTAATTGTATGCAGAATCTCTAGCCCCGGCATTACAGGACAGCACAAATAAAATGAAAGAAAATAAAATATAAATAAATAAATAAATAAACAGACACTTTTCTCATCTATCTAGGCTTAAAGTTTAAGCGCCGCTTTGGCAATTAAAGAAATGACAGCCGTGGTAGTAGCGTCGCACAACCACACAACTCCTTGTCATTTTGGGGAAATGACTCATACAGTGTACGGTAGTTACAATTAAAAGCATGTCAATTAGAAATGCAAACACTGCCTGACAGCTGTTTGTTTTCAGCAGCTTGGAGGCTATGTGCGTGTGCACCAACGTACCCGGATGTCCGTGCAAACCTTTTAGAACATTAATAAAATGTCATCAAACAGACGGAGAAAAGACAAAGAAAGTTACACCAATATCTCTAAGCAGCAGCAACACAAACAAAACACAGTTCCATTTTTAACCCCACGACTTTGGAGTTTTCGTGTTCTGAATGTGTTCAACCAAAAGTTCACATGGGATTTCAGCCATCATGGTGCCAACAGTTCAACTGATTAGTTAACAAATCTGAGGTAATGTACCGCAGTTATTGTAAGCAAGCATAGTAACGAAATTACTGTTCACTATTACCTATTCTAAAGTTTGTTTTTTTTCTGTGCAGAAAAAAACAAATAGAACATACTTAGAGATGCACATTAATTTTTAAGGTCATAACTGTATACATTAATATTATATTATTTTGAACAATAGTTTTTATTTATATTTAATACATTTCAATGCAGTTATGGGCAACCTTTTCCTTTTTCTTGCGACCATAAAGAAAAAAATAGGAGCCTGCTAGTGCCTAAAATAAAAAGCTTACTTCGAGCACTGAATGACCTATAAAGATGAGGGAGCTTACTCTATTTAGCTTGGAATAAAGAAGAATCTGCAGGACTAGACTGAAGTCTTTACAATCTTAAAAGGATCTGACAAAGACAAACCTACCCTTTTCTCTATTTCCTCATGAATACAGGTGATCTATTTAGAAACACCTATTTTCTCTGAACCCCTTGAAATGTTATCATGGTATGAGAACCGATGTTTTTTTTGTTTGTTTGTTTGTTTTTTAGTACTTTTATGGACTGTTATATTGTAGGGTAATATGAAGGTGCTAGTTTTTTTTTTTTTCCTTCAGATTTACCTTATGTAACACAGAACTGGAAAGTATTCTAAAGTTCATGGAAATGTCCCTCATCATCAACAACATATTGCACTGATAGAAAATATTCCCCAAGGTACTGTACTGGAATGTATTTCTGAATTACAGAAAATGCAACGTCTCTTCACAGGGGCATCAGCAAACAAGAAGCAGAAGAAAAATTGCATTGTTTTGAAATGTCTTAATGTGCATATCAAAGTCTTGGCTATGAAAGAAAGAAGCACAGTTAAAGGAAATTCTAACCAATTCTATTTATTTTTTACTCCTCTAGATCAAGCCTCTAGGCTGTAACATTTTGTTTACAAGGGGTTCTATATAATATTTTTTGTTCAATTTTCCCCATGCTATGCCTCCAGTTTCCTGGTTGCTGTAATTTTGTGCATTAATGATTGCTTGTTGACTGCAAAGGCTGCTGTGATAGAATTCCCAACAACTCCATTCCAATTTCTGTGTCTCCCCTTAGTCAACTAATTATGCAAGTGTTCCAGCAATTATGCAGGCGAAGCATCAAGCAACATGAAAGCTGCTCCTCATATGAAGCTGCTGGTTTTGAATAATTTCCTGTTACTATAAAATATTACTTGCAGGCAGTGTGTATCTTTCATAACTCAAGATTTTGAGACAAGTATACTGAATAACACTGAATTCATTCATCAGTTTATAGTCCTTCAGCTGCTGAAAGTTACTAAAAAGTAGGTTATGGGTCCACATTTCAGCTGCAACCTTCAAGAATAACCGGTTCTATTAATCTTGATTAAGGCTATACTGCTACAATTTAACATCCTATTTTCCTTTCAGAACTTTTTGTGTTGAAACATCAATTTTATTCTTAGCCTCTACCTCAAACGTTGTTATTTAATTGGGTGTCTTTTTGCTTGCTTGTCTAATCAACAGTGTAGGCTGCTGGTACCGAAAACAAAACAGCTTCTAACTGATCTCTCGTTTTCTTTTATTCTGGACAGGATAGCTGACCCCGTATTACTCTCCACTCATACTGTACCCAGAAGCTGGTCACTTTTCAAAGGGGTCATGCCATGCCATGCCAAATCAGCAGATGGCTCCAGGGTCATGATTTCTGAATGCAAAGAAATGTTCGGTGCTATAATGACTTTACAGTGGGGTTTTTGTAGAAACACATTTTCTGGAGTAACATCAGATGGTACACAAAGCTGCCAGTCACACACATACAGGAATTCGTACTTTTGTCTCATAGTGTACATGTGTCCATTATACTGCAGGAGATTGTGATAACTTAGACAGATACTTTTTATGCAGAATTATCCTTACCCATGCTTAAGACTACCCACGATATTACGCATAAACCTGCTTTCTTCAGTATACAGTATAGACTTGTAAGGGTATGTGTAAACTCTGGTTTTGGGAATCATAGCATGATGGACTAATTGACAAGCCCTGATCATTTTATCAAATTCAGATCTACATCGACAGAATCGTTATCGTTAAGAACACCAGCAAGGCTTAGAAGGCAAACTAAAGGTTGTTTTGCAGCAGTAAGTCAAATTTTGTGAACTAGCCATCTAACAAAATGAAGTTCTTCATGTTTCAATGCAATGCTGAGAAAGTTTGATATCAGTTCTTACCACTCCCCTTCACCAACTCCCTGACTCCCTGAGATGCAATCCTTGCTGGGTGCTACCCGCTGCTGCAGCAGCTGGGGGTGCAGTCACACAGTGCCACTCTGCATTGATCTGCCTGTCAAGTCAATAAGGTCCAGAGCAAAGCGCCATGACTGGCAGCCGAGACATTTCTGTCTTGCTGATAGCTGATGCTGCTGCTAGCCCCACTGTGAACAGTGCTGCCGCGCTGGGATGATGACTCAATGAATCGCAGAGAGCAGACAGAAACAGACTGTGTAAAGATTGGCTATCTAATATGTGGATACTTTAGAACATGTCTATTATAGGAATTACATTTCTCAGAATACATTACCACTTTTGGCGTCAACCAGACCTTTTCTAAAACCCAGTGCCCTCCGTTTGACTTCAAAAGGACTGTTTCATGGTTTGGTTTGATTGTTCAGCTCATTATCAAGGTATATTTTAGCAGTTTTGCGGGGAAGTCACACAATAAAACAAAGATCAGCCTTTTTAGTATTATTTAGATGAAATTCACACACACACAAGAAAAAACTGAATTTCAAATGTAAATTGCAGGCCAGATTGGAAAGACTTTGCAAGACCAAAATATACAGCCATGATGGACAAACCTGGAAATATCAGACAGCAGACATTTTCTCTCCTTTTTAAATTATTTCCTTTCACAAGACCTATCTGAGCCCCCTGCAGCACAACCAAGAGGTGTTCTGGGAGTCAGGAAAGCAGGAACCACATCTTATACTAAAATCCTATGGCAAAGAAGAGGTCAACAAATCAATTCGAGCATTAGCATGCCCATGGCTAGCTAGCTGGTAAGAGAATACAGCTTCTACTTTTCATCAAGGATGCCTTTCCTATATCCTGACCTCTACACACATTGACAGGTATCACATTTAAAGATGAGGCTGTTCTGTGTACATACATTGGTGTGATGAACATAAACACAGAAAATCCAAATTCCCTCATGTTTTTGGACACAAACATTATGTTTCCAGTCAATATGACACATAATAGGAACACTGTACACTGTGTGGATCAAAAGAAAGTAAACACTTTTATTGTCACTTATTATTATTATTATTATTATTTATTTCTTAGCAGACGCCCTTATCCAGGGCGACTTACAATCGTAAGCAAAGAACAAGTAAAGCGCAATTTAAGGAAGGGTGATAAGTGTCCCAGGGGAAGAACAGAGGAGTTCTACAGGTGCTTTCTGAAGAGGTGAGTCTTGAGGAGGCGCCTGAAGATGGTCAGGGACTGGGCAGTCCTGACATCTGTAGGAAGGTCATTCCACCACTCCGGGGCGAGGGTGGAAAAGGAGCGGGCTCTGGAGGTAGGGGATCGTAGAGGAGGTAGAGCCAGTCTTCTAGTGCAGGCGGAGCGGAGAGGTCGAGTGGGGGTGTAGGGAGAGATAAGGGTCTGGAGGTAGCTGGGTGCAGTCTGGTCAAGGCATCTGTAGGCTAGTACAAGAGTCTTGAACTGGATGCGAGCGGTGATCGGGAGCCAGTGGACTGAGCGGAGTAGTGGAGTTGCGTGGGAGAAGAGAGGCAGAGAGAACACCAGGCGGGCAGAGGAGTTCTGGATGAGCTGGAGCGGACGGGTGGCTGACGCAGGGAGGCCAGCCAGGAGGGAGTTGCAGTAGTCTATGCGGGAGAGTACCAAGGCCTGGACCAGGAGCTGGGTGGCGTAGTTGGTGAGGAAGGGTCGGATTCTTCGGATGTTGCTCAGGAAGAATCGGCAAGTGCGTGCCAGAGTGGAGATGTGCTGGGAATAAGAGAGGCAGGGGTCCAGGGTGACTCCGAGGTTCTTAGCGGAGGAAGAGGGAGAGAGTGTGGTAGATTCCAGAGGAACAGAGATAGAAAGATCAGAGGAGGGGGAGGAGGAGGGAAAGAAAAGGAGGTCAGATTTAGAGAGGTTAAGATGAGATGTGTCTGGAAGATGAACTTGAGATGTGTCTGGAAGATGAACAACTTCCCAAGCACTCAGAGCTCCCACATTCACTGTCGGGGAAAGACAATGGCTCCTTCCTTTTCTTTTTTGTGATCAAATGTTTATTGGGGAGAATACAAAAACATATCATTTTAAATACAATACAATAATTCCACAAGTTTTAAATTTTCACCCCCCAAAGACCTCTCTAACTAATATGTCAGATAAAACTGAAGAAGGGTTAATCAAAGATCTAATTGCTCCTTCCTTTTCAATTATAATTTTCATTTTTCTCTAATCAATCCAGACATTGTTTTTTTTTTAAACAGTATTAATGTGATGTTGTCTCTGTAGTGTATAATTCAAGCTGCCACTTCCATTCTGTGCTGGTTATTAAGGCAGCATTAATTTCCATAGTCAAATTAGATACAGTATTACTAGGCTGGAGTGCTGTTATAATTAATTAGCAGGCCTTGTTTGCTTCTGGATGGTTTAGGCCTTGCTAGCAATGCTTCATCTCTAGAGAAAGTCTTAAACTCTCTGTCTAGAAACCAAGAAGTAAGTTATTTTGATGAGAAGGGTTTAAATAATTACAGCACTGAGATCTTGAAACTAGGGTTCCTCTGTATCGAGATTATGGCCACCAGAATCTCAGCACATGTGAGTATCTTAGTCTTTCAACACATGCAAACCACAACCACTTAGTTTGAAGATGTCTCTCAATCTGCAGCAAAGAGGCAACTCATTTGCTACATATCAGCCAGGATATTCAGAGAAACGAGTAAACAAATGTTTTGGCTAGTGGCTTCTTCAGTAGAAGGAACTAGCCTACAGTACAGTACAATGAAGAAAGCACTAGCATAAACAGGTACTTGACTTTGTTTCTTTTAATTCTGATCAAGGGTTTTAAAGTTATGGACGACCAGCATGGACCAATTAAAACACATAGATCCTCTTCATGACTTATGACTCTTTCCTACCATTCAATTCAACTTGCAGACACATGGTACAAATTTCAACCTTGCTTTGTTTGAATGGGTTCATCTTGGGTGTCTCTATACTGGTCTGCTCCCCCTCAAGTTGTCTTCCAGTATTTGTTTTTGAGTTCCTGTTGCAGAATGTTTTCATTATGCTAGGTGAGCATTTGGGGATACACAGTGGTTTGCAGAAGTATTCACCCCCCTGCAGAGTTTTCACATTTTGTTGGTACCTGAGCATACTCCGTGATGCTTTCAAATTAGACTTTACATGTAGAATCTACACAAACTACTCCACATTGATAAAGTTAAAAAATGCATATAGAATATAAATAAGTAAGATTTACAAAGAAAAACAGATTAATCTCAGTTGCATAAGTATTCAACCCCTTTGCTACTGCAGCCCTAAATCAGCTCAGGTGCAAATGATTTGTTTGAAAGGTCACAAAATTAGTAAAATGGTTTCAGCCTGTGTGTATTCAAGGTGGTTTAACTTGTAGATAATTTCCCTCAGGTATATAAAGACTTTCAATCTGCAACTCACATAGTGATCCAACAAAGCAACCACAAAGACCAAGGAGCTTTCAAAACAAGTCAGGGATAAAGTGGTAGAGAGGCACAGAGCAGGAGAAGGGTACAAGACTATTTCAAAGGCGCTGATTATCCCTCTCAGCACAGTGAAGTCCATCATTAAGAAGTGGAAGATGCATCATACCACCCAGACACTACCCAGATCAGGTCACACTCCCAAACTGAGCAGTCGGGCAAGCATGAAACTGGTTCAGGATGTCACTCTGAAGCCAACAATGACCTTGAGAGATCAGCAAAGTTCTGTGTCTGAGATGGGAGTCTCAATAAGCCGGTCCCCACACAAAGCTGGCCTGTATGGACGGGTGGGCCAGAAAGAAGTCATTACTCAAAAAGCCTCATCTTAAAGCACGTATGGAGATTGTGAAAAAGCATGTAGATGATACTGCAGACATGTGGAAAAAGGTTTTGTGGTCAGACAAGACAAAATTGAACTTTTCGGTCTAAATTCCAAGCTGCTACGCCTGGCGAAGCCCAACAGTGCACATCACCCAGTCAACACCATCCCAACTGTCAAGCATGGTGGTGGCAGCATCATGTTATGGGGATGCTTCTCTTCAGCAGGGACTGGGAAGCTTGTCAGGATAGAGGGGAGAATGGATGGTGCAAAGTACAGGCGAATCTTGGAGGAAAACCTGTTTGAGTCAGCCAAGACTCTGAAACTGGGGAGGAAATTCACATTTCAGTAGGACAATGACCCGAAGCACAAAGCCAAAGCCACACTGGAGTGGTTGAACAAGAAGAGAATTAATGTTCTTGAGTGGCCCAGTCAAAGTCCAAACTGAAATCCAATCGAAAATTTATGGCGAGACTTGAAGATTGCAGTCCATCGACGATCATAAACAAACTTATTAGAACTGGAGCAATTTTCCCATGAAGAATGGGCAAAAATGTCACCATCCTACTGTGCAAAGCTAGTAGAGACCTATCCAAAAAGACTCATAGCAGTAATTGCTGCAAAAGGTGCTTCTACCAAGTACTGACTTAAGGGGCTGAATACTTATGCAACCAGTAAATTTCATTTTGTACATTTTCTTTGCATGTTTTGCTGACATGTAACCTCCTCCTCATATAACAGTGTTCAGTTTAACCACTACAGCTTTGAATAAAAAAAAGTTTGTTTGCATACATTATTTGTAATTCAACAAAATGTGGCATTATTGGTAGGGGGTGAATACTTCTGCAAACCACTGTATATATATTTATATATATTTCCTCTCAAATGATAACACTCACTAGAAGTCAAACAACTGTAACAACAAACAAGGAGCAAATCTTGAGACTTCATCACTTTAATCTGAAAAGTCAGTGAAAACTACTAATGGTCTCCAGTCACTTCACAACAACTTCAAAGCATGGAAAATGAGTCATGCTGTGGGTACAGTTGCCTGGAGGAAAAATCAATTTCATGTATAAATAAAAATGTCTCAAGTAGAAGTGAAAAGAAAGAAAGAAAGAAAGGAAAGTACTGACTTCTATAAAGCAATCAAGATTAGCACTTAAGTTAATAGGACTAAATGGTAGAAATGGTTTTTAATAGCAAAACATTTGACTCCTTCTAATTTTCTGCATCATGCATGGCCACTATGAGAGCTCATATTCGAGAGATGGATGTGATTGTTTGAAAATAACCAGTTTATTACAGACAAAGGTTTCTTTATTTATTTATTTTTTGCAATAACGTTTTTTCCACCTCAAAGAAAAAAAAAACTATAATTTTATTTCAAAATAACAATATCCCCCCTTTGAAGAAACACATAACATTACACTTCAAAAACCTACAGTAAGCTGAGGCCAAATGTGTTTTCCTCTCTCCACACTCACTCCTGGCACTTCCACGGTTTAGAGGGCCATCCAGAATGAATCGCCATCAAATAATCCAACACACCATCTTCACACGAACCGCAAAAAAAAATTTTCAACTCAATCAGTTTCTGCTCGTGACATTTTCCATTGATTTGTCTTTCCAACTTCTTGCCTGCCAATGAGCAGTTTAGTGTTGGGCGCACTTTCAAAAATGCAAACTGGGGACCCCGTCGAGTTTCAACATAATCCCAGGGATGGCACCTTCCTTGGGGTGGGTCTAGTCTAGCGCTTTCCGTGATGGAAGTAAATTTGAAAGCAACACCTCTTAAAATGCTCCCAATGCAATTGGAGAGCACTTAGAAGTGTGAATTATGCATTAGGAAGCAACAGGGATGGTTCTCTACTCTAGGTTTAAGAGAAGATTTGCTGGGACAGTTGACTCCCTTATGACTTGTGCCTGTCAATACACCCTTGTATTCCGCAGCCAGCCAGATGGACAGAAAAAACAAAAACAAAGCAGCCATGTTCCAATGGGCCTGTTCACTGCACTACGGATTGGAATTGATTTGACATGTGAGAGAATGAGGAGGAGGACAAGGAGGTGTGTGTTAAAGTACTAAAACTATTTTAGCATAAACTTTGCAGCATAACTTCCTGAAATTACGAGTATTTGAAAGCTGAAGGAGAATGAGCTTTTTTTCATTCTCAGTCCCGACTGAGGCAGAAGACACCCTGAAATATGCAAAGTGGCTTGGTAGCTAAGTAACTCTAAAAATGAGTTTATAGTTTACGCAGGTCTTTGTTACAAACAGATAGAGGTTATGGCAATGGAAAGGAATGGGCTCTTACAAACTGTAACACTGAATAATTAAGGCTTGAATCTGGATCTAACGGCATCAATGGCCTTTCTCCATTTCCGACTGTGTCCTGGTTTCTGTGTTGCGCTTAAAGTATTAGTTAGGGTTCATTTTGTCAACTCCTTGCTTCCTTTGCACACAGGAACATGATTCCAGGTCTTAAAATATGTGTATATTTAATTCTAGTCTTTTTTTTAATCACTCTATGCAGAACTATGCATGCACTGTTATCTGCTTGATGTGTAAACTAACTGTAGTAATAGCAATATTTTGTCAATTACTTGTTACATGACTTAAATATTTAAGCATTTTAAAATATTTAGAATTGTTTATGCATTGAATATTTACTCTGCTTGCTAGAAGATTACTGAAGACAGGTAGCCTTTGGCAAAAGTACAGTGCATTTGATGTCATGAATTCATGGCCCACAATTTAATGCCTAATCTCCCTGACAAAACATATACAGACTAGCCACTCAGAAGGCTATGTTAATAACGTGTTAAAGTAACTGGCTTTGCTGAATGATGCTTATTTGATTTTTATAAGTCAATGTATAATTCTACATGCACATGCATTTGGGTTTTTGATTTCTGTTCGGATGCTGGGTTTGCCGGTGTGTCTAATGACCATACAGTGTTTGAAAATGCTCAGATTATTATTATTATTACTTAGTCATTTAGCAGATGCTTTTATCCAAAGCGACTTACAGAGACTAGGGGTGAACTATGCATCAACAACTGCTGCAGAGTCACCTACAATAGGACCTTGGTTTTACATCTCATCCGAAGGACAGAGCACAAGGAGGTTAAGTGACTTGCTCAGGGTCAGCCCTTTTCTTTAACCACTGGACCACCAAGCCTCCTTAGCACTATAGGGGAAAAAAGCCTTTGGAACAGCAGTAATGTTTTAAAAACCACTGAAATGTAAGGGTAAAGTGGAAGAGACAGCATTGTGGTTTTGTGCAAAAACAGTTTAATTTAAGATTTGCTCAAAGGCTCAGCTAAAAAGGCACAGAACCATTTATTCAAGCCAAACACCCCCTAGCTCACTAACTCTTCCACAGAATCAGATAAAGGGGACAGTCGGCTACATCTCCCCTCCTGCAACAGACTGATAACCCAGCTCGAATGTGAGTCAGCCTGGCTACCTCATAAAAGCAGGAGAATTCCTGGAGGTGACAGAGAAGACAATTTCATTACTCTAATTAATCAATTCGCACCCTAGAGCTACTTTACAAAAAAACAAAAAACTGTGCTTATGGCTTGTCCTTATCCACCCTGTCTTTCTCCTCTTTTCATTGAAAGAAATTGGTTTAATTGCAGGATTATTGCAGTAAAATTATAATGGTTATACATTCAAGACTTGCTTTGCAAGCGCAATCAGACATTTTATGTGCCATATTAGGACAATTGTGTTAATCCATTGCCGCTAAAACATTATTGGGGAAATGTCAGTTCTGGGGAGTGGAGCTACAATAGGTTTCTTCAAAATAGAGGAGATATTTTTCCCTGTCAAAAGTGAGAGACAAATCTCCTTTACTAGCGATGCAAGGGTGAAGTTTTTTTTTTGTTTTCTGGCTAAAAAATTACATGGACATGGCTGTATCACCACCTCTTTCTACAGGGGCCAGTCAGGGCATTCATCACAACTACAGTTCAGAAAAATGTCCAATACAGTAAACAGGCTGACTGGTAGCCACACTGACAAATGATGTTGCTTTTTATTTTATTTTTGTAACATTCATTTTTATGATGTTTTTGCTTCCTTGTGCACTGCTGTAAAATCTAGAAAATTACTGGCATACAGTCTGGAATTCTGATCTCAATAACTATGAAGAGCTGGGGCTAGTAGGGATTTACAAGAGACCTCAAATTAACATTATTTGTGTCAAGGAGTGAATTGGAGTTAATGACCAGTAGGTGGCACTGTTTGCCCTGGGTCAGGACTCCACCAATGTGCCAGCACAGTGCTGTCCATCTGAAGGTGCCATTCTTTCAATAGAGGTCCCGTCAACTTTTGTGGACATTAAAAGACACTATGGCACTATTTCAAGGAGTGTCCAATAGAGCAGAACTATAAAATAAGGATGGGATGCAGATTCATTTTTGTCTCTATCCCATTAGCATCTGTCTTCCTAATCTAGTACAGCAGACTGCATCTGATCCAAACCTGAGTCATCCACATTGACCTGTAAATCCGAACTGTAACAGTATAATGCATCTATATAAACCAAGTATCAAAATCATATTTCTATGAACAGTATGTAAACCAGTGCGTCACAGCTGTATTTGTATTCTAATAGTTATTGCCAAGTCATTTTTAGTATAGTACAGATTACAATCAGTAGTACAAACAAACCATTAATCTTAAAGCAATTTGCTTCCAATTGGCTTGGATTAGCGAGAGTCTGTTTCTTGCATAGCTGGAAAAATTAATTAAAACAAAAAAAATAATAATTTAAAAAAAACAGACACGCACATTTGACTGGAAAAAGCTATCAGAAGTATGTTGTTCTGCTATACTTTATGGCACATGTGTTTGTTTGTTTTTTGTTTTTTTATTAAAACTGTTCCAAATCAGAGCTTATCACTGGCACCAGGTCCTAAGCATCACTCTCCTGCTCAATAATAATTAACATGGTTTCTGTCCAAGGTGCTGAAATCAGCCAACAAGATGTTAGAGCTCTGGTAGTGCATTTGGTCGACAGAGAATAGCATCACTTCTTCATTATTAAAGATGTGAGTCATTTTGATTGACTGCAGCTCTCAAACCTCAGAGAAAGATGCAAACGCTTTGACCTAGCACCAAGCCTTAACCCTGACATTGATTCAGATTTTGGTTATCGCTCCATGGCTATTTTTTCTGCCTTCTCATGCTCATCAGACTAAGGTACACTGGTGTAGCTACTGTTTTGATGTACATTCTAAGACATCAGCTAGCATATATATGTACATAACAAATAGTAAACCACACATTCAACAGAAATGCCATTACCATGGGGAGTCTGAATAATGCACATTAAAGTTTCGAATAGAGCAAATGCTGTAAATAAATTGTTCATTAATCCACATTTGCTTCATACAGCACAGCTCCAAGACTGCAGGCACTGTTGATGCAACCCAGATGAGAAAAACGTCCTGGTAATATTAATTTGCACAATGCAGAGAACTGATAATAGATGTTAACTGGGGAGAGGAAAAGCAGACTCCATATGGTGCTTTATTATTTTACTAAGCAGCAGTGCTTTTTTATCAATTATCTCACTAACTTGAGAAATGTGGCACTTGGGACAAAGCTGTCGTCCAGCAGCCACAGTCCCCAGCCAGAAGACCCACAGCAACTGAACTGTTCCCTGATTCCAGGGCAGTGCAAATTGAAAGCTGTAAACAGACAAACAGAATTGCTAATGGAGAGTGGGTGACTATGCCTGATGCAGGGGGTTAATTACAAGCTGCGAGGCCAAAATGTCAGGCAGGTAATTATTCAGTTGTCTGTGCAGGGGATACGGAGGTGTCAGTTCATCCACTGCACTGATGTTTAGATTCCCTGAAGCAAGTGCAATTAACATGTATCCCACGAACACGTCATGGAACTAATACCTCTGTATCTGGGGCAGTGCTAATTGGTGCCGTGGATACACGAGAAAAACATTTGAATAGATTTCATTTTTACAGCAGGTTTGATATTTCCGTTGGCATGTCCTACGCTCTGCATTGTTGCAATTGTTTTTTTTCAATGCGATAGTCTTGTTTTTTGTTTTTTTACATGCCACTGAAAGACCTACAGGGTCACTGCAAATGAACACATTCCCCTGTCCAATATCTGAACTGCCTTGCACAAACTGGAAGATCTGGTGGGTCGAAATGAAAACTCATTCTTCAATGTATCCACACCTAATGGACATTGATGCTATAACATGGGATATATAACTTAAATAAAAGATGAATTTTTACTTATCAAGTAAAGGAATTTGGAAAATCTATATCACCGTGACGCTACAGTAAGCATATACAATATAAAAACATTTACAATGTCAAAACCTCCAAAAGTTTCACCTTCACAAGTTTACTGAAGTTCAACATCATCATAAACCTAGCGGCACAAGGTGGAATCTGCAAACCTACCCACCAAACAGGACATATCGTTTTTACAGCCTCCAAACTTTCAGGTACCATAGTTAAAGAAACAGAAGCCCATGTGATAAAGCAATATACAAAATCATGGAGCTTTATTGGAAATTATGTTAGTTTTTTTTATACTCAGTGGCACCTTCAGCCTGCTTATATGGACTCAAGCCTTCAAACCAGAATGATTTATTGACATTTGAGTGAAGTTGCCATTGCAACCTATCTACTGCATCACCATGAAGCAAGCTATAATATCAGTTTGGGCATTTAACCCTAAATAATATTGCTTGCAAGCCATCTGGCTTAGTTATGGCTCTGTGGACTATTGTTATAATACATTGCTTAAATGAATGTATTCCTGGAAACCCCAGTCACTTTGACTCCAGGCTCTAGCAAATGTGCTCTGAATGAGGTCCATTTATTTGTCATTTAAACCTAGACAGATATTATCATTATGCCTTTCTTTCTCATTGCCTTCCTAAAGTTAGTTTACCGGTTTCATTGCCAAGTCAATAAAATAAAATAAAAAAACACATATTTAATAGCAGTCACCTTCTTTTACCAGAGATGAGACATGATTTATTCACTGGACAGATCCTCTGCTAGGCCTGTGAATAGGTCACTTCCACTGAAGACCCAAATGTGACTTTAATTTCTCATGTGAAGTTGGGGAATCCTGTTCATCATCGACTTATGTGACTTTATTCTTTTTTTTAAGTTTAGCTGCAAAGAATTTGAAAGTGCTTCTGTGTAGGCTGAATGACGCTGTTGCAGATTGGTACAATGCTTATATTCTTGTTGTTTTCTAAGGGCGTGACAGCTGAAACTTGGATATTTTCAAGAATACATCTTGCTTATATGTGCAGAAGGTTCCTTCTTCAATTTTGCAGATTGCTAGTCTACTAGACTCTCCAGACACTGAAGGCTTACCTATGTAATTGAGTGACAGTAATGCGCTTTCTGCATTATCAGGAATGCCTCAAGGTGTCTATGAAACCAGAAGAAACTTTCTAAATCAGCCACTTCCCATAAGCTGTAATGCCTGAACCTGCACCTTCTGCACCTTGCCCCCACCACCCAATAGACATGACTGTAAAAAATAAACCACAGAGTTTCAAACCAACCCAAACTCTCAGTATGTTCTCAGTGTACTTTATGAAACATGGTTTATGGAAACCATTCAAACACAGGTCAGGCCGGACTAACCTATTCTTTTGAATGAAAACTCCTGATATAACAAAGCATAATAGGTACCACTGCATTGAAATTCACTCATTTAGTTTTAGAGAGAAGTTTTAGCTTAAGAACGGCTATATTGTTACACATTTAAAAAGCTGGCCATAGTCCTGACAGGACTAATAGCTGCAATTACAAGATAGATTTCTTTTCACAGGTGGCAGTGATTTTCTTTTCCTATACCCGGCACTAGCCAGTCCTACTGCAGACCAATTTCCATTCCAATTAACTTCATTGTCTAGTTCAAGGAAACATAAAAAACAAATGAATTGTCTGTTTCCCCTGCCACCCATTTTTTTTTCAGGGCAGTTAGTTTTATTTATTTATTTTTATGTGTTGTTCCACATACTGTGATCACCTCCTCTGTCAAACAGAATGTTCCGGGGCTCACCCGAGTGGCGCATCCAGTAAAGGCACTCCACGTGGAGTGCAGGATGCGCCCTGTAGCCTGGCGATCGCTGGTTCGAGTCCAGGTTATGCCATCGCCGATCGTGAATGGGAGTTCCCAGGGGGTGACGCACAATTGGCCGAGCGCCGCCCCGGTGGGGAGAGTTCAGGTCGGCAGGGTAATCCTTGGTTCACCGTGCACCAGCGACGCCTGTGGCCGATAGGGGGTCTGCTGTAGAAGCCACTCAGATCTGTGTTGTCCTCCGGCACTATGGGTCTGGTGGCTTCACTGTAGACCTGCAGCGCGAAAAAAGTCGGCATGGCAGGACACGTTTCGGAGGACACGTGTGTCTGCTGCCATTTCCCAAGTCGGCACAGGAGATGCAGCGGTGAACCGGGATAAAAATAATAATTGGGCATTCCAAATTGGGGAGAAAACCAGGGTAAAAACTATTAGTGACAAAAAAAAAACAGAATGTTCCACACATACTCCTGCTCCTAGTACATGGGTGGGAAATATTGTTAGCCTTTGATGTCATTCATAAGGCCACAATTTAAAACATGCTCTGCCTATTTTGTTGCTAAATATAATGCTACTTTATCATCCATGTTATTTCTCTGTTCCATGGAGCTATTCGGAAATAAAGTACTATTTTGTTCCAGCAGCCTTTACCCTCCTCCTACATCATTACTCAAACTGATCTGCTTCCTAGAAGCAGCGGCACGTCTTTGGCAGAAAAAGATTAATTCCAAGTTCATTACCTGCTTCATCTGCCGAGCCAATGCAAAGTGGCTTCCCACTCTAAAACTGGAATAAACACCACTCGGTTATAATCATGATGGAATCCTGCCTGTACAAGGTTTAACCCCAAAATCTACTACAAAAATCTGTGTATCAGGACAAAGTTATTCTGCATTTTTGCAAGCATGAGATGGATGGGTAACATACAAAATGGAAATAACAGAGATTATGTTCTTTTTTAATTGAATCCCATTCTTAGTCAAGTAAACAGAGATATTAAAGTTCAGCAGGAAAGCAGTTAAACAAGGCACAGTTATTTGATCAGATTTAATTTTATATTCAAAACTAGATATTGGTGTTATTGTGGAAAAAAACTAAATATCCCCCGAGGACACAGTGTAAAGGAGAATGGCACTTTTAATAAAATGGTTGTCTGGAAAAAATGTGTGGAAAAGAATGGACGGTTATTGGTTTTCGATACATTGGGGTACAAACCAAACGTGTCTTCAGAACAGGTCTATTTTATTGGATGAGGTGACTAACATCACAGAACACAGCTGAATACTGAATGTAAAGTCAATATCTCTATGCATTTTGTGTTTTTGACCCAGAAACTTCACTTGACTGCAAATGATCAGCCATTATTAGTTCACACGTCAAAGTGGACCCTTCCATCATCCCAAAAGTCCATAACACTAAAGATATGAAGGTGGTATCTGAAACACTGTATTTTCATCATGTTTTAATTTTCCAATATCTTGATTCTTGACGTTTTTCTACATCATCTCCCACATAATAATCCAAACACCTTTTAAAAAGTAGGAAAGGCTTTCAAAGGAAAATAATTGTGCAGCCCTCCCTAATTTCCTGCTCGAAGAAGAGTAAATGTCTCATTGTATAAGAACTTTTATTTTAACACCTGAAAGTGAGCCTTATTTAATTCAAAAGAAGGCTGATCACTCTTGCCACGCGAAGATCATTTTGTGCTGCTTATTAGTTTAATTATCCTGCAAAAAGTAGTGAAGCTTTTTTTAGCACTACTTAAACTGTCAGCTTCGGTTTATTAATATTCATGAAGCTGTGACTAATAAAAGACAACCAACTTTCATCAAATAACCTTTTTAAACTAAAAACTTAAAATGCCTTCCCAAGCTTTTATCTTACCAGTGTTTGCAACAAAGGTTTTCATACCACCATAATTTGGCATTAAAACTCATAAGAACTAAAATGGTCAATCACCACAAAGATGTGATGTCACTGCGTGTTACTTGACTGCACTTGACTAAATAGAGCAGTTTCCCACCATGCCTTACACATGACAGAGTTCTGGCTTGAAGTAGTTCTGGAGTAATTACAGAAGGTTTTTCTTGTGTTGTTCCCTGTTGTAACAAACTAAATGACAGTAACTACTGCACAAGTGTGTTATTGTTAAAACCTGACCCTGGTGTCATCTGAAAAAACAATATCCAACTATTTTACACAACTGATTTAACCGTTTTGTCAGGAAGATTCCGTATTTCACGGCAGTTTTCCTGTCCCTGCACAGCAGTTGGCGTGATTGTTTATGTACATCGGAACCTTCCTGTGCACAAAGCATTACGGGCAGCGGTGAATTCTTGAATACAGAATGTATGCAGTCAACGTTTAATGTTTACACACTTAATATAATGCGGGAAACTTGTCTACCTAAACATATTTACAAGTAGCAATATGTTTTTGGAAATTTCCAGGTCAGGATTACAATGTTGTTGGTATTTTTACAAGCCACAATAATAACATAATTATTCCTGGTCAAGCTTTCGCCTATATTTCCGTGTGAAGCTGTTGCGGCACTTTCTAGGTAACAGTACCGTATGCTGAATGACATAATTATGATACATGAATACAGAAACTTCGAAAAATGTAACATACTTTTACTGATTTTACATAAAATCTCGAATTTGACTTACATTAGTGATACTTGGGGACTTGGTAACATTCTTTATTGGTAATTAGCTTTAACTTCATCATGTGAAGACTTACAGTTTGAAAAAGTTGCAGAACGGAAACTGGGCTCAAAACAAGCTGCTACAGATGTTTCACAAGAGTCTCTGAATGATCAGAGAGCTGCACACAGCACAAGAGGGACTTGAGTCCCTTTTAGTTTCAATACTTGACTTATATTTTTCAGGATTCAATTTAAGCAGCTCACTTCTGACATTTGCTGACAAGACAGATGTTTTATTTCTCTGATTAAGATGGCAAAAAAAAAAAAAAAGCTGGCAACCCAAACTGTAAATGTGTATGTTGGATCCAAAATACCAGCTTGATATAATACTGTAGTTTATTGGTCAAGTGAAATATTATATAATTATTCCCATGATATCAAGTATTGCTGTATAACGTTTGCCAAAATAGTGTACTTCACAGTTGTGACTCAGCTGCAAAGAAATAAAGATGTATTATTTGAAGGTACAGACAGCCTCACTGTTATCCAAGCCGGGTAGTTAACTCTGCAGTCACATTTCTAACTTTTAATTTAATTTAACCAGGACAGTACAGATTGAGACCAATGACACGTTTACAAGTAGGTCTTGGCAAGGCAGCAGCAGTTATAGCTCAACACAGATAAACCCCACTACAGTTTAGATACGTATGTGCAGTTTTCTTCTATTTAACATGGCTGTTGTCCAAGATAACATGGCTGTTGTGGTGCAATGAAGGCAAACTGGGCAGCAGTGTGGAGTAGTGGTTAGGGCTCTGGACTCTTGACCGGAGGGTCGTGGATTCAATCCCCGGTGGGGGACAATGCTGCTGTACCCTTGAACAAGGTACTTTACCTAGATTGCTCCAGAAAAACCCAACTGTATAAATGGGTAATTATATGTAAAAATAATGTGATATCCTGTAACAATTGTAAGTCGTCCTGGATAAGGGTGTCTGCTAAGAAATAATAAATTATATTATTTACATCAGCAGCAAACGACAGCTATCGAAAAAAAATCCTAAATACGCATTTGAAAGCTATGAAATAAAGTTTCTCGCTCTAGGTGGCTTTGATATATATTTTATCTTCATGGCAATTGAACAGAACATTGAACAGCAACAATGCGCATTAATATGAAGAACAGCAGAGGGTTAATTTGGCGCACCCAAGATCAGAAGCTGTACTATATGGTGTATTATAATCCAAGGCCGGCAATGGATCATGAAACAAGCAATGTGATTGGTCAAGCAAGGTTCCAGCTGTCTGTATATTGGATGGATACGGACAGTTGGAGCCTTGTCACATATTCAAAATCACTGCACTGCCTCACAGAATTTAAAGTAATGGTAGCCATCTTGTTTACAGTTACAGATGCACAGTAAAGCTATAAAATTGAGTGACCACTTACAAGCAAAAAAATCCCAACAGTAGTTAGTAGACATGCCGATTTGGATGAAGAACAATGACGTGAACTGGAAGATAGCAAAACAGAAAAAAAATTCAAATTGCTGTCTTTAAACTCACTCACCCCTGACTTTGTCACTTCAAATAATGTATTTTTAGCGGTTTGTAAACGCTACAGAAAAACACAAAAAAGACACTTCTGTACATTATCCACCCCTCTCTGACACCGACCTTGAAAAATTACTGAAATCCGAGAAGTGTTTGAATGTATTTTTATTCCTCCCATCTGTTCTGCTCAAAAACTGTGTCTGAGTGACAGGAAAAAAAAAAAAAAAACTCAGTGCCATCTCAACTCCACCCCCTGGTGTATATTCGACGTATACGGACACCCTGTCAGGCCTTATTGCATACGTAACCAATGAACTCATGTCACTGAATATAATGTATACAATACTTCAAATGAAAGCAAAGCATCAAGCAAAAACATTAACGGTATGACAGTGCTGTGAATTGCAAACACAAACAAGAATAGAATTTGAAAGGTGTAATCTATTCCTCTGCCTTGACGGAAACTACATCTGTCTGTATGACAAGATCAATATCCAGCGTATAAAGGTTCCTCTGAATAATGTCAAACTCTTATTAAAATGTGATTGGAATCCCCATAATTGGAAAAAAACTTTAATGAGCTGCTCCCTGCCATTGACCCACTCTGCCGCAAGATGAGACTTGTCACAGAGAGACGTAGAGAGTATATTTTAGGTAAATTGCTGTACAGACTTCATGCACAACTCATAACAGATGCTTGTTTAAACAGGGCTGGAGAATTAAAATTATGTGCTTACTTTATCAGTATAAGAGCAGAGAACAGACCTTTGATATTCACGTCACCCAAAAGCCACGGAACATTGTTGACAAAATTGTGTCCCGGATTTGTTGGGTGAAAGTACTTTACAATAATTCTTGGTAACACATTTTTAGTAATAAATACAGTAAGATATTGGAGGAAAGAGAATTCCTTTGTAAGTGCAGGCTGGGGACTAGAATGAAACTAAACGCAAGCAAAACATGGCAGAATTACTTATCTAACAAATACAATGTCCTTCTTACATTTTCACATAACAGATGTCACAGTTAAAATACTCGCTCTCTGTTAACATTATTTTTAACCTGCATTGGGAGTGTTCTTCTGTCACCAGTACTTTAAATTGTGAACTGATCTGGCAAATAACATGAACAGATGTGTGTCAAGAATAACTAAGCAATTGAATAATTTCTGTCATACAAAGCTGGTTCACATTACATGCAAAGGGTATCTGATCTGTAATGCATTTTTCTGCGAATCTGACAAAAACAACAGAGACTGAGATAGTTTTAAGTTTCATGTCCCTAGACCTTCATATTAATATATATCACAGAAAAACATACTGTACAGAAGGGGACAGCTTGCGCACAGATTGAATACAAATTAGACAAATTCATAATTCATAAGTTCATAATGTACATAGTATTCAGCATCTCGCAAGCCATGCGGTCTGGACTTACAGCTCACCCAGTAGACAGCTAAACCAGGAGCTGCTTGCTGATGAGTCCTGAACAACCATCTGGGACTCAGCTAACGCAGGAGAGAGACGCCAATACGGGTTCTGAGCTCTTCACTGTCACAAGCAGCTTGTGAGTTCACATTTTTCATTGTTTCATCCGTCTCCCATTTTTTGTGAGAATCCTTTCAAGATGCACATAAGCAGTAGGTTATTTAAATGCATTTAAATGTTGCTACCCCTTGTTAATAGACTGCACATGTGTAACGCAAACAATACACCAAAGATCCTTGCAAAATGGAGCACAGAGGAATCTAGAAAACTAGCCCCCCTCCTTATACTGTAGTTAGTTATTTAATAGAGAAACTGCTAAGAGCTATGTGGCGGATTTGTGCTTAATGGACTGGAGGGCTTTAATTTAAACACAAAGATATTAACTACATACCACAGAATTTGTTAATGTTTTTGTAAAAAATGTGAAATTACATTCTGTACTGAAATGCATTCCTGTCATTTCACTGAATTACTACAGTTGACTTCAATGTTGTTCTTTTAAACAGCAAAGTTTAATTGAATTATTATATATAAAAGATAGATATAAATTCAGTCTGACAGGAAAGAAGTATGTGTATATCATTGATATCTGTCATCCATTCAACTTAAATTTCTGAATACAGCACTTTAGAATATCTGGTAAAAAGTTAGTTTTGCCACCAAATTTAAACTGAAACTACAATACAAAGCTAGTTTTAACAAACACCAACATATAAAACTTGCTACAACAGTAGGAATGGTTTTTGTGTTGAGAAAGCAATTTTGTTTTGTTATCACTTGACTTGATATTCATACTGAATCATATTGAACTACAGTTTGTTCACAAGTGTAATGTTCAGGAAGCCTTATTCACCCCTGTGAGAGCAGTGGCAAAGCCTTATCTTGAAAAAATCAATCAAGTGGAATTTCAAAGGACGAGGTCATAGAAATGATTTAAACATTCCTGATCATTATCATGTAATTGTATGTTCTGCATCATTGTCCAGGTTTGCTTAAACTGATTCTGGTCTGTTTACAGCACGAGGAAGAAACACTTATAGAGATAGCAAGCGGAGATACAACTCCCATGTCGTTCAGCTATCAATGATCGTTAAGTATTAACACTGTGAACTTGAGAACTACGTGGGAACACCAATCTCACTTCCAAGACCAGCCTGGCCAAGCAATTTTATATGCTTGAAAATGTCAGCAACTGCAGAGCAACTAAATAAATAAATACTTGACTCTTTTCAATCTTTTGGTAGCCCAACATTAGACAAAATTACAAAGCCATAATTTCTAACAAAGAGGCACACACACACACACACACACACACACACACACACACAAACACCTCATCTCTGATCAGTCCTAACAGCCACATCTTTCTAACTAAACATGAGTTATCTTACTATAAATATTCAACCAGAAATGATTTGAAACTGTTGCCCTAGATACATAGTTATGAACCTTCCATCTTCTGACAGCAGCTACCCTAACCTCCAGCAGGCAGTGACACTGGGGACTTCTCACATCTTTTTGAATAACCTGCAAGTTCTTCTGCTTTAATCAGCTGCCATCCTGACTTCCATCTCTCTCGCTCCAGTTTCTAATCTGGTTTGCCCCTTAGTAACCTTACCGAACCAGTTAATATATATATAACAGCTATTTTGTGATGCATGTCAAGTATCACAATTAACTTCTGTGTAACGGGTGCCTTATTCCAACAAAGCATGAAATACCACAGAAACAGTCTGATTATTTATCCATCAGTAGTCTCGAATTTGGGTATTTTATTAATTAGGAGGCAAATCATTCATTCAACTCATTGGAACTGCATTGTACTCACTGCAGAAAGCCGTGTGTACGATAATATAGGTAACAATTTTATAGCGAATGGATCCTCCGATAGGTCATTCATCCACCCATCATTCACCTGCAGCAGTAGCAAAAAGAAACTTGGTACTTTATATTCAATTAAAAGTCTTTATCAATGTCTTTATGTTACCGTCCGCACACAGAATGAGGATGCATAACACCTATAGACTTCATCAAAACTTTGTAAGCACAACTTATTGTAGGCGATTCACAAGGTGGCCATATGTTTTAGTTTTTTGGGGCTTTTTGGTTGTTTTACGCCTTTGGCATTCACAATATTGGCTAATGTGGCTCATTTTAGTAGTGCTAAGACATATATTTCACTCACTGTATGTTTTAGTCCCTCTCGATACTGGCAATGATTGATATCATTTTAGTTTTTCTCAAACTTGGTAAACGTTAATATTCATAATATTATTTTAACAGTTTTAGTCTCTTAAGAGAGAGAATGACAAACACATTACTTTATTGGATTTGTATTATTTATTACCATTTTTTTATTATACAGGATGGGCTTTTTTCTACTCTCCTACTCGATGCATACAGGCAACAGAAAACACTCCCCATTTAAAAATGACAGCTGTTTGTAATTGATATCAGCAATGAAAACTTGCACAGCAAATCATTATCACTATGGCTACCTAGCAGTGTTGCATGTTATCAATAAGGTTAATAGCAGTCATGATCGTCCCAGTCGATAACTAGCTCTAACTAACTCTAAAGAAGCAATTTTAAACTGACACTTTATGATGATTGTGTTACTGAATACCAGACCAGATACAATTCCAAAGTCCAGTCGGGGGAAATTAAAACAAAACACTTGTTGCTTTTTGTCACTGGTGTCTTTTGTTTCTGGACCATTACGAATACAATACAAGGAATGTATATCTTTTAGAAAACAAAATAATGTTAATGTAAGGGATGCTCCCAACCTTTACTGACATTAACTCATATTATTTTCTCTTAAGCTGAACACAAAACCACTTTGGAGCGTGGAACTTGATTTCAGGAGACTAGGTGTCAGGCCACTGACTTAGGGTTTGTACAGCAAAGTTGCCTCAAACTAGGTGTCCTGGTCTCTTGGAATCACGTTTCAAGCCGCTGTTCGTGAAAAAGTGGCTTTGTATCCCCTCCGCTCACAATGTTAACCAAATTCTACACAGACACATCATTCTTATCAATATGCAGAATGGGTCTGAACGGTCTCGAGCCAGCACACATCAGCCTAATCCCAGACCAACCTGGAGACGTCCGAATTGTTCCCTTGAGCTGGAGGCTTTGCTGTAAATTGGTCCACTGTGTCTGCACTTCAAAGAAGCATTCCAGTCTACATAATCCCTCCCACTCGTGACTAGCACTTTATTATTGAAAAATATAAATGTTTTTTCTAAATTTTAGTAACATTACTATTTATAAAATAATTTTGTTTTATTGTATACAACTTATTTAAAATGTTTACATATGGCTACACACGAAAAAACAATACAGAGATTAGCCAGTTTTACAGGAAGGTCAGGCCAAGTCAAAATGCAATGCTTCACTTGTCAAGGGAACAGAATCCATGACTTATTGTGACAGCACATATCGAACAGTTTGAGACACTTCTCTTCAACCAGTACTTATCTATTTCCATTAATTAGGCAGAATGTCTTCAAAATCTATTTTCGGGAATCAACATATAGGCAAATTATCCTACAACCAGTATGTAATTTTAATTACTGATGGAGTCAAAACTCCCACAAATCCATTCTTTGCATCCACACAAATGTCAATTTCACCATTCTGAAAGGCTCTATATACAACTATGATGTTCGTAAATCTGGCTGATGTGATCATATTTAAATCCAAAACAATTATCAAAGATTTCCAATTGTGTCCAGGAGCTAATGACCCGACTGGTGCCTCAGATACTATAGTAACTGTGATGATGAATGCTAAAATGGGTGCATTTTTTTCTGCCAATTTTCTGTCATTTGGTCAATCGATCAAGAGACACACATTGTGGTGGCTGCAAAAATTACACAAAGTGAGGACAAGATGCTCCTTAGAGAGAGAAATCGCGAGTAGCATTTTAATAGATGAGATAAAAGGATGAAAGATAGACTGCATCTTAGCATCTTCAAAATAGTCACCCCCACCTTGATCTCCATAGAACCCACAGGAAAAATGTGTTTCTCAAACATGCTATAGCAAAGACCTAGATTTCACTGTTTTAGCATTGTGTGCATATTACTCATTTGTCTTTAAAAGTAGGAGGCAATGGGTTATATTAATATAATATTGTCACATCATAAGATCGCTACCTTAACAAGAAACCAAAAAGTTTATAGAATAATAGAAGGACAAGATCAGAAACCAGTAACTTTTATTTATTTATAATCAATTATTATAATCAAAGCACCTTCCCTATATCCCTGTAATAGGCTGGTTTACTTTTAAATGTGATTTAAATGTGCACGTTGCATTGGCTTCCAAATCAAACAGCTGCTGTCTCTTCAAGTAACAAGGGCTTTAGCATCAGAGTGCTCTCAGCTGAAATACATTTAAAAATAAATCAAAGAAGAGCTGCTGTACCTCTGAGAGAATAGAATTTGTACAATGACTTCTACATTTTTCAAGAGTGATGGATACCACAATGTACATGGGTGTATCCATTTCCTTTACTTGTCTAACTCTATAAAAAATACACACATCTGCGGTTTATTACAATTTTGAAGTGAAGAAAACAACATATTAGCATCCATTTAGGTCAGCAACTCAAAACATCATACATAATGTATTTAAAATGGCAGCACACGCATTGAACAGCCATGCTTTTTATATGCCATGCCACTGATGTATTAACTGATCAAAGAAGCAATTATGAGGTGAGTGGTTTTTCTCTGAAGAGTACTACAATATTGCTACTGTAGAGTCTTTGAAGTTGTTTTCAACATAAACGTGGAACAATAACAAGATCCTCAATGATATAGAGAAATAATAATTGAACACTTTCATGTTACATATTTATAGTTTATCGAGTTAGACACACAGAGCAATCTTTGCTTTCTTCAACTATCCATTACTTCTCGTTTCTTGTTCCTGTAGACAACTGTTCTTCAATTAGCGTGTTGTTGCAGAGTAGGGGTGGAAAGATGTAGTCCAGGGGTTTGCTGCGGGACTACATCCCCCAGAATGCCATAGGGTTGGAGTAGAGCCAGAAGTGGAATCACCTGGCTCTAATTTAATTAGAAACACCTGCCGGTAAAAACTGTGCGAAGGCTCAGGCCTGTTTTGCTGGTAAACAGCTTAGCCGTCCAGTTGTAGTTAGAACTAGGGAAAGGTTTAGTAAGCACTCCTTGGAGGAGTTAGGCTTTTGTTTGTTTATTTAGTTTTGCATGTAAATAAATATACAAGCACCGTCCTGTTTACACCGTATCTGTTTTGAGTACTGTTCCTAGCACCGTCCTGTTTACACCGTATCTGTTTTGAGTACTGTTCCTTTTTACACAAAGACAGTGGGAAAGGTTCCGAAGCGTAGTAAAACTACCACATATTTAAACATGTTTGCTTCTATAATATAATATTTATCATTTTATTCAAAAAATCAAACAAAGAAAGCAAGCAGCAGAAGGAAGCCACTTTTCTGGTGGATGGCACAGTAATGTCTTTACAGAATTCTCCGTAGCATACATCTGTGATCAATTAACCATCCAAACAAACGTCTAATTACAACCTGTCAGGACAGACACATTTTTGCTCAGGCAGTCTGTCTTATCAGTTTTTTTTTTTTGCTAACACAAACTACAACTCGTTATCCTGTGATGCAGCCAACCAATTTTGCCCTCAATGGGTTGCTGTTATTAATGGTAGAAGGGCTAATTTTTCAAACAGCAATCATTACATTTTGACATCCTTACAATGCTGGGTGCCAGCCACTTAAAGCGACTGTTTATGACGACAGCAATATTTTACAGGGATAGATGCCCGCTCTTATTTTGCTCAGCTGTGTGTTCACATTGATGACTCGTTAAAAGCACAGATAAAGCCTTCCTTTTAATTAGAGGTAGGGTGTGTGGGCACACTAATCGCTCCCCTTATAAATTAAGTTTACCATGATAAATTTGCACTCATTTTGAGAGTTGCCAAACTTTTTTCATGAAATGCATTTATCGTGATATATAAAGGTTAATCTTAGATTGTGCAGTTTTGTTTAGTGTGATTTACAATACTTTAATATGTATTTATCATGGTATACACTTATATTAAGGTGATTAAAGATTTATCAATAACCCAGTACTGAAATCGTAAACTATTCCTTGTCATTTACAACAGATACTTTTTTTTGCAAAATAATGAACTATTTTTAGCATCTTAAACCAAAGTCTTTAATCAATTTTCTAACTTCTTATTAGAATGGGCAAGATCATCACAAACTCCCTTTCCATTGAAATGAAAATCTTTTAGGTTCTTGGATTTCGTTACCTGGAAGCAAATGCATTTTATTTTTTTCATTTTGAGAGTTTAAAATATGTATCCCCCTCGACTCAGAGAAGGTTATGAGAAGGTATAAAGAGAAAATTCCCACAGCTCTAGAATATGTAATGTTGCACCTGAAACTCCTATTGGAAAAAGCAAAATTACATTTCATTCCACACATCTGAAGAACATTACATTTAACTTTTTTTTTTTTTTAAGACATTTCAATTTGAGAGACTCAGTGAAATAAGGCAACAAATGCATTAGTATGCATCCAAGTTCATATACCACATAAACTACCAGACAAAAAGATGAAACAACATTTTTTTTCCGCTACTTATGAAGTTGCAGTCTTTGATGGCTGAGAAATGAATCTCGTCACAACTTATTTCCACTTTCTAGAGCAATCCCAGTTTATTATTATTTATTTCTTAACAGACGCCCTTATCCAGGGCGACTTACAATTGTTACAAGATATCACATCATTTTTACCACCTGGAATTGAACCCACAACCCTCCGGTCAAGAGTCCAGAGCCCTAACCACTACTCCACACTGCTGCCCAGTTTTCCTTCATTGCACCACAACAGCCATGCTATCTTTGGACTATAAATCAATATTTTAAAGATATATAGGAGATTTTCTCTACTACATGTAGGAGGCAGTGTGGTCCAGTGGTTAAAGAAAAGGGCTTGTACTCAGGAGACCCCGGTTCAAATCCCACCTCAGCCACCTACTCATTGTGTGACCCTGAGCAAGTCACTTAATCTCCTTGTGCTCCGTCTTTCGGGTGAGACGTAATTGTAAGTGACTCTGCAGCTGATGCATAGTTCACACACCCTAGTCTCTGTAAGTCGCCTTGGATAAAGGCGTCTGCTAAATAAACAAATAATAATAATACATGTGCAGCTAGGTGCTTGAGCTTAAAGAGTATTTTTATTTTATTTTATATGTTCATATTTTTTCACACTGCCATCTCAGAAGATGTTCCAACCTGCATCAATGGGATCTTGCTTGCTCGGATTGTACAGCACCAGTTGTGTAAAAGTCTAAAGTATCCAATTTCTCCCCAATACTGGCCAAAAATTAAACTTCCAACTCCATTACATTAATGTGCTGCAGGTTTAGAATGGCAAGGATATTAGATTGTAAGCTCCAGTAATATGTCCAATATTTTTAAAGTGTGTATGTGTTCTCGATGACAGCATTTAACAGTCTCCTCAAAATATCACAAAAATTGGGACAAACCAGCTTTTGAAGAATTTACTTCAGTTGTACTCATTTTCAACATACACAAACTGTACAAACTATATCATGCTAATGTTCCAAATTCCTTACTGAACAGTTCCGCCTGTTCTTAAATAATGATTTGTTAGTTGAACTTATAAAGTTTCCCTTTATAAAAAGTTTTTTTTTTCTTTTTACTTAATTGAGGGCAAAAAGGGAAACCAGCTCATTGTGAGCTAACATAAGACCAGTTGATATTTTCTTTTCCTCATCTACTGCAAACAAACATTTGCAACAATTCAGCCTGACAGATTTCTAAGAACATAATGATTTTCTTTTTCCTTTCGTTCTCCTGTTATCTTTGATATAAAAAAAGATAATTCCCATCCTATTTGTTTGAGAAACTGAAAAAAACCCAAGATCAGGGAAAAAAATAAATAAATTTAAAAAAAAGATAAACCGAGAAAGAATCATCCGATTGATTGGACTGAGAAGAACCAAGAAAAAGCCATCAAAGAAAAAAACCTGCACTGGAAGATTTGAAAAAGTAACCACATTAAACCCGTGCGCGTGCAATAACACTAGGGCAGCGACTGACTGGTGTCCCTGAATTCCCTCTGTGTTTGTGGTACATTGGTATATGACAGGATGCTTGCCTGAATGCAGTTCTACCTATCCTTATAGATAGCTCCTTATCATCAGTCTGCAGGCTGGCTGGGTCCTCCTTCTCCTTGGCTGGCTTGTGGTTCTGACTGAACCCGAAGGCTAAATGGGGGCCCTCTCTGGCACCCTGAAAACAAAGCACACAGGCAGGGTTGTAAATTTCAAATCTCACTGTACTGAACCAGAAAACGACCAGTGAGATATACACAGGGTTCAGAATTCCTGGCAAATGGTAAATATTAAAAAAATGTCATATTTTAAAATCAAAAGAAAAATACAAACAAATACAGAATACCCGTTACCTCAAAAAGAGACCATGTATTTTACAATCTTTTTAGTATTTATTAATTTCCAGAGCTTGTGGCTTCATGGAGCACCATGATGCAATTTTCTATACATTAGCAGGTAATTCAGCCCTTGGCCATTATACTGCATTTAGATTTTGAGGTACAGGTAGGTAATGAAAATAAATTATAATTGTGTTTATAAACGTTTTGAATTACATACATATATTTATTTTCAAAAGGCAATAATGAAAGTCTGCAATGCTGATATCTATGGCCAGATCCCAGATTAGGGCTAGAACAGGAACAGCTTATTCTGAAGCCACCATTCTAATTTCCTAAAGTTGACATTTTGGCAAATATAAGACACCTTGGCACATATTGTTTAGTTAGATTTTCCTTTTAAATCTCTTTCAGGAAGGCAGAAGCATCACTGAGATAAAATCCTCTTGACCGTTGGAGCGCAATTGCTATGGGTCAGCAGCAGCTGCAGTTATAATTAAGGGTAGCTCATATTTTATTCTGATCCAAACAGGCAAAGGGTATTTCAATGACAAATGACCTACTGTCGGTCAAATAGGCAAATAGCTTTTTTCAAAATGTCATAAAGTGTACATGTCATCAGAAGCACAATCCCTAGTGGAGGAACAGTTCAAGCTGAAAACAGTTCAACCTGTCCAGCCAGCTACTGCAGCAGTTTAAAAGCGGAGATTCAGTTCGTCACATCAGTATACCGGACAGGTGCGTTCCAAAGCAAAGCCTCCACCACACAAGACCAGAGAAGCACCCACAGCAGCAATTTCTGTTTCTGCGCATTGCAGGGAAATATGACTGGAGCTCAGTCATGACACGGATCAGAGAGCCATGCACCATTCCAACATTCCAAGCACATCAGCACACAGCTTGCAAGTCATTACACTTCCACTTGAAGTAGTGCCAGTCTCCCATCCGTTTGTATTATCAGCAATATATCTGTGGCCCAACGACACTGACACTGGTAATCCCGTTTGCTCATATTTGTACATCTGTTTCTTTCTAGCTCTCTTCCTGTCCATCCTTTCATCCAGAGCACCAAACTGAAAAAATGATCCTTGACATACAGTATGAGGTGGGATGAAGCATGTCATGTGCATTTCATACTGCAGTATCTTTTAACTGTTTTACAAAATATGACAGATTAGCTCATCAGGTTTTCAAAATGTTGCTAATAAGCAGAACCAGAACTCCACAAGGGATCAAGTTTAGCAATATTAAGCAGAGGTAAACAATGTTCTGACAAATCAGTGACGTGTATAGTATACACTACGTAGGCAGCCGAGGTATGCAAAGAAAGCATAACTGAGATGTACGTGATGTACATACAGGGTGGTTATAAAAACTCAGTTGGCCAATATACCTACTGCTGTGGAAAGAAGAAAAAAACATCCCCAGTTTAACTGAAGGATGCAGTCTGTTAGAGATGTAGCGTGTGCCTGTTGAAATGCTATTTTTATTTTTCTCCATGGAAGACCTGATACAAATGGTGCAGCACTTTCCAATACTGGGTCCTAAAATTCCAGGGATCAAAATATCCAGCTGAAAAAAACAATACACAGCAGAATTCTAGCTGACATTTGTCTCCATGTCACTAAGGGACCTCACATGGCAACTAGATTAAAAACAATGATAATAACATGCTTTGCACGGTCAGACTTAAATCAATAGAACAGCATAAATATAAATTGGTGTGAGAGGGAGGTGAGAGAGGTGGGGGAAGTGGGGGGTCTTTCAGTCCATAATGGATCACTGTGTGAAATAATCCCTCAAACTAATGTGACTTAATTTAGCCCTGCCTCTGTTCTGCAGCCCTAAGTAGGCAATCCTTGGAGATTATCAGTCTGTAAACAAACAGGAATATCACCAAGCTTGGCTGCTTGTGGAGGCAGCTCACGTGGAAACCACAGAATACATGGAAATCTCTGAATCCCACCTGCCTAGAAATAACCCACCCCCCCAAAGACCAACTGCGCCTGGAGGACCTTATGTATGAATTGTGAGAGAGGAGGTGAATAATTACACATGATTTGAACTGCCCTTCCCTTGATCAATACAGACCACCTTCCCTTTTCCAAACATCAGACAATCCAGGGTTCCAGGGATCTCACTAATGAGGCTTCCAAACACACAACAACAAAGCAATCCTGGTGGGTTTTGATATAATAACAGTGCATAAGTTGAGCACCAGAATTTTTTCCTTTATAACAACTGTAGAGTTAAATATTCATGGATTGTAGACAGGTACAGAGAAAGGGGAAACTGTTTTTTGAGCTAATGACATTTTCAGTTTTCGGTACTCTGCTGAATTTATCACAACGATCATAATGTGACAACATGCTATTAATTACTTATTTAAACTCTCCAATGCCTCATGCTTCAAAAGTACTGCATGACACAGCTTTAAAGAAATTTATAAAATTGGGGTTGCAGGAAATTTAACGAAACCAATAATGCATTACTAATCGCTACCAATAAACAAACACTAAATCGTACATTCTTACCTAGCTTTGTTACTGAAATGCAACACATCAGATCATTTCATTTGTTCTTATTCATCTGTTACAATTGTACCAGTAACTAATTATGAGTTATTGGAAAATGTGATTATCAATCCTATAAAATCCTATAAAAAGTTCTCCCCCCACCCCCCTCCATATCTAGCAAATATCTTCAGCATATTATCCCTGAAACCTGCAATACTATTTTCTGGATGTGCTTCCTGCTCTCATTAAGAGCTGGAAGGCAGATAAATTGCTGTTTGCTCCAGGGAAGGATTGCCTCCTTGTCCACCTACAGCTTGCGCTATGCATGGTTCCAAGATAAGGCATGACTCACCATCAGTCAACTGCACACTGAATCTGCCAGTTAGCCAATAGGTTTTGGGGCGGTCGGTTATTTTTAAAACAAAGTATTGAAGGTAAATGATGCACTGATGAAAGAAAATGAGAGGTTACATTATGAAGTGTTACGGCAAAACTTTAAAAAATTGTAACAATACGCGATACATGTACCTATCTATGACCGAGCAGCTGTTGCAGTGACGTGTGGGTAGTGATGTCACGGACCAGGAAGTAACAGTAAACAACAGGCAATGGATGGAATGGTGGAACCGTTTTATTAAATAATAAAATGAAACAAAAGGTTTAAACCAACAACAAAATAAAAAGGCGCATTGGCCAAACAAATAAACAGAAACAAATATATTTAAATGTAGCAATTGTTTTTAATCTGTTTTCTCTCTCCTCGCTCTCTCCGTTCCCCGTACTCTCCTCTGTACACTCTACTCCTAGCACGGACAGCTGCAGGTTCTTATATTCTGGCCGAGGGGTTTATAATTATAATTATCTTATTACCCCTCGGCCACAGTCTGCATGAGTTTAGTAAGGATGCGTGACTGTCAGCTAGTTAAATAAACAGTAGCTGATCAGCCACGCATCGTCACAAAGTTTTTAAAATATAAATACAAAACAATAACAAATATGCAGCGCTTTGACCTGCGCCGCAAACAAAAATACAAATAATAATACAAATATATATATAGAGACGGGACACTCCGCCACACATGCCCCCCCTTATGCGCAGCACACATGGCCTTTTCGGCCACCTCCCCCCTTAGTCCCCAAAGTCCCGGCTAGCAGTCCCGGCCCAGGAACAGGGGCAGCAACGGGCCAAAGGTGGTGGCCATGATGGGATGTCCTCCTCCCACCCAAACAGCCAGGCTGTTAGTTCAATTAAGGGTCTAGTTAAGTAAACTGAGAGCTCGGCTGGAATGAAAACCAGCAGCCACAGGGGGTCCCCAGGACCAAGTTTGAGAAGTCTCAATAACATGTGGTAAAGAATGTCAAAAGCAGTTTTGAACACAGTTGGAAAAGCTCTTTATAGATATATGTCCATGTTACCAGCGAGAATAAAGAGAAAGACCCAGCTGTGCAGTTTGTATTAGTCATGGTTTACTACCCTGAGCAATGATTTAAACACCACTCAATATAAAATCAGCATCGTTTCCACAGCTTGTTAGCCTGAGCCAGCATCCAATGCCTGTTGATTACTGATCTTTCACAGCCACGCAGTTCACCAGGAGAAATGATTGCAGGGTCTGGAAGGCTGAGCGATATCGGACTAAATGACTGCCGCGGACGGCTTTCTATCCACACAGAGCGCAGATAATAGATGCACGGATCTACCCTGCACTACTCGATGTCTGAGTAGCAGACCATCACAAGAACACCATTTTCTGAGAAACCATTCACTCTCGGCTGCTCCATGCACACTCCGTGTTCTGTACTGTATATGCATTTCATATGGAATCATGGCAAAAATGTTTTTGATGGGTGTCTTACCCAAAGAAGCACGCTGAAACTGCAGACTGTAGGAGAAAGCTAAAGCTAATGAAATGTAGGATAATGCCATCAGGTGTGCCTTTAATGTGTATATAAATGTATGAATAAAAGGTACAATGATTCTAGAACACTGGCATATGGAATTCAATGCTGACCAGACAGAAGAAACTTATGTTTTTGACTGCATTTATAAATCTTCAATCTGTTTGGGTTGAAGCACATTGGCATATTCAAACCTGCACAAGAAAATCAGCGTTTCCGATTTGCTCAATACCCTGATGCGGAGGTGACTGTATTTAGAAAATAAGTATCCAGATGGATGCTATAAGACACATAAGAGAACAACAGCTATCCCTCCAGTTACTAATTGGATCTTTCTCGTTGTGTTTTTGGTATTACGAACCAAATGTCATAAATGTAACACATGCAGGAGGCCAGAGCCCAAGTCTATAAAGGTCCACATGGCAGCTTGCTGTCAGGAACATGTACTTTTAAATTAGCTTCGCGACTGTAATGAGGATGGCGAGTTGGTTCGCTCTTACCTTGAGATTTCAACTGAAGTGCAGTGCAAGAGGTCTCTGACACCTTCATTAAATTAGACAAATACTACCAAATGAGAGCACTGCATAGCCCAGAAATGTGTCTGGAGATTTAATTCTTACTTGAGTAACTGTGAACACAGTAGCTGCCCTCTTTACAGCCAGACTTGCATGGGTGGATTCTGCTGCAGTCAGACACTATACTAATATAAGTTTCAGAATACGCCATGAATCTTACGAAACAAGCTTTAATGCTCTGACAGTTTTTCATTCTCTTTGGAGAATCACTGTGCTACTTGCTCAGCCCTTTATATGCTCAAGATGTCATTTAAATGGTAGAATATGACAGCTCCAGTGCCTCTGACTTGCTGTACCTAATATGCATTGGAAATATACTGCATGAAATCCATTTCCAATGTCAATTGCTATACATTGAAAGAGATGCCATTGCGTGGTGAGTAGAGTGCTGCGTCACTTCTTGATGCGGTACCACAGCGCCACCTTCTGACCAATATTAACTACACTGCTTTATCTGTATGAATTTGCGACAACGCCTGGTCCTTTTACTTCGAGCCCAGAGCACCGAATCTCACATGCAGAAGTTCAACACATTATCTTTAGGCTTGTTGTGCCAAAGATTGGGTTAAATGGAGAAAGAAAACACAATGTGTCCCTGTGACAGGGTGACTGGGCGGTGACGTCAGCCAAAAACAGGAATGGAAACACACACCAGGCAAGTACTGCAGTTAAAGTAAATGACGCTAGCGCTCTTTTATTTTCAAATAACAAAAATAAAATAAATATTTAAACAAAAACACTGTGCTCACCGAGCAAAATAAATAGTTGAACAAAACAAATCACGAACACAAAATATACGATCACAGGTCAGGCTGGGCAGATTGCCTTCACTGATCCTGAACTCTTTTACCTCGTTTTTCTCTCCGCTCCTAACACACCCACCACGAGCTGGAGAGCTGCAGGCTTTTTATATTCAGGTGACCATCTCCCGATTAGCAACAAAATTAATCACTTAATTAATTCGGGAGATGGCCACCTTCTGCACGAGTTTACCAATTAATGCTGTGAAAGGGCTTCCATCCACACCGACTAAACAAACTAAAACACACGGCTACGCCGTCATATTTATAATATGCGGCGCTTCGCCGTCATAAATATAATAAATCATAATAAACAAATACAAAATAACACAGGGGCGGAGGGGGACCCCGTTCTAAAATAAAATAAACAAATCAATGTACAGGGCACCTCGCCCTGTTACAGTCCCATTGATGGGGTATGCATACCTAGGAATCATTTGCATGGACAGAAGTAGACCAAGGTTCAATTACATTCCATGTAAACTTTATACAGAATCTAAAGGACAGAGATGGGGAGCCAACCCAATAATAAGCATAAGTTGTCCTTTACTGGCTACTGCAACCACAGTAAGTCTCCACATCTATTTTGCAACGCTGCTAGAAAATCTCTCTGTGGTAGAAGTATAGAAAACCTTTGTACTCTAGTTTGTCAAAGCCAATAATATATTTAATGATGCCTAATGAAGACTTTTTCACCTGTCTCCTTCTTCAGCTCCTGCACTTGTCAAAGTTACTGATGATATTATTGAGGATAACAGAGCGATATTCATTGACTTGCATGTATCCAAAGCCTTTGTTATGCTTAATGACCCCCCATTCATTTTAGCAATCTTCAACCTGCTGGAGCAAGTTCAACAGAAGTTTCCCACATTGAAAACTTTCTTTACACAAAGCTTCTGGTTATGATGACCTAGAAGTTTAATACTCCATCATGATAACAGACTGGCAGACTAATGTTGCAACACAATTGTCTTTTTCAAATGTATTTATTGTTTTCCAATATTAAATAAATATTTGTTTAGGGAAAGAAACTCAGCTTTTAGAAGCTGCCCCCATGTTTTAAAAACTATTCTGAATATTCGCAATAGTTAGCAAGCCTGGTTAATAATGAACTAAGCACATTTATAAAACACATTTATTAGTATATTAAAAGGTAAGAAATTAAGCAGTGTGGAAATGTAAATATAGTACTGTTTATAACCTATTAAGTTTCTCTTTCAATGTTCAATTAACACATCTCACAATACCCTGGTGGGTGAGCAAGAGAGTATGAATGAATGCCTTCTACATGTTTTCAATATAATTTGTAACAAAGGAACATGGCATGAATACGGGTAATTAAATACACATGAATTAACAGGGCTGCATTTAAAATGAATTACTTCAAAACTCAAGAGGAGGCGCATAAGATATTCAGGAGTTATTCCTGTGGTACTCAGCTGAAATTCATTATGAATTTGCAGCCATTATTTGTTAACCTTAAAACTACTTTTTTTGTTACAAATAACCCATTTTGTTCTTTTTTAATTACTTAAAAAAATGTCATTTAATATTCCGTTTCAGCAAGATTAACTCATCTTATTAAAATGCATATTCAATAAAAAAAAAACAAAGCTTTCCTTTCAACACAACAATCCTTGAAGTCCCTTATCTTTTCCTTTGATGCCAGCACATATTGTACACAGCGATGTTTTTTTTTAAATAATACAAGACATGAAGCCTTGGCTATATACATCAAATGATATGGTTTTGCCATCTTAAATAAAATGAGCACAAATACAGTGTCTATGTAAAATCTACTGATCTAATCAATATATAATTATGGCACATGCAACATTCTGAACCGACAAGAACAATCAATCTGTCATCTGCTCTTGTTTACCAGCATTTTCCTTCAAACAGAAACCTTTGAATCAGTATTCTCAATGTTTAATCTATAGATAGCTTCCAAGCAATTTGTATTAATATGCTGCCAACTTTAAAGACACTGATCTACTCATTAAAGTCAGGCAATAGGTTTTCCTTCAAACCCTTTCCCCTGAGCTTTAGTTAACTAGTGGATATTTCCAATCAACTCAATTCAATCTACCATACTTTTTGTTTGGGCAGTATGACTGCCGATACAATTATATATTGCAGTCATTTTGAATTCTGTTTTAGTATAATTCATATAGGTTTTTAAACCTTAAATTTAGTGACACTTCAAGTGTTTTACTTATTACTACTAACTAAACAAATATTTAAAGTTTTTTGGTGCACTTCAAAAAGGACTGGTAGCTGAGAGTCACTCTACTGTGGCTGGCTTGAGTTTAAATCATGCAATTCTACTTCATTAACCTGTCAAACAGCCCTCAACAGCTCCAAAATGAGATGCTGACAGAGAAGCTAAAAAAACACAATGCATTCACTCATCATAGACTTAGCAAAGAAATATGACCTTATTCAATAAGCGACTTGATAATACAGCTGGTACAGTGAAAGCAGCTTGCATTTGTTTGGAATCTGCAATTTCAAAATTGTACACCCAGTTATAACAGAAAAAGTTATGGACATCAAATCTGTACCGCACCCACAGTTATACTGTCATGTAACAGTATCTGACAGATTTAAAAAAAAAAAAAAACAGCCTTCTTTTCAGTGCTGTAGCAGTGGTTGAATTACCAAAAAACATAAATGACATTCTGACAGCTTATTTTTCTTCAAATTCTTTAGAATAATTCTAACAGTGCAGAGTGTTTAGCAGTTTGACACAGGGTTAAAACAGAAAGTGTTGGTCACTTGCAAGGAATTTGACTCTTCAAACACAAGTTAATCTCTGAAGACAGTGCTGTAGCCAGACTAAATACATAATGTGCATTTATTTGAACAGACAGACCAGTACTGATGGTAATTTGCTCTGACAGTAACAACTGAAACTGCTGCTCAAAATAATTGTGTGGACAATTAAAATTCAAACATGCAAAAATGGTTGATGAATAATTTCCTGGAGTAATTATTTGACATCATAATAAGCTCTTACAGGAGGAAACAGGTCTACACACAGGTTTATTCTATTACCATGCAAATGACTATCCAAAAGGTTCCTTCTTTAACAGATAGTGAATCACTGTGTTATTTTTAGTACAAGTATTCAAATAATTACCGTGTTGTGCCCTGATAATAATTATTTTTCAATTTATTTCTTGGTTGACATATTAAAATGTATTGGATGTCACAAGAGATAAATAAAACAGATACATGAAACAGATTGGTAATGTTAGTTAGAAATGTACTATATCTATTTCGACCAGATCTGGACAGTACGTCCAGATAGTTAGGTCTTTCAATTACTTATATATAATGTTCCACTATCCAGTCTAACTCAGAAAAGCTTAATGCCTCACTTGCTTCCAATAACAGCATGTTGTTTCTTAGGTCCTTCTCGCCACAGCAACAGCAGGCAAATTTACATAATAATGCAATGTACTGCCCCCAAAGTCCTAACTATTATCCGGCTGGATAACATTCTAGAGCTTTCCATCCAAGAAGTGATATGGTTGGTGCCATGATCGCAATCTGAACCTTGCTAAAAACATTCGCAGCTTATGTTTCATTAATTTCAGGCTGTCAATTTTTCGGTCGGAAACAAAGGAAAGACTTGGATTGATAGCCTGCAGCGATATTTAAATGTATTTGAATGGAAATGTTCTTTTTACAGCTGCTTGTCAGCATGCATTTTATTAGAATGGCGTGTATAGCATGCAACGATGGGTGATAATTGATCATTCTAACTACTGGAGTCCAGTTTTAGCATACTATAATGTTTGTCTTATTACTGTGGAACAAAAATATTACCATAAGTGGTAGCAATCATCCAGTTTCTGTTTAATACAATAACATGACTAATAGGGAAGCTTTTGGATTGAATGTGTTTTGGAAGTCTTTTAGTGTTCTCTAAACAGTCACCCTGTAGCACACTGACGCTCAGTGGAATTATAATATTCCTTCCCCAATAGAACCACTATGGGTCTCGTACAGAAAACTTCCCATTACTCATTTTGTTTTTCTTAATTAAGCATGACTTTGATAGAACCTCCCGAGTTCTGTTTTTTCTACACACATAGCTCAGTTCTAGTTCAAGATGTGGCATCTGATGCTGGGCAAGTAGCTTTCTTTGTTTTGTAGCCACACCACAGGCCCAGTTGCATAAGTTCAACAAGTCCAATCCATGACGATATGCATCAGCAAAATAGTGACTTGTGTATAAAGCCAAAATCTTAAAAAAAAAAATAGTTGGACGCATTGTACGCTAAACGTGATATTTCACCTAAAATAAAAAGCATCTTGCTTGTATCTTAAATGTCAAGTGACTGGCATTATACATTAAAACGACACCCTGCAGCAATCGGAGTGGCTACATTCATGAATGTAGCAATATGCCATGTCTAGCCATCCTGGACATGAGACTGCTAAAATAAAAAGGGGACGACGAGTCATCTGGAAGTATAGCAGCCTCTTGTAAAAATACTATTTTAGTCACACCATCAAACTTCTGTTTCAAAGACACAAACACTTAAAAGTCCAAAGTAGCGGCTTTACTCCTTCTCATGCACCAAGGATGAAGTCTGTGCTTTTATTTGGATGCACAAATCTGATACGGCTTACAAGAGAGATCATTAGTCATTGAGTATATGTTGTCTCTTAATTAATTAGCAGTAAGAGTTGTCCTTGAAGAAAATCTGAATATCGCAATGTAGCAGGGCGGTAGCAAGCCCTGTACATTGTTTTGTTTATTTATTTTTAGAACAGGGTTTTCCCCCTCCGCCCCCGTGTTATTTTGAAAATTATTATTATTATTTATGACGGCGAAGCGCCGCGTATTTTGTTGTTTATGTATTTAGGACGGCGTAGCCAATTTGTTTGTTTTGTTTAGCGTGGGTGGGCAGCCCCATCCACAGCACTTTAATAAACTCGTGCAGATTGTGGCCGAGGGGTAATAAGATAATTACTAGCCAGTTAAACCCCTCAGCCACGGTATATAAGCCTGCAGCTCTCTGCGCTCGGGGTGGGTGTTAGCGAGCAGAGAGCGAGCAGAGAGACGGAGAACGAAACTAAACGAAAACCGTAAGGATCAGTGAAGGCTATTGCCCAGCCTGATCGCGTTGTTTGTGTTCGAGACTTGTTTTTGTTTACACCTTTTATTTGGCTCTGAGAGCACAGTTTGCTTTTGTTTAAACCTTTGATTTATTTTTGTATTAAAATAAAACGCCACCCAGCCGATTCTTTATTTGAAAACTGCAGTACCTGGTGTCAGTCTTTTCCTTCCTGCTTCTGCCGAGACGTCACCGCCCAGCCACCCTGTCACACGCAAATTAAAGGTAAAAAGAAAAAATAAGAAAAGCAGGAAAAGATGTTCATCACAAATGGGAACACTTGTTTCCAAAGGAATCAACTTTGCTGGACCAAAACTACTAATGAACACAGCTAACCCACAAATCACCCAGGGAAGTTAGAAAGTGTATTAGCAAATCAATAGATTTCTTTTACATTCCTGACTTGAAGGCAGCACATTTGTTCTCAGTGACAGCACACTGCAGAGATCACCTTTACAGCACAGGGCCTAATGAAAATAGGAACACAGATTTGTCCATCATGAATTAAAAGAAAAAGAAAGACGACAGTTGCTGTGGAAACTGGCTAACCATTTCCCTCTAAAGGTTGGGCATAATGAGTGGGGCCCATAAGAGATAGAAATTACATGTTAATCTCATGAGAGTGTATAAGGAGACAAATATTATTCAGACAGGTAATTGGCAAATTCCTGTACCATTTACCAATCGTGAAACTAAAACTGACGTTTCCCAGAGGATACCTTTATTATATGGAACGGACTCACCTTGGAATATATGTTTTTTTTTCTACTTTGAATAGGTAAAAAAAAAATTTCTCTAGTATTTACTGCACCAGTGTGCTGTTAAAAGTGTTTTCGTGCTTAATTGCCCTTACTGTGTTAATGGTGTAGACTTAAAAAGTAGTACTCGCCAAAATCCCCACATGGTATGAAGATGAACACAATGCAATATGGATTGTGGGTACAAATGAAGCACCAGTGCATGCATTCAAACACAATCTTGGATCTGCAGCTGCCGCTCATCTGCTATTGCAGCCCTGGTGTTCTTTTGAATGGAACCTTAAAACCGAGATAGCAAATCACTTCCATCTGCTCCAGGCACTGCCTATACTATAGGGGGCAGAAGGCATTTTATCCTGTGTTAAATTAATCTAAGCCGAGCTCCGTGCAATAATGCTACAGGTTCACTCCCAGGTCGACAGTGTATTGATCAGAGGTCGATTCTAACTATTTAAAATGCATGGAATTGAAAAGAACATACTGTATTTTGAATGGGTGGGGTGTAAGTCACAGTTACTTTTTTATTTACTTGTGATCTTTAAAACAGCAGTATAGGGATGCAAAGACATTGATCTAACAGGTCAGGATATAACATATGTTGTTTTAAAACCTGAAAGGGGTCAAACAGAAAGTTTTAATGAATATATTAAGGGAGGGCCATTTCTATTGTAAATCAATAGCCTCTAACCTCAGATGGCAAGCTCTTAATTAAATGTAACAGTAAACATTGCAAGAAAATGCCAAAACACGGTACAATATTAAGCTGTGCAGGGATTTCAACTCTTCATATTACAAGTCTCACTCCAATTAGAGAAATTGGTGACCTGCAAGACAACCTGAGCTTCTACGGCAGGGAAGTGCATTGATTCAAAGAGTTCAGCCCAAAGGAGAGGTGTAAGGAGGGGGGGTATGCTCTAATGTATTAATTTTTTTTAATTTATTTTGTGTGCCGTCAGCCGTCCACTTCTTTTCACTCTACAGGCCTGCCTTGCAGCCACCTCAGAGCTACAGCGTCGGAGGACCACGCAACTCTGGGCAACTTACAGGCAGGCCCGCTGGCGCCCAGCCAGCCTACAGGGGTCGCTGGTGCGCGGTGAGCCGAGGACACCCTGGCCAACCTAAGCCCTCCCTACCTGGGCGGTGCTCGGCCAATTGTGCACCGCCACCTGGGAACACCTGTCCACGGTCGGCAGTGGAATAGCCCTGACTCGAACCGGTGATCTCCAGGCTGTAGGGCGCATCCTGCACTCCACGTGGAGCGCCTTTACTGGATGCGCCACTCGGGAACCCCATGTATTCTTTTTTCACTGCCAATCAAACCCAAAAGAGGAGCCAAATCCGCAAGAGCATTTCATTTGTAGGCAGTGATGCCGTGTTTGAAGGGAACGTAAGCCTCAGTTGTCTATGAGCGCTCAGTTCTGATCCCTTGGCATGGAGCACAGGAAGCAGGCCCTGGAGTGGCAGACGCCTCAGACTACATCCAGCACCTTTAATTCTTCCGCTGGCAATTCCTATATGGAGTTTGACTGGGAGGTGTCAAGTTGGACACAAAGTTATTTGACGAAACTTCTTGTTCCCAAACTTTTGAGTTAAATCATTTAAAAGAGAGTGAAAGTTAATCTTCAGGTTTAGGTTCAGAAGATGAACTTGCAAATTATCCAGGTTTTGGATAACACTGTACTGCCAATTTAGTATTGTTATGCTTAAATTCAAAGTTTTTTGGGTACGTTGAGTCTCCACTGAGAAAGACTTATTGTCAAAATGTGTGTCCTTGAATTTACAAAGTTCCTTTTATTGTATTAATACAATAAAATCACTATTGATTGTTTTAGAGTCTTGGGTGCAGTGTTGTATGCTACGGTTCTAGTTGTACTTGTTGTTGATTTATTTGAACTAATGGATGTACTGAATCTCAAGAATCTCTGCAGAAAGAAACATGCCTGTTGGAGTCTAGGTTGTGTAAATTTCTTCCTGGATGTCCATTGAAAACAGACCATTAGAGGGCTACTTCCAAAAAGTACTACAATGTTGTTATTCACCCTATAATACCAGGCGCAGTCACATCAGAGACAGGAGATAATGTCACAAATGAACAACATTCTGTCCTTTACAGTAATTACACCTCAATCACAATTGCTTTTTCAGTTCTCTCAGTTTGGGCAGGTTCACGGGTGCAGACAATGAGATAAGGCCGAACAATTGTGATTACCTCTTTGAAACAAAAACAAGCCTTCTAAAGCAGTGTAAGGCTCGCACAGATAACAAAAAAACACAGTCTCGTATTCAACGAAGGCACAATACCAAAACCGAGACATAATTGCAACGCACAGATATAGAGATTAGTCAAGTGCCAATCAGTGGTGTGCCGTGACGAAATGGACTGGGGTTGCAGAGTTGTCGCAACCGCCCCAGATGCACGTTTATTTTCCGCCACATTCACAAAATTCAGAAAGCGTTCTTCTGGTCCACTGTCAGTCACATACCTGAAAACACAGGACAGCTGAGCTGTGTTTCCAATGTCAGTTGTTTCATCAACCATTACAGCTACGTACTTGGCTTCCAGTACTTCTGCTTTTATTTCATCTTGCACAACCTGAGACACCGCAGAGATCAAGTCGTTCTGTATCTTGTTAGAAGTACCCGTGAATACTGTGGCTGTTAACAAGTGATTACTTAACACGCTGTCATAGTCGAAAATCAGAGAAAGTAATTCCACATAAACTCTATTAGAGGAACGTGAGCCTTCATTGTGCCCTCTGAATGCCAATTCTTGCTAGCCAAGGTAGACAACAGAATCGATCAAGCGTTTAAGAACCTCACGATTTTTCTTCACTTGCTCGTTGTGAAGTATTGTGTTCCTACGTATCTACTTGAACATCAATCCGACTTTGTCCAAATTTTTCAGAGAAAGTCCTCCTTGAAAAAGGATTAGTAATCAAATCGACTATGATGTCTCCATTGTCAGATGACATTTTTTTATTTTAATGTAAAATAAAATTCAAAATAATTAGATGTTGTAAAGGTATTTGTATTTATCAATGTATATTTATAAACAATATCGTGCGAAATCCAGCTATCCTCCTAATTGCTAACAAAGGAATATTCATGTTTCGAGGTTGCTCACTAATGATTAGACAGTGTCAGAGCTTTGACTTTCCCATTGGTTGCTAATGCAGGGCCTTCAAGTGAGGCAGAGAAACCCTGGGAAATTTATGGCCCACCTCTGCTGACTCCTGATTGGTCACCTGTCCAAAAAAAAGGACATTCTTTGCCTCGCCTATTGGTTAAACTCACTCAAGACCTTCAACAGAAATAGAGAATACCCTCAACTGTTTTTTTCTCGTGTTTGGTCATTGTTTTAGACTTATTGGTTGATCACATCCCCTTCAGGAAAACCTTAGACTCTTAAAATACATCCCGTAAACCCAGGAAGTCGTCTTGGATAAAGGTGTCAGACAAATGAACAAACAATAATTAGTTTCATAGTATAAGCATGCACACTGTACGCAAGTGAGTGAGGCAACGTAATGTCATTTGACCGTTATTAGGAGTTTTCTAATATCATGTGAACTTCTACTTCTTTTACTACTTTTTCTTCTTCACACAAACAGTAGAAGGGTCACTGTATTTGGAAAATGCATTTATTATTTTGGTCCGCAATAAAAGCAGTTCTCTGCTGGTAGCCTCTCAAGATTTCCATTACATGAGAGTAGATGTTAAAACTTCATGCTGATTTGAACTTGGCTCTCGCCAAGATAAGCACCAACTAAGACGTAGCTTCACAGTAAACTAATGTGATCCATATGTGTCTCCATCCATTTGCGCTTCCTTCCATATGATGATGTAGATATCCTTCTGTCTGGTGTTGATGGCTGAAGTGTAATGCTGGCTCCAGGGATCAGCTTATTTTGCCTCCCTAGCGCATCAGCACACACAACGGCTGCGATGCTGGCTCCGGGGATCAACCATAGTGCGGTCTCCCCAGCGCATCAGCATGACAACCGTCTGGATTGAGCTAAGTAGGGTACATCCCTGGGGTCTTCAAGTGGGCACCTTCCATCCTCGGTGTTTCGTCGACTAGCCCACGACACCTCAAGAGGGCTCGACGGTGATTCTGGAGTCCCAGCATCACCCCCCTCCGTCCCCCACTCAACTTAGCCCAGCTTACTTACCTGTACATCAGCCTTTCTTTCTTTCTATTGTGCTTGAGATTCCCAGCCAGAATCTTTCCGTCTCAACCACAGCCAGTTGCTGCTCCTCTCTGCTGCTTCAGACAAGTTCTTCACTGTGCGACGCAACTCTTGGCCATTGAATCCGACATCTCTGAGAAACCGGGTTGTAGAGTGTGCCACAAATCCTCGACATCCCACTTCCACTGGGTAAACCCAGACTCTCCATCCTCGCTGTTCCGCTTCAGTGGCTAGTTGAGCATACCGCAGTTTCTTCCTCTCATACGCCTCATCTACAGCATCCTCCCATGGCACTGTTAACTCTACCAGGTGAACAAGGCGTGCTGATCCAGACCACAAGACAATATCTGGTCGAAGGTTTGTGGTGGCAATCTCAGGTGGAAAAAATAAGCCGCTGACCAACATCTGCCAGCATTTTCCAGTCTCTAGCAGCTTCCAGTTGTCCTGGGCGAGGATTGGTTTTAACACCTTTTCTTGGTGGTTGCTCTCCTGGGCGGAGGAATGTTGTCTTTGTGTGTAATGTTTTGATGGAACAGGTGGCAACTTATTGGTCATGTTACGCTTGTCTTCCAATGCTAAGGCCAAACATCGCAGCACCTGGTCATGGCCAAGTAAACCGTCCTTGGCTAAGAGCCACCTTACATCCTGTCAAAATGTGCCTTAATGTTGCAGGTGATGAACACAAAGGACATGAGGGATCCTCTCCTACCCAGAGGTTTAGGTTCTGTGGTGATGGGAGAACATCATATGTTGACCTTATAAGGAAACTGATCCTGCTCTGTTCCATTGACCATAGGTCTTGCCAGCCAATCTTGCATTGTTCCACACTCTCCCATCTCATCCATTCTCCCTGCTTGCCCTGGGAAATGGCTTTTATACACCTCATCCTCTCGTCCTGCTTTTGCACCTCGTTGACTACAAGCTTCCTCCGTTGCGCTGGGGCTGCCTTGTGCCATGTAGGAGGAGCTGAACTGAGACCAAGACCCCCTCTTCCATGCTGAACTTGCCCCATGATATCACCAATTTGAAGGGCAGCCTTTGCATCCTCCACAGCTTTCTTTGCCACCCACTTTCTTCCAGTTTTCAACACAGGTGCTGCCTCCCTTACGCATTTGTCGCGTGACTCTACTAATGTCATTTCCAGTCGGACCTTGGCGCACTTAAACTCCTCGGTTAGAGCGGAGACAGGTAGCTGCAGTATTCCTTTACCATAAAGTCCCACTCTGCTGAGGCAGCGTGGAACTCCCAACCATTTCCTGATGTGTGAACTGATTAAAGCTTCCAGCTTCTCTACTGTTGTCAAAGAAACCTCGTACACAGTCAGTGGCCACAGCAACCTTGGCAGTAGGCCAAACTGAAAGCACCAGAGTTTTAATTTACCTGGTAAAGCGCTGCTGTCTATGCTCTTCAACCCTTCCACAGCTTGTTGTCTAACTTCTCCCACACGAACTGTGTCCTTTAGATCCCCGTCGTACCATCTCCCAAGGCTCTTCACTGGCTTCTCAGACACTGTTGGTATTGCCTCACCATTAATGAAGAACGTTTTATCTACTACTTTACCTTTAATTATAGAGATGCTCCTTGATTTAGTGGGCTTGAATTGCATTCGTGCCCATTCAATGTTATTGGTTAATTTGCCCAATAACCGATTAGTGCAGGCTACTGTTGTAGTCATGGTTGTCATGTCATCCATGTATGCTCGAATTGGTGGTAGTCGTATTCCAGAAGCCAAGCTCTCCTCCCACTACCCATTTTGATGCCCTAATGATTACTTCCATTGCCATGGTAAAAGCCAGTGGAGAAATGGTGCATCCTGCCATTATTCCAACTTCTAGGCATTGCCATGTAGTGCTGAATTCTGAAGTTGAAAACTAAATTGCAAATCTCCAAAGTAGGCTTTCACTAGATTTGTTATTGTCATTGGTACACTGAAAAATCAAATGCTGCCCAAAGAAGTTCATGTGGCACTGAACCATATGCATTAGCCAAATCCAGGAATGTCACATGGAGCTCCTTCCTCTCCTTTTTAGCTGATTGAATTTGTTGCCAGATCACATTGATGTGTTCTAATCATCCTGGGAAACCTGGAATGCCCGCTTTTTGTATTGAAGTGTCAATGAAGCAGTTCTTTAATAGGTAAGTTGACAATCTCTGAGCAATAATGCTGAAGAAAATCTTGCCTTCTACGCTTAATAGGGAAATAGGGCTTAAACTGACTGATGCTGCTAGAATCTTTTTCTTTAGGTATAAAGACTCCACCTGCTCGGCGCCATGCTCTTGGTACAACCTGTTTTTTCCATGCTACTTTCATCAGTTTCCACAGGATTCAGAGAACTCCTGAAGCACTCTTGTACACTCTGCACGGAACTCCATTAGGCCCTGGAGATGATGAAGCCCTTGCTTTTTTCACAGCTTGCTCTACTTCTTTCCACTTAGGTGCACAGTCCTCCATTTGGTATTCTGGTGGATTGATAGGTGGGATGTCTGAAGGAATTGACATAGGCTCCTGCCTTTTGAATCTGTATGCTTCCTCCAAATATTTCTCCAGCTCCAACTTAGATGCTTTTAGTGCGCTATTCTTCTCACTGGTGAATAACTTCTTTACAAATTTGAATGGGTCTTTATAAAAGTTAGTTCTCGTGACGCCCTTCTTTTTGTAGCATTTCCAGAGGCGCTCAGCTCTGCGCAATGTTGCAAGCTTATCTTTATGACCCTTTGTAAGAGATTGAGTCCTCCTTCTGACTTTCTTCTGCTCTTCTCCATTGCTTCCTCAGCTGTCTCCTTTCTCTAACTAAGCTGCTCAATCTCCTGCTGCCGCCTAGACTTTCCAGGAATAGTTTGTACTTTTTCCTTCCTTTTTCAACTCCAAACCTCTCGCTTCCTTATGCGTAGATGATGTCCCCAAATTTATCCAGTTTCTTTTCAACTGTTCCACTTAACCTTTCCAATGCAAAGCAGAGATCTGTGTTTACTGTGTCCCATGCAGTTTTCTCACAAGCTCTTGGCCATTTAACTCCAGGCTTGTGCCCGTTGAGGTTCTTTTCTCTCTTACGCTGGTTTGTCTGACCGGGTTCACAAGGATCATTAGGTTCATCACTAACTGTGTCCATGCAAGTCCTCCTCACATCTATGACAGGGGTGCTGATATCCTGCGAACTGTGGTTTGCTTCCTGTCGCTGGATTTCATTCGACTGACTTGACTGACTTCGTAAGAAGTACTGATCAAAGCGAGGCCCTTGCCCCTTCTCCCTCAAGCATTTCATTCTCCCTTGATGAATCTTCAAACCCCTGACCGTTGGCTTCTTTTGAAATTTCAGCAGGGACGAAGTGGACACTTGTAGTATAAACGTCCTACGTGATGTCAGGATGACATTAGAAATTGACCAGAAAGCAATTCAATAAAATACCTTTGCCTAACTTTTCTTGCAATACATTTCTATAGATTTTTGAGTCGGGCTGGGGTTGGCAGCTAAGGTGCAAAATAGCTTTACAGTTTGTGTTGCTTCAATACTAGGATCTGTAGTACAGTACCTGCTTAGAGCAGTTCAATAGTTACAGAAGGAACAGAAAAAGTTTGGTGACATCACACTGGTATTATTTACAGCCAGCTACCTGTCTGCTGGGCTGAAACAACAAGCTGATAAGACAAGATACTAAAGTGGCTGTTATTGCTCCCTGTTTTCCTGTGCCAAAAGCCAATTTCACAATCTGAGTTTGCTTTAGGGCAGTGGAATCAAAACTGACAGTCAAATCACTTACATCGTATTGAAGGATAAAAGTACAAATTGCCCAGGTTTTTTTTTATTATTCCAAAGATGATGCAGCTGATTATGATTAGTATATAAAATGTGTATAGATTACTAGGACCTTCACTGGACAACATCGGTATAGAACATAGACTACAGCTGTGTACCAAATATAAAGAGAAAAAAAATGTTCTGTCTTTATACACCTTAGTCACATGACCTTAATATGGCAGCGATATTAAGTCAATATAAAGGTCACCAACATATTTAGCTTCCAAGATAAACGTGACAAAGAGAATCACAGAATTCAGCTGTTCAGTATGTACCACTCACGATAAACACTTTATAGAACTGAAAATGTCACGGAAGACTAGTAAGAGACATCAGCATTCTGTCACAAAAAAAAACAACAAAGGTATAATTTCACAGGGATAAAATAGTATCAAGTGTTTAAAGGGGCAAAGCAGGGAGATTGAACAAGCTGAGAAGAGAAAATACAATGTGGTGACACCAGTCTTGGTATTCAGCATTGCAGAAACTCATTTTGGGGGGTAAAATGAAGAACTGATGTGCCACTCATTCATTCTACATTTCTTGTAAATGAAAAACATATTTGGTAAAGATACACAGCGAGCCTCATTTTCTGCTATCCTCCTAACATATCATAAAAAGGAGTCGCACAGTGAAGTTTAGTACATGTGCAATATTCTATCAACACGGCCTAACCGTGAATTGATTTGATTCTTTTTACATCACCAAGGGCACTCTGTATAGAACTGAAAGCTGCTCTGTGAGCGATGGAATATTTCCGCTCATCTGGAACGAGATCAGGAGATAGGGTGATATTTACCGTACGACTGAGACAGGAACAAGCCAATGTTTGTGGAACTAAATTAAATAAAGGCAAGACTAAATGAATCTCCAGCTTTTTCAGTTGCTAGTGGATTCAATACAATTTAAACATTCGTTTCTCATAATTAGCTTGGAATTAAATCTCTCTCTACATTGTTTTCGGAGGTTGATATTGGAACAAAATGAGCTTGAAATGATTGCCTGGTAAAAAAAGTATGGTCAACCTGCCCTGATGATTAGTGACATACAGACGCTATTTAGTGCCCTTTCCTATGACTGTTAAAGCGTTTTTTGTGGTCTACGTTAAATAAGTTCAGTAGGTCTGAGTCACGTTCCTCCTGACAGATTTTTTTTTTATCAAACCACATCCCCTTATAGATACACACTTAACCGACAGAACGTTTTTATAAAGGAACTATATCTTCCTTCAGCTGAAGAATCCTAAAATAATTTAAAATGTCCATGTATAAAAAAGTCAGAGCTGAACTACTGCAGTCATAGTAGCAGCATTTACCTCCATTGACTGGAAATGACAACATGTTGTTAATATGTCTACCCTGAATCTGTAGGTTATTAATTGGTTTACTATCAGGAGTTGTCCAGCCAGCCATAAGGAAGTAACAATGTATTTGTTAACATACAGGCTTGATCATTTTATAAAGCTTACATATGTCAGAGGAAAAGGAAAGAAGTCTTAACATGTAATTCCTAATTGTATAAGATTGTATAAGATTGTATAAGAATTGACAAATGCTTCTAAATGTAGTTGTCACTTATTGAACCTGGAAGGAAAAGCAAAGTAAGTTAGCCTGCCTGGAAATTTAATGACATTACTGAAATACTCAAGTAATAGATGCAATGACATGGCGAGAATACTTCTCTGCAATCTGGCTACGAGTAAAGTCCTATTCCCCATACAGGGCATAACAAAAGTATTAGCAATTACCTTTAAATAAAGCTTCCCAGAATACTTCACAAAAAGCTATACAGCCTAGTGTCTGAAAATCACTTTGCTGTACACGGACTAAAACTGTCAAATCATGGCCTATCCTGGCCCCCCCATTGCATACACATGTCAGCACTTTGAAACTCACAATGCATCTGTGGTGAGAGCTTTGTTTCTTTGGTGTCTATTTATTTCTTTATTTGCTGTACTAGGAGATGGAGGTCACGTTTACCAGGAGAAATGGCAAGACTGTCAGCAGCAAATTCAGCAATTGAATTCCATTAAAATGGTACAAAACACCCCTTCGACTGGCTACGTCTGGCTGCTGCCTCCTGTGTACCAAGTGCTCAAGGACGAAGGGTTGATAATAATACAAGCAAAACTTCCAGGGTTTCTCCAAGTTGCTGCAGTATGCATTTCAGTAACAGGTACGGATCTGAAACTCGCCCACGGTGGCAATGTTTGATGAACTGTGCCGTACATTATATATTTTTCTGCTAAAATGGAACAACCCCTCCTCCGGTATGGCTTTCTAAGCCTTAGAACAAAGTAGTAAGTCAGCACAACGTTGAAAGGGTCACTGCAGTAGAGTACGAGTACAGTCTGCTAGAAATTAACCAAGATGCTTTGATGCATCAAATTAAAATCTGAACCCAAATATGGTCAATTCCTGTGTAAATTTCTATTCTGAACAGCCAATGTTCAAAGCTGTGCTGATTACTATTATTAGTATTATTTGTTTATTTAGCAGACGCCTTTATCCAAGGCGATTTACAGAGACTAGGGTGTATGAGCTATGCATCAGCTGCAGAGCCATTTACAACATCATCTCACATGAAAGACGGAACACAAGGAGGCTAAGTGACTTACTGAAGGTCACACAGTAAGTCAGTGAGTCAGCCGAGATATGAACCGGGGACCACCTGGTTACAAGCCCTTTTCTTTAACCACCGGACCACACAGCCTCTCAATTATTCATTCATTAAAACAAGGTAAAAACAGATATGCTGTGATGAAGACAACATGTCGAAACGCATCAGCATATCTGTTTTTACCTTGTTTTAATAAATAAAGTATGAATAATTGAGAGACATGTTTAGGATACAGACTTTATTTAGGAGTGGGTTATAAATCATATAAAGTTTGCCATTAAAAGAAATCACGTGTGCCAATATGATCACCTTCTTTCCGCAACATTCCCTAAGCATGTGGCATTTCAGAGGCATCTTTGGAAAGCAATGACAGGAACAGCATTAAATAAAACTGATCACCCCTTTACCACGACAGTGCACATAATGAGGTTTATTTACATCCAATGTGGGGAGCCTCTAATCATCGCCTCCCATTAGGTTTTGAATTGCTCCTGAGGAATTCATGCCTGTGTCTTTCCATTTCAACAGAACCTGACAATGCCTTGGTGATATATATATATATATATATATATATATATATATATATATATATATATATATATATATATATATATATATATACACACACAACTGTCTTTCACACCTTATTACATTTTACTGCATGTACACTGAACCTGAACTCACTTTTCAAAAACTAAACTCTTTAAAGGATTTTGCCAGAAGAGTTACGGAATACATTTGCCCCCAAGGGGTTGCTGGTGTGAAAAAGCAGATTGTCTGGTATGGGCTAAATGGGAACTCAAATCTCAACCACGTTCTTCTTATTAACATCTTATGAATGTCAAGTTTCTGTGAAGCGAACTGCCCAGGATTTAAAAGGAATGCATATGCATTGTATTCTTACCTCGGTTTCTATTGCTGGCAATCTATTTGCTGATTTAATAAAAAAGATATACAAATCTTTGCTTGCTGGTTTACATTCATGAAGGTCAATTTGCGCAAACTTGATCATTTTAGCATGGTTATTGATGGGATTGAAATCAGGTCTAGCTCTGAAATTAGGAATCTCGGTGTCATTGTTGACCCTAGTTTAACATTTGAGTCTCACGTGCAGGATGTCACCAAGGTGTCATTTTTTCATCTCCGTAACATTGCTCGACTATGACCTATTCTCTCTCTACCTGATGCGAAAAACCTAATACATGCTTTTGTCTGTTCTCGATTTGATTACTGCAATGCCTTGCTAGCGGGTGCATCAAAAAATGTTCTTAGTCGGCTACATTATGTACAGAATTCTGCAGCTAGTGTTTTAACAAGAACTCAAACCTGTGAACATATAACACCTGTTCTGGCATTATTATTATTGCACTGGCTGCCTGTTAGAAGGATGGTTGATTTTAAAATATTGTTGTTGACCTATAAAGCATTGACTGGTCTGGCTCCATGTTACATTTCAGACCTTGTAACTAGCTATATTCCTGTGCGTAACCTGCGATCTGCAGCCTCTGGACTGTTAAGAGTCCCTATAACCAGGCTCCACTCTATAGGTGATTGGACATTTTGCAGATACGCACCTAGGCTCTGAAATGCTCTTCCCCTTGAAGTTAAGGACTCAGGAAGTGTTGGTATTTTTAAAGCACGACTGAAAACGTACTTTTTTAAACTGGAATTTGTATCAACTTAAATTATAACTTATATTACTTTATTATTACTTTTTAATTCTGACTGTTGTAAGTGTTTGTTGTGATTATGCTTGTAAAGCGCTTTGAGATGTACCACATAAAAAGCTCTATATAAAATAAAGATTATTATTATTATTATTATAATGATAATGGTCACGAACATCACCCTCTTGCACTCTCATACTTAAATTACTGGTTCTAAATTACTAGGTCAATTAGTTAATAGAAGAAATCATTGGGAGGCGGTTCAAACAGTGGTCACAGTTGGTTATTTCATTGGTCTTTCACCTCTGAAGGCCTTGGTTTGAATGTGGCTTAAGGCACAAGGGAAATTAATCTCAAAGTGAACCACCATGAAATCACAAACGATTCCCACTGGGCCCCTCTCAAAGAGAGGCTTAGAGGAAGGTTCCCTCGAGGCTCGAGGCATGCTTCCAAGAACTGTCGTTTCTTGCTCTGACGATAGAGAAAGTCTTCACAAAAAAGGTGGAGCAAGAACTTTAGGAGAGAGAGCTCAGGTCCTGTGTTCTCTAAACTTTCTGGTTTCAAATGGACTGGTGCCTACAAAAGCATGAGATATGGATCTGAACTAAAATAAAAGGGTTTAATAAAAATCTTTCATGGGTTTGGAAATGTGAAATTGTGAAAACACTATCAAACTATGAGAACTGAATGTGTGTCAGAAAGTGTTTCGGGGGGGGCAGTGGAAACAAGGCAAGAACATACTGGATTTTCAGCAATGTTCTGTATTCCAATTGATTCTTCGAGAACATAACCACTGTAAAGTCAGCATGTTTTAGAGCAGAACCACTCTGAACTAGAAAGACGTTTCACAAATGCAGTGCTTAAGCTCCTAATACAGAACAAAAAGCAATAAACACTCCTTAATGGTCACAAATGTATTTACACTTCTGCTGTAAATGTTTCCATAACTGCCTTGCATAAAGCGCAACATAAACATGACATGTTTTTATTGAACTTTATTGGCTTTAGTCACAAAGATGCTGCCTTTTCATTGTTTGGAACTCAATGTATCCAGGCAATGTGTTTATAAGCAGCCAGATCAATTTCAGTCAAAGTCCAACCATTACAAAAAATGCAAATGGGAACGCTGTGTTAAAATCAAGGTAACATTAATCCTGACTGTCAGCCATGGACTGTTTTATGAATTAAAGCAGTGATTCAAGTTAATGAGTTTGGTGAATCATGTTTCTAGCTGTTCAAAAATAAAAATGGGTTAAAAGACTTTGCAAACCTTCACATGTTCAAATGTTTAATTTGAAGTTTCTCAAAGGCATGGCTTTTCACAAAGGCATGGCTAACAAGATAATTTCACAGCATTATCTCCTCTACCTGTCCATGAGAAATAATCTCCCTGCAACAGTGCCAAGAGCTGCTCAGCTGGAAAACACTTCCATATACCACGGTTTACTGGACTGAGTGCCTTAGTGCCCCATTCCTAGGAGAAATCCAACCATCCACCCGCACCTTTTCAGTTACCTGGAGCGAAGCTGTGCTGCTTCCCCCATTGCACACTTCATACAATCATTTTATACAGGGATGGGACTACTCCATTCTAGTGGGAACACAATTGTTTTCCTTCCCTTTTCACCGCATAGCTGTTGACGTTCCATGAATTTGCTATTAGCGCTCCATCTAATCTGAAGGCTGTATTGCTCACACGGTGAACTCTTGGTCAATCACAGCTAGCATGTCCTGTATTGTTTCTATCTGTGTAAAAGCGCACATGTATACATGTATCCTGTGATTTAACAGGCTGTGTTGAAATGCAACACCAGGCTGTGCGAATAATGCATAGTGTCTTTTTAAAGACCGCATTCCCCAAAGAGAATCACCTGAGGGGATAATAGCGAACAAGAGCACTTGGTAAATTTCCACCACCAAGTTAACAGATTGAGACAGTTTTGTTCTGAATGTCCAAGCTTCAAGCCTGCAGGTCCTCCCTTCCTCTTTTTATTATGTATTGCCCTCGAGGCCTGTACCTCTCCCAAGCAACAAGAAAATGCTTGCTTTTATTACAACTGACATATTGCTTTAATACTTTTGCTGCACAGACAAAGGGCTGTAAATAATATTCTGGGTAAATACTACAGATGTGTGCAGGGACATGGCTCATCCTGAGATCAAGTAAACAAACATACAGTGGCTCTCAAAAGTATTCACCCCCCTTGGACTTTTCCACATTTTATTGTGTTACAACATGGAATCAAAATGGATTTAATGAGTTTTTGCCACTGATCAACACAAAAAAAGCCCATAATGTCAAAGTGAAAAATAAAATCTACAAATTGTTCTAAATTAATTACAAATACAAAACAGAAAATAATTGATTGCATAAGTATTCACCCGCTTGAGTCAATATTTGGTAGAGGCACCTTTGGCAGCACTTAGAGCCATGAGTCTATTTGGATAAGTCTCTACCAGCTTTGCACATCTGGACACTGCAATTTTTGTCCATTCTTCTTTGCAAAATTCCTCAAGCTCCGTCAAGTTGGATGGGGACCTTTGGTGAACAGCAATTTTCAACTCTTTTCACATATTCTCAATTGGATTGAGGTCCGGGCGTTGACTGGGCCACTCCAGGACATTGACCTTTTTGTTTTTAAGCCACTCCAGTGTGGCTTTGGCTGTATATTTGGGGTCATTGTCCTGCTGGAAGATGAATCTTCTCCCAAGTCCCAGGTCTCTTGCAGACTTCAGCAGGTTTTCCTCCAGGATTTCTCTGTACTTTGCTGCATCCATTTTGCCCTCTATCTTCATGAGCTTTCCAGGCCCTGACGCAGAGAAGCATCCCCATAGCATGATGCTGCCACCACCATGTTTCACGTGCTTTTGAAGAACCTTATTCCGGATTTGCTTTGAATGTTCCTTCGTCTTCATGATGTAGTTTTTGTTAGGAAATGTACTAACCAACTGTGGGACCTCCCAGAGACAGGTGTATTTAACCTGAAATCATGTGAAACACCTTAATTGCACACAGGTGGAATCAATCTAACTAATTATGTGACTTCTAAAGACAATTGGTTGCACCAGAGCTTATTTAGGTGTGTCATAGCAAAGGGGGTGAATACTTATGCAATCCAATTATTTTTTTGTTTTATATTTGTAATTAATTTAGAACAATTTGTAGATTTTATTTTTCACTTTGACATTATTGTCTTTTTTTGTGTTGATCAGTGGCAAAAACTCCTAATTCAATCCATTTTGATTCCATGTTGTAACACAATAAAATGTGGAAAAGTCCAAGGGGGGTGAATACTTTTGAGAGCCACTGTACACTAGGAGGAATTTTTCCTTCATTTTACAACACACACCGCTCCAAGCTTATCCATATCTGACGAGTCCTGCAAGGGTTAAAACCAAATATGGGCTATAACTCACTACTGCTCATCCTCATACCAATACTGGTTGTCCGGGAAGTGAAATAACTAATCTGAAGTAGTCTTGCTCCAGAATTAGTTTCAAAACCTAATCCAAAAGTTGTGTGTGTGTGTGAAGGGAAGTACAGCAAAATATTTCACACATTGTTTATTACTTCCTATATGAACACCTGTTTCGCTTGCTTTTTACTGATGTGCAGATCCAATTCATTTAAACGTGCTGTCAAACACAGTAGTCGGTGTCAAGCAAATTATTGTATTTTGTATTTACTGTGCAGCAAGTTCTGGGCGAGCTCCCTATTGTGAAGGCAACGAGGACAACTTAGGGGTGACAATAGCCTTGGGGATGCTTGGGTCAAAAAACAGTGTGTAGCCCTGCAGCTACCAGCTTTCAGTTCCATGGGGGAGCGGAGGCGCTCATTATCAACCTTGCTGTGTTTGTGTTCTCAGCTGACTGAGTCCAGACCAAAACGGTACTGACAAGCAGTCTTGGACCACCTGCAGCCAAGACGAACCTGCAAACAACAACTGAAATGAAAAAGTAAATAAGAGGCGCAGGTATCGCCAGGGTGCGATGTAAACCTGGCCGGCACTCACACCATACTGTTTCTTTAGACTTCGCTGCCAACAGGAACAGATACTTCTAGGTTCTCTTCAGTGATTTACTGTTATAACAGCTGCGCTGTACAAACAGAATTAATGGCAATGTCTTTGGTTTATTGACTGACTGAGTGCTGTATTATGTTTGTTGGGTAGTTTCTGCCACGCACCATGGCAACCTTCATATTTTGCAACCTCTGATTGTTTACTGCCTGGCTTTTATTACAATATTAGTGATAATAAAGCAAACAGAAAGACTGTATTGATAGGTGATTAGCACATGGTGACAAGACAGCAAGAGCAGCCACAAACATTTTTACAAAAACCCACCTCATTCTTCAGTACATATGGATATTCCTGGAATTGCAGGGTCTGATTAAGCCCCCTGGACTCTTTCGATAAATAAGAAGCCCCCCTTGACAGTTGTAATAAACGTTTTTGTTGGGATACACTCTGCCCTTGACTACAAACATGACTTCAAGTCATTACTATAAACCTCCAGCAGCATAAATACCATTGCCTACAATGATGGCACTCACTTTGCCTTATACACAAATGCCAGTGTTGGGACAAATATCAGCGATGGAAATAAATGCCTATTGCATAGCCATTTCACCCATTTCCATCCCTGAAATATTGTTTGAAATATACAGAGGCAACAACCATGTTTGTGCTTGTCAGAGGTAATAAGCAGTGTCTTTCAGGGCCTCCTTTTCATTCTGCTTAGACAAAAGTTAAACTGAATTGATTACATTCATTAATTCACTTGTCAGAAATAAATGAAACTCACAGCTTCTCAAAGCTATTCTCAAAGCTTCTTAATCCAATTTTTTTTTTTTTCTCAAAGGAAAAAAGCATCAATTACAATCCGAAAATGAATTAGGAAAAACTTAAGTCAAGTTACGATTCCCTAAATGTATCTCTGGTTTGGTAACTTAATTTGGTGCATAATTGTTCCTTTATATGTTCCTATCATGTCAATGACAACTTCCCATTTCCCATTTGAATCCCAAAATAGTGTAATACAGAAATTATGAAATATTAGAACAATAGAACAACGAGAGAAGATGTAGGTCCAGACTATATTTCCTCTTTCTTGTTATGTAACCAGTGGCAACAGAGGTAGGTTATGTAACCAGTGGCAACAGAGGTCATATACATACATTAAGTTTGGTATGTCTGTGGTTTAAAATTACTTGTTCTACAGTATTGTCACATTACATACTGTAAAAGTACACAGGGTGAAACAAATTAACAATTAATGCAACACACTGGTTTGTAAAACAGCCAAAGATTTCATCTATGCCTGTGTTACAGTAACTGCAACACAAAATTCACATTTGTAGGACAAACTCTGTATATGCCCTGTTTCAGGAACAATAATGATGCTTCAGTAGCTGGATCAATACTAACAATACAAAAATAAAAAAAAATAGAAAGAGAGATTTATTTTTTCCAGTTTAGATGTTTTGAGTTTATTTTTAAATGCACAGCATGTTTGCACTCTGTCAACACTTCCTATTATGCTTGAATTTAGATTTCATAATGTGCTGAAACATATTTTGTAATGTTTCCAATACACAAGTACTGTAATTCGGCTCAACCTGTTTATTTTTCTATCTCTGATCCCAGACTGCCGAAAGGTCACAGATTGATTTCAGTGAAATTTTAATTCATTATACCAACAAGCAGGCCTTCTTCTTCCATGAAATGTCAAAGAGGTTTCCAACTCTAATTATTATTTACGCTTAACGTTTTAGTAACTGTCCCGACCCATACAACCTCAAAATCCCTAAGAATTCCTGAGACAAACTGTATGCATTTGAAGCAAAAAAAACGTAAATAAATAAGTAAATAAATAAAGAAAGAAAGAAGTGGAAGAACCAAAATCACATTCCATCACTGGTTTATCAAAGTTATTCAAAATCTAAGACAGTAATGAAAACACTTGATTTTCCATTGAAGCGCTGAAATGCATTGTGGCATATCCCAGCAGGATGTGCTTTGATCAAATCAACCCCTTCTTAACAAGCCAGACAAGACACTCCTTTCCCTTCCATCTAGCCTTTTCGAAACCTCACATGGATCCTTCTGTCAACAGTATAAAATGACCCTGCATTAATAATGAGCCCCCTCAGGAATTAACATGGTGCAGAGGAGTCAAGTTAAATGAAAAACCTTGTAAGGATATTGTGGACTACAGAGAAGCCCTTTAATGCAGCATTAGCCTTTTTACAGTTTCGTTCTGAGCAATAAAAGCTTTTAAGTCATATTAGAAACAAATAACTTTGCCCTCCTAGATTAATATGTGGGAAATTTAAATGTGACCTTCTGTGAGTTTTTTGATAAGAAAATAATTATGTTTCACAAAGTATCTGGGGGTCTTTCTGTTATTAATTCTTTTCACACTGCACCATAATGTGACACAGTGTTAATTGAAAGACATAATTGACAGTTAACACATACTAATAAGCTGTCAAACAAACTGAGTACCTGCACAAAACCTGATTAGTTGTTTTCGCATACAGAGAAGCCTGAAATATTCCACAAATGTATCAACGGAAGCCCTAGTAATTGTGCAGGTTATAAACATAAAGGTTAAAACAGGCACAGAATCTGACGCCAAGCAACTTGTAAAGAGTTTCATTGCATCATCCCTTCTTTCTGGCGGTTAAGTCAGACTATTCTCACCTACAGGTCCCTCTTACGTTAATCACATATACAGCCGTGTAGTGAGTCATTTGAATTACAGACAGACTGCCATGAGAATAAATAGACAGGACATTCTAACAAATTCTACATCACTGGTTATTAAAAGAACTGGCAAACGCAAGACAAGAACTTTTATAGAAGGCAATGTTTGTAGTAAATGTTCTCCTTTTTTGCAGCCTTTAAAGTAGATGAGAACTAATTCAGGATGTGAGTAAGCAGTAGTGGAGAGACGGTTTGTTTGCAGCCATTCTGAATTCAAGCCATTTGCTGAAAGTACTGCACTGTCAAGGTTATAACTATGTTTGATGCCTCCACACAGCTCAGGTTTGACCTCATTTCCAAGTAGCTGGCGAGCTCAGGTAGTTTTTAATGTTCCTACAAGACAGCTTGTTGTTGTTGCTCTGGCTCATGCTAGTAATTACCACCAGATAAACTGATTCTTTTTGCTGAGATTACAATCCTTATGCTCTGCAATTATCGATCCAATCTAAAAAGATGCAATTTAATATAAAAAAGCGCTGCAGTTAAGGGCTCCCGAGTGGCGCATCCAGTAAAGGCGCTCCGCGTGGAGTGCAGGATGCGCCCTGTAGTCTGGACGTCGCGAGTTCGAGTCCAGGTTATTCCTTTGCCGACCGAGGACGGGAGCTCCCAGGGGGCGGCGCTCAATTGGCCGAGAGCCGCCCGGGGGAAGGGAGGGCTAGGTCGGCCAGGGTGTCCTCGGCTCACCGCGCACCAGTGGCCCCTGTGGTCTGGCCGGGCGCCTGCGGGCTTGCCTGTAAGCTACCCAGAGCTGCGTTGTCCTCCGACGCTGTAGCTCTGGGGGGCTGCATGGTGAGTCTGCAGTGTGTAAAAATGCGGTCGGCTGATGGCACACGCTTCGGAGTACAGCGTGTGTTAGTCTTCGCTGCTCCCAAGTCAGCGGGGGTGGTAGCGGGGTTGAGCCTAAAAAAGAATTGGACATTACTAAATTCGGGAGAAAACAATAAAAATAATTGGCGACCACTACATTTATATACAGTACTGTGCAAAAGTTTTAGGCAGGTGTGAAAAATGCTGTAAAGTAAGAATGCTTTCAAAATAGACATGTTAATAGATTATATTTATCAATTAACTAAATGCAAAGTCAGTGAACAGAAGAAAATCTAAATCAAATCCATATTTGGTGTGACAACCCTTTGCCTTCAAAACAGCATCAATTCTTCTAGGTACACTTGCACAAAGTCAGGGATTTTGTAGGCATATAGTCAGGTGTATGATTAAACAATTATACCAAACAGGTGCTAATGATCATCAATTCAATATGTAGGTTGAAACACAATCATTAACTGAAACAGAAACAGCTGTGTAGAAGGAATAAAACTGGGTGAGGAACAGCCAAACCGTAGACGGAGGACCGTAGACGCAGTGGTCGGCCAAGGAAACTTACTGTAGCAGATGAAAGACACATCATGCTTACTTCCCTTCACAATCGGAAGATGTCCAGCAGTGCCATCAGCTCAGAACTGGCAGAAAACAGTGGGACCCTGGTACACCCATCTACTGTCCGGAGAAGTGTGGTCAGAAGTGGCCTTCATGGAAGACTTGCGGCCAAAAAGCCATACCTCCGACGTGGAAACAAGGCCAGCTTAACTCAACTATGCACGAAAACACAGGAACTGGGGTGCAGAAAAATGGCAGCAGGTGCTCTGGACTGATGAGTCAAAATTTGAAATATTTGGCTGTAGCAGAAGGCAGTTTGTTCGCCAAGGGCTGGAGAGCGCATACGAATGGGTGTCTGCAGGCAACAGTGAAGCATGGTGGAGGTTCCTTGCAAGTTTGGGGCTGCATTTCTGCAAATGGAGTTGGGATTTGGTCAGAATTAATGGTCTCCTCAATGCTGAGAAGTACAGGCAGATACTTATCCATCATGCAATACCATCAGGGAGGCATCTGATTGGCCCCAAATTTATTCTGCAGCATGACAACGACCCCAAACATACAGCGAAAGTCATTAAGAACTATCTTCAGCGTAAAGAAGAACAAGGAGTCCTGGAAGTGATGGTATGACCCCCACAGAGCCCTGATCTCAACATCATCAAGTCTGTCTGGGATTACATGAAGAGAGAGAAGCAACTGAGGCTGCCTAAATCCACAGAAGAACTGTGGTTAGTTCTCCAAGATGTTTGGGCCAACCTACCTGCCGAGTTCCTTCAAAAACTGTGTGCAAGTGTACCTAGAAGAATTGATGCTTGATGCTGTTTTGAAGGCAAAGGGTGGTCACACCAAATATGGATTTGATTTAGATTTTTCTTCTGTTCACTGACTTTGCATTTAGTTAATTGATAAATATAATCTATTAACATGTCTATTTTTGAAAGCATTCTTACTTTACAGCATTTTTTCACACCTGCCTAAAACTTTTGCACAGTACTGTATATTTTTAAAAAAAAGAAAAGCGCTGCAGCACACAGAAAGATGACAACTACGCCATAAAGGATGTTAAAAAGAAATTATAAGTCAAGCCCAGGTAAGAAGGAGGTGGGTTACTGCGAGCTACTCTATAAACTTTGATGGGTCAAGGTGCATGCTACCAGAAAAATTGAAGTCTGTATCTTATATATATATGCTTAATTCATAAAATGTACTTTGAACTTTCATTAATATCCCACATGTCACCTGATTAGCCTTTGAAGGCAACCGCTATATATACTGTATGTAATGAATAAGGATGGAGACCAAATGCTTCACACTGAGGCACTTTGCTTATTAAAACATACAATGGCCATAAATATGATTTGTGTCATTCTGCATGATTTCGGCAGAATACACTCATATGGAACTGTTCATTCAGGGGTGATTTTGATATGTTAATAGGATATTAAATGCAATATCATTTCCAATGGCTTTAAAGGATACAGAACTGAGAAGGGAAGTTTTACAAACAATTAGAAAGACAAACTGAAAAACAGACCCTACAAAAAAAAAAAAAAAATCAGCTTGCTTGTAATCAATCACAGGCTCTTGATGTCAATGTGTCAAAGACACAGAGGCAACCATCAAATAACTCCAATGTGACAAAATGCCTACTCCTATTGACGTATGCATTGCAACAGCTGAAGTCCTGTGCCATCCATTACAATGAATGGCATCACATTTTGGAAGGACATGACATTCCAAATCTTATCTAGGGGACAGCAGAAACAAAGTAACTCAAAGATGTCACAAAGGGATGATAGAACCTAAACTTTCAACCATGAAGCTAGTAAAACATTATTACAGCAGCTATAGCACCATAAGCAGTTTTCATAAAGCGCTATCATGTCTGTATGCATAGGACTCACTACAATGCATATACACACACACTAATGCTTTACAAAATACAACTTCAGAAGGCTAAACAATGGATTAGGCATGGTATACATTGTTAATGCTACTGCAGAACAGTCTATTTCAAGAAGGCTTTGTTTAACGTTTATTGTAGAGCCAATGAAGGGACTGTCCATATGCCACATGCATGACCTTAAAAGCAGTCCACAATCTAACTATATCTCCCAATGGACTACAAATGAGCTCAGCCATGTCATTTGTAAAGAATACCGTTTATTGTACCGGTGAATTTAAGCAAAGGACTTGACAGTATTTATTGCTATTCATTGCAAAGAAATAACTGCATTGTGTCATACCAATCAAATCCATCTACCTCCTTTGTTTCCCCAAATGCTAGAATGCAACATAATGTTTCAGCCACAGGCAAACTCAGTTGTTTGAAATCTATTTAGGTTTTTGACACGGCTGCAGCCAGCTGCCCTGTCTGTTCAAAGCTGCCATCGACTTGGTGTTATAAAGACCTGTGTATGAGGGATACATAAAAAACAAAGAAGTTTTATAGCACAGGTCAACAAGACCTTAATTTCACGGACGGCAACACACTCATCTCATCAGGCCATGTTGATCTTTACAGAAAGGTCATTGGGGGGGGGGGGGATTGCCAGAGAACAAGGTGGTCTTTTCATAATAATTGGATGGAAGTAATGATAGAAAACAATAAAAGCAGGCCTAGGATATGGCAACTTACAATAAAGTCACCTCCAGCATTCAACAGTGTTTAGCTTTGCAGCAGACGCTAAATTAATAGGGACTGCTATAAATCCAATAGCAAAAAAAATATGGCAGTCATTAAGAAGCCGTCAGATCAGATTACAATGACTGTTAGCAAAAAGTTCATCCACTTGAGTCATACAGTACACATCAGATCACACTGCAGTCTGAATGAGTTGGTTCACCATTGAACTGCATTGTCATTTCTGCAGCTAAAGGCACGGTAAACACTGGAAATGGCTGGCATAGTTAATACACTGGTAGAATTCCCTCCAACACACACTCAGGGATTGATTTATTAAGCAAGGGAGCAACAGCTTAGTGAATCTGGGCAGCTCTAGTTCATTACTGTGTTGTAACAGGCTTTGGAATACAGGGAGACCAGGGAGGGGCCATTAACAAGTAGAATTAGGCTCCTGTAGGGAATCAAGTTTTGTTTTAAAGTACAGACCAATGAGGAGTGCTATGCTATGCTATGATTGGATTGGAGGGTGTCAACCACTATGGGTCAATCATACAGTATGACTCGACTAGATTTCAGGAACCGGTAACTTCTCAGTTCAACCACTGCCGGTGTCTGCTGCTTCAAAAAAAATGCCATCAAGGTCTTTGGAGATAATAGCTGCAAACTGCAGTGTAACAACTCCCTTAGACAGAAGAGCAGCAGATCAGGTCATAATACCGGTAGGGTTTGTAAAGTGTTCGAAGCTATTCTTCATGAGCTGTCAACATCATACAACAATAATGTGATATCTTGTAACAATTGTAAGTCGTCCTGGATAAGGGCGTCAGCTAAAAAATAAATAATAATAATAAATAATAATAATAATAATACTGTGGAAATGGAGTGATGAGTCAGTGTTATGACACAGTGTCTTCGTCCCACGATATGAACATCTAGATGTAAGGATTTCAAAAGGTATGGGGGCTCCCGAGTGTCTTTTTATTAAATTAGAATAAATCAAAATAGTTAGGCTTTTATTTCCATTTTTTGTCATTAATTATTTATGAAAACATTAAATCTATTTTGAAATGTTATAGTTCAGCTTCTAAACTTCTAAAAAAAAAAAGCCTACATTTTGATTTTTTTTTATTTTATTTACAATGCTCCTAGTTTGTTTCTATTACATTGTGCCAATCTGTACTATTTTCGTTCTGAAAGCACTTTGATTAAAACCGTTTAGAAAGTTTTGTTTTTTTTTGTCATATTTATCATGCATTTCTAGCTTCATCATAAAAATGTATGTTCATTTTCCAGTGATGAGAAGTAATAAGAGTTTTGAGTTTCCACTTTATTTGTTATGACATCATAATTGAGGGCCTTTAGAATCCATTAAAAAAAAATTACAGAACGTTAATTAACCTTATCAAAATGCTGGAGTAAATTACTGTTAGACTTTTTTTTGTCTTTTTCGCAGAAAAGTGTCTTTTCGGGAATCATATATCTTCATTGCATCTATATACTGCCACACGTGGAATATATCACTGGTTCTATCTCTCAAGGGGTTTGTGTCCAGCTGCTTCAGTCTTAAGTGAACAAAAAGTACCATAAACTTCAAAACACTAAACCAAAAAGAGAAGTCAAGCAGACAAACGCTTTGGATAGTTCTTTTATCAGTTTAGTTTAGACACCTTATTTTGTGCTTTTTAAGTCATAGTTTAGTTTCCCCAGTGTGCAGTATATTGAACACCACTGTGCCTAGTTTCTATTCAGACAATAATTCCAAAGCAAAATCACTCAAAGCTATTGTTTTGGCTGGAAACGATCTACAAGAAACATCTATCAAAATTATAGCGGGGGAATTGCGGGTCCAGTACCATTAAACAGGAAGCCTGATATACCCTTCAGGTCACACTACCGTCTACAACACGGAACAGAGTTCAGTGCACTGTAACAGCTCACCATTATTCTCACATTTTACTAGAACATTTCAGTATTTTAGTCATAATTTCATTTTTATTTTTATTTACACGGTATGTGTAAATCATCTCAGCTACATAAAAACCATAGGCTGTAACCTGACATTATTTGAGTTTTTGGAAGGGGCATGCATGAACTGTGTATGATTCTCTGGTTTGCTTAAGTTTGTTAGGTGCATTGTTCCTTACTGCAAACAATCATGCGAATCACAATATGGAGTAAAGAGAATCTAGCCCAATTTGCTTTAGGACCTATCACCCATCCTAAATAACAAGGCAATGTATTAATATGAAACTAAGCATGGGAAATTAATGTAAAGCTTTTGCAGCCAACACTGTACCTGCGGATAAAAGCGCCGCGTCTTTTGTTATTATTTATAATTTAAAAACCCTGTGAGGATGCGTGACTGATCAGCTACTGATTATTTAACTAGCTGACAGTCACGCATCCTTACCAAACGCGTGCAAACTGTGGCCGAGGGGTAATAAGATAATTAACAGCTAGTTAACCCCTCGGCCAGAGTATAAGAACCTGCAGCTGTCCGTGCTGAAGGTGGAGTGTAGAGTCTAGAGAGGAGAGTACGGGAGAGCGGAGAGAGAGCGAGGAGAATATAAAAAGAACAATTGCTATATTTAAAAATATACTTGTTCCTGTTTGTTTGGCCATCAGCGCTTTTTGTTTTGTGTTTTGTTATTGTTAAAATCTTTTGTTTTTGGTTTGTTTATTTAATAAAGCCAGCTGAGTGCCGTAGCATTCAGCTTCACCCGCCCATCCATTGTTTTGATTCAGTTACTTCCTGGTCCGTGACGTCACCACACCTCACCACTGCAAGCCATCCTGCCACACCATTGCAAGACCTTGTATCTCTTCAACAATAGATGTGCTTTTGGAGAGATTTTAATTAACCTTGTTTTGCCCTCAGACAAAGAAACAATATATGCTTTTAGCTTCAAAAGTTATCAGCTATGTTAGCAAGCTGTTTTTAGCTTTCTATGGCTTTTTGTTTGGGTGGGGGGTTGTACTGTACATGACAGAATCTAATATTGCAGTTAAAATCGATGTCAACACAAACATTTTACCAAACACATTAGTTTACTTCAGATCAGACACTATAAAAAGCTAATTTGAACAAATTATACATGGTTCATAAACCATTAGGACACCAGACATAAAACACATTTTGAAAGCACGCTGTTAATTACAATATAAGTTCTTAATGTTAATCAGATTTTTTTTTTATTTGCCCTCGCCTTCTACATCGAATTTGACTTTTTTATTTTTAAAATGTTTCACTCTGAATACACACACATGCATTTATAAAAAGCAGATTGAAAAATAGAATGACTTGAATAATTTGAACACAGACTGTACATTACTGCGCTAGTCTTAGTTAGATGTGCTCACCTATTGGCCATGGCAACCAGAAGCAAAAATAGTTTTATAAATGGTGTTTTTGAACCGTCAGCTGGCTTGCAGGTAGGAAAGAATGAATTTCTATTCTGTTTGGCAGATCCGTTGGGCTATTGCGCTCTCTGCTCTTTTTGGTTACCAAGTTTAAATATCAGTTTCTCTCCTGCTACACTTTCTCAGCTCCCTACCTCCCTCATTTTTATGTAGCACAAGCGAGGAATGCTCTTATGATACAGCTGGGAGAATTGCAGAGCCATGTTAGATGCTGGATTGCAAACCAATATGACACAACATAACCCACTGGCACAAGGTTGCACAATACAATCCAAACCATTTTTAAACAGTTAACCGTTTTTAATTAAACTATGCAATAAAAGACCTATACATTTAACACCAGTCAAGGTGTCTGTCAATTTTACTGACAACAAAATACGCTTTAATAGCACAGCAAGACTGAAGCAAAATCCATCAACTAGCAAACAGCTACCATTTATGAACCAAATTCACAACCAACAAGCAAAACAACTTCTAGAGGGACTGATTAGAGAAACCCATTGAAAAGGTAGGTTTTCAAATTAGTTTTTCTGATGAAACTGTGGCAAGGCTATCCAAAGTTTGGCTCAAATGCCTCACAGGACACTTTCCTTCTTAGGGCACAGTCAAGCTCTTGGGGGAGCTGTGAAACTCAGTGCTGTTCAGGAAGTAATTAGACCCAATTTAACAAAGTTTCAGAGAAACTTAACAAAGTTTCAGCAAAATAGCAGTCAAAACTGCATATGCAGGGAAACAGACACCCCTCTGCTCCAACAGTCTCCACAGCCAATGTGCTTTAAGATAGTCAAACTGGAGCTTGGTTTCAAGTTTCCTCTCGGGCCTGTGCCTGCTTTGGGTTTCATTTCACTGAAGCCCTCAACAGTTTCAACTGAATTCTTTAAATTCACAAAAAAAAGATTATAGTATTTCTGGATTTTTAATTAGTCGGGATGTTACAAGTTATGTTGGCTTCTTGATCTTTTTACACCACATGACTGAATCTCTTTTCTGAAAGGTCCCCAGGAAATCTTTACAATTTTAACAAAGCCCAATCTTGTTTTTAAAAAAACGACTTTGTTCTTGAAATTGATGACTAACTGTGAACCGATTTAATTCACAATAGAAAGTGTTAAGGGCTGCCAATTAGCAATCCAGTTGACTCTGCAGTGACTTAAGTGAACAGCATAACAACTAGAAAATAAAGCCCGCCTGTCTGCTGCAGCCAGCTTCCTGCAAAATCGAAGACAGCAACAGATGTCACATAACCTGCTGTAGTGCCCCACGCTTACAGGACTTGAGCAATGCAAGATGGTGACCAGAATTAAACCAAACGAGCAGTTGATCCCTCAAATTCAGTCTCTTTGTGACCTGATTGCCTGGAGTGAATGTTAATGGAAGTCTATATACCGTAATTTTAAGTCTATTTCTAAAATATATCAGTTCCTCTCAGCAAGAATTTATAGTTGCCATTCCACAGCCTGGAGAGTTTATCCGATTGATTTTATAATATTGGTCACTACTGCTGGTTCAATCTCAAGTCAATTGAGGACAGTCGGAATGAATTGTTGCTCGTGCCTAGAGTTTAGAATAGGGGTATAAAGGTTAAAACCTGTGCACTAAACTAAACTCAGACATATCAGTCATCCAACAATTTCTGCACGATATTCATTTGCTTGGAAAGCTGATTTTTTGTGCATTTTGAACTTTGACTTGCTTCCTAAATGAGGAGCACTGTTTTAGCAATATAGACTTGAATTACACCATTTATACATGAACGCTTTACTTATCACTGCATGAGTTGGTCCCTAGGGGAAATTGGCACAATCAGTGCTGAAGCGTATAGGTGTGTATTATTAAACGTGGAAGACTGTACAATACAATATGCTGGGTCTAGACATGCTCAGCCTGGTTGCAGCTTGTGTTTGAATCATGGTTATTAAAGGGGTGTTTATATCAAAGCAAAACAAACAAACAAAAAAAATCAATACACTACGGCTGGTTCTAAACACTGCAGGCTGTACATTTAAAAGCTTTAACATTTGCTTTAACAGGTTTGGTGCTACTTGTTCCTTATACCGTATGCCCTTAATTAGCAGATCTAATGCACAGCCACATGCCCAGAATCTTCATTAATACCTGAAGGTCACTAAATCAGAGCTGGTTCACTTAATTATACCAAGCAAACTCCACAACGGGCAGCCTGCCTCGTCAGGAGGTTAATTTATCAATAAGATTGCCAGTGCCCTGTAGGATGATTTTCACCTTAGCGGGAATCCGAAAATCCCCACTTAATTTTGTATTCAAGTTGCAGCAGCCTTTCCAGTAGACATAAGAGCTATCACACTTTGTTGCCATAGTAGCGCCCATGCTCAAGATCACGACTCGACTTATAAAAAACAAAACAGAATTTAATTAGAGACAGTAAGACAAAAAAAAGGCTGAAGTGTGAAATCACGTAGCCGATCTCGATTCGGTAGAGCATGGCAGTGTGAAAGTCACAAAAGTTCATCTTCCTCCTTAGCAATATTTTTTTTGGTCCATCTTCCTTGAGTTGGTATTAACTGTCATCACTGTACTTTGGATTTTTTTTTTTTTACCAATCTAAAATATATTTTTCTATCTATACTGGTACAACAGAGCAGACTGGTGACTTTCTCTAAGCCATTGTGAAGCGAGTCTTAAACCCACCTTTATTGCAACCAGTCCATTCAAGGCCATTCCCTACAATATATTAAATCGTACCTGCGTTTTTCAGATAAGACATACTAAGATAATAGGTTCTAAATAAAAGTCTTGGTGCCAGTGTGAAAAAGCCTACAGTAATGATCCCTCTTGCTGTGCTGAAATATTGTCCTGTTTGAACACCCTTTCACCACTTATCCAACGCCTACCTCAGGGGGCTCTTCAGACCTTTTTAAATGTCCATTTCATAGTACCCCTCATTTCTATATATGACATGCATTGTGTATCACCAAAGCCCTGACATTTAGTTAAATTCCCCACAACCATTAAAAAAGTATTCATGCCTACAGTATTTTATGTTCTCTAACAGCAACTGGGGTTATTTGGATAAGCTCTCCACAGGTGAGGCTCATTGCTGTTGATTAGACTAATTTACCATTCCAATTGAAACAAGTGAAGAAACAAGCAAGTTACGCCTAAAGAGAAATAGCAAGCCTGCCTGCCATGTACCTATCTGGAATCGATCCAACGTTGTTAAGTGTTAAGGGCACCAAACTGAAAAAACTGGCCCTGCTGGACGTGTATATTCAATCTTCTCGATTTGCTGTAGCGCCTGTAAAACTTACACCAACAGCTGAACAAACAGCCCACAGGGACAGTCAATAAAATACAAATTCTAATTATTCATGATGGTTTGTGTTGCACCCCAGCAAACAATCATTGTCAAAACCACTTGTGAGGGAATAACAATGAGAAAGAAAAATGTAATTTACTAGGCATCGAAATGTGATTCAAGGGGTTCTGTTGTGATAAAAAAAGGCATAAATTGCATTACCCCCTGGAGAGAGAGAGCGAGAGAGAGAGAAAGAGGCTTCTCGGTGAAAGCCTCCGGCCTGCAGAATAGCAAGGAGGTGGTCTGCACTGTACGGCCCTGTGACAGAAAGACAATGATTCTTGGTGGTAAATCTCTCTCCCGACCTGTGAGGGCGCTAAGTAACGGGAACAGAGTACCCTGGACTACTTGGCCTGACACTTCGTTCCGAGGGTTAAAAGGAAGTCGGTCATTTAGAAAAGGGGCGGAGCTTCGGTACACTAACTCATCGACCCGAAGGGAATTATGTGGCAGCCGGATTGGAGGAGTGGCTGCAATCGTTTACGAAGGGGTCAGGAGTGACGGTATAAATAGGGGTCGAAGTGACGTAATCTGTTCCTTCGTTTTGGTTAAAGAAAAGTGACCAGGAAGGGCCTGTGTTTTTGTGAATCAGTATCGTGAGTGTTTGTTTTGTTTTGTCTATTTGTTGCTTGTAATCACTAGACAGCTATCACGTTCCGAAGCTGTCGCCAGAGGCCAGCAGAAACCCAGAACAGCACTTCACTCATATCACAATAAACTGTATTTGTACCACAATCACTAATTCACGCACCAAATGGACTTGTGTATGTGTTTTGTGTTTAATGTGGGGATTCAATAACGGGACTGTTATTTCGGGACAAACCAGGGGATTATAACGTAAGTAACACACGCCGCTGTATTACTTACCAGCATTATTATTTACCAGCTTTATTATTTACTGTTTGTTTTGCCATCAGATTACAATTGTCTGTCTGTTCTTTGATCACCTGCACCTGCACACTATTAACCACTTTGCCACAGGCCCTTAAATGTTACAGGTGGTTTATTCTAATGCATAGAAGCACTGGGCATATATTAATGACTTACCAATTCAACAAACATTACATTTGCATTTAACAGCCTTGATGTGCTTGTTTGTAAAGCATTTGTATTTGATAGTGAGCACCTCACAGAACGCTAATTTGCCACAATTAAACTTAGCAGACAGAATACACGAGACACAACAATTTACATGATTGCACACAGGTACTACACAAATATACAGTCTGGCCCCTTTTAATGTACCCTGTTTTATAGAAAAGATAATAATTATGTAGGGTTATACAGGATGAGTTATTGAGTGGTTGTTTAAAGCCAGTCTACCACAGAGCACTGAAGGCCACAAATAATGTGCTTCTTTAAAAGCTGTACAGGTGGCCTAATGTAATACACAGTTCCATGTATAGGTGAACATGTGTGTGTGTGTTAGACAAAGTACAATGCTGGAGGGCTGACCCTGTCCATTAGATGCTTTCTGATAAGAGAATTAAAAAACTCATAACAAAGAGACACCCCCACCACCCACAAAATTCTTAGAAGTAATAAACAGGCTGTTTGGAACAGTAAGCCTTGGCTTAGTCATTACTTATCATTAGGCAACCCCACTCTGAAGCATCAGGAACACGATGGGTTCCACTCAATTATGGCTTTAAAAGCACAGATTACATGTTATTGAAAGTAAGGTGTTGAACATGGAACAGCTCAAATTGCTGTGCAATGGGAGTCTGGTTCCCATCCCCAAAAAACAATATACCGTATGGGGAAAGTGGTCTGGAAATAGGATAATGTACTCAACCATAGCCTTCGTTCAGAAAATCTGCAAAACACCATACCCCTGTAAAATGCATGAATGACTGTGCAAGAAAATGTATTGTCAATCCACTGACTGGACCTGTTTTGGACAGATCCTGTCTAGGATCTTAGAAGAGCATACAGGCTTCCATAAGCCATTATTCTTCATCAGTTCTGCAAAACAAGAGTGATTATTTGTGACAGAAACATGCCCTCCAGAGAAATGATTATGGGCAATATTACAAAGAAATGTGATTTTTAAAATCACAGGTGCTGCAGCATCATTTTTTAATTCTCTTTGACATGTTTTTTTTTTTTTTTTTTTCCTGTGCTTTTCAAAGAAGATTAAGTGACATCTTGATTCTGTGGCTTGAGTGCCAGGGTTGTATGAAGCAAAGAAAAAAAAAAGTAATCTAAGACTACACACCTCTATAGGTTTCAAGGATGAATTGGACCTCCTATCTTGGTCATTTAAAGCCAAGAAGGAGAAAAGGAGGTGTTTCAATTACTGGATGCAATAAAAGGACAGTGTAACTAATGCACCCTCTGAGATTTTCTTTTTTTTTTTTTTTAGGTTATCTGAAGGTTAACAACTGTATGAATGTGATCAGTAGTGGAAAATGAATTATGTAATAGTACCAAATGCATTTTTCTTTGAAAAATCAGAACACAAGCTGTATTTAAGTAATTTTATGCATTGAATTTAGACATAACTTTTGCGGTAAACAAAATTATAGCAAATTACTGTAATGATACTGTTAACAAAAAAATTTAAATGTCAGTTAAAAATGCTCCAAAAAATTACAAAAGTAACCTGTTCTCAAATGAGGACAATGGCACTTAATGGGTTAATGTAAGGTCGAAACCTATTGAAACAAACTATTTCCCTTTGTTAAAAAATCTCTACGGGTCAGCATATCAACGTCTGTTCTTATTGGACTCCATCATCTGCCTGTTGGAAACAATCTTCTAACACCAACCCGGTGACATCATTTTCACATGACCATTCAGCAATTAACCTCCAGATACAGTCTTTGATTTCCTAAATGCCACAGACCTGATTCTGCTCAATACTTCTTAGTTCATTAATCGTGCAATTTAGATCAACATGCCTACAACCACTGAGAACCACCCAGGGTTCAGAATAAACCAGTAAAACATGGCATACTTTTCCTAAAGTGAAAGCAGCTTTAAATTGCATTTTATTAGTTTGTTCAGGGATGGAAAGAAGACTCCTACTGCACAGGGCATTCACCCATTCCAACTTTTAATACGAGCTTGATTAGCCTCAGTGTATAGGTAACAAGCCCATGGGTTTTTTACTGCCCACGCTTTGTTCTGATGTTTGGGGCTTACTACAACTACTCAAAAGCTGTGGTTTTTTAAATGTTTTTTGTGTTAAGGAGGTGTTATTCTTCAGTTCTAGTTTCTTGACACATATCGATCTGTGTCTTGTATAATAAAGGCCCTGTCCACACTACACATCCGATCTCGAGAACTGTACTCGAAGAAACCGTTCTCATTGATCCAGCTCAAAGCGTCCACACTAAAGTACTGTTTCTTGTTCAGTCGAGTTTAATGCATGCACACACTATTAGAATAGTTCGGTTACAGTTCTTAGCAGTGCAATGAAACTTCTAAGAAGGTGGAGCAAACTTTGAACTGCGGCAAAATCTTAGTGAATGTATCTCTTAATGTCTCAAACTGCACCTGTTGAGTGAAAGTTGTAGATACTTTGTTGAATGTTATAGATATTGTGTGGGACTTTTTATGTGTTGCCTATATTGTATGTGGAAAGTTACATGAGGTTCTTCATAATATAAATAGCCTCAGAAAATAAAGGTTAAACCTACCAGTGCTGGCATCAGAATATCTGCGCCATAAACAAAGGCGGCGCCGAGCGTGAAACCCACGGCAACAGGAAGGAATGCAAAAGCCCCATACTTCCCAGACTCCTCTGCCATTTCAATCGCTGAGGCGAGGAGGGACCAATAGGAGGCCGCCAACATCACCTGCAAATCAAAGGAACAGATTAGATCAGGTCAAATTCATTCTTTCTTGTCTTACCAGGAAGAAAACCTTTTGAGATTTCCAGAAAGTTGGCAGCAGCAAACAACCACTCACATTTACATACAAAATGGCAATTACATTCTGCACGCGGAGCAAATCTGATGACAAAACAATGATATATCATTTTGAAAAAAGGAATACATATTTATTTCAAATAACATAGCGTGTCAAATTAAATTGGCTGCTTTAAAAGAAGTGGAAGAATGATTAGAATTGCCAAGATAATTGGTGCCATGTTATTGAATCCACATAAAAAGAGGCCCTCAAAGAGCTGATGTTGTTTGATATTGTATTTCCCTCTGGTGTTAGATCTTCAGTGTTTGTACTGTCAGCAAAGGAATTAAACAACATTGTGCTCAGTGAAACTTGTCTAAATGAAAGTGCTTGAGATGTGATGGTTAACGGCTATGACAGCTTTACTCAGGCATAATATACTGAGGAATCACAATGTTCATTTTCAGTTCCAACCTGTGTTAAAGCAGGCTGCATACAGTAGAAGAGCACACCAGACAAACGTGAAGTTCTTATATGAGATGGAAAAAGACTTTCTTTAAAGTCAAACCAGAAATAAATCCATACTGCTCAAAGGAAGGCAAATAAACAGCTGTTGTTGCTACAGTAGCCATTTTCTTTGCTCTGAGCAAACCATTTTGAAAAGCAACTCCATTTGAAAAGCTCTGGGTTGAAGCAGCAACAAACTCTGCTCCCCATTAGCTCGGAGCTGTGCAGTTTCTCATGACAGCCTCTCACACGTCAGTGCAGTTCCTTCCACCTGACAGTCTCGGTTTATTCAGCCCACCTTGATTCTAAACTTCCTCTCTCACTCACTGAAGAGAGTGTCCTTACGATGTCCCCATACTGACGTTAAACAGCCTCTGCTAGTGTCCTCGCTCTCCTTACTTATATTGGGGCAACTGAACGAAATAGTGGCAGACTTTAGGACAATAACAAATACCGTCCTTTGAGTAGCAAGACTAAAGAAACAATTCTACAAGTGCATACAAGTTCAGTATTATAATCTTAAATATGTATAAAATGCCGTGGGGAGTAGTGTTTCAATGAACAACGGAACTGACCCATATTAAATCACTGGCCAGAACTCATCTTCTCTGATGCCCTCAACTTGTGTTTAGAAATGCCCTCCCCAAACGTCATCACATTTCAATAAGTAGATCTCAAGTTAGAAGTTACCAGGGCACCCACATGCACAGGGTTCTCATAATGACATCATAATCGCACTGTACCTAAAGGTTACAAATATTTATAGGCAATCTAGAGTTCATTGGAATATAGCCAAATGCAATCCTCAAAGTCTAGAGGACTGGTTAAGGTGCAAAATCAGGGCAGTGACCGTGTTCACCTTATACAGTGTGACGGACAGACAGATGGACAGAGGAACACGATCATCGCAAGCCTATTATATCCAACAGGGATGAGTATTTTTGCTTTGTTATTATATAGCCTTTGACACCTTGGATCAGCCATCTGACAACAAAATCTACTTTTTCTGCTAAACTGAATTTCACAAACTGTTTGAGCTGCACTTTGCAGCTGGTTCACTAAGACTGCTGCCTGACACATATCAAGGTTAGTGCTGTCAGCACATTAAAAACCAGTTCTCACGCTACAGTTAACAGATCAGAGCAGTGAAATATAATGGATCATTTATTGCCAATCCTCAAGAAAGAACCCCCAAAAATTTTGTGCGACTTGAATTTAATTTATTTAAATTTTATTTAAAGTTTGGGCACAATGTTAAAAACAAAATATTAAAGCACATTGCTTTTACATATTTAAAAAGGTTTTCAATGTAGAAGTTGGTTGCCCAAAGGATGTTGTACAAACAACGGGCAGATAGATGGTTTACAGCCATCCTCAAGAGTGAAATAACCCCAGCACTCTATGTACTTTCATGCAGTGTTCTGTTTATAGAAGTACAATGTATTGAACATGAAGTATGTTTAAACCTTAATTAAACAGCTGAATTCAGGGAGCCAAAAACTGCATGCAACGCAGCATCATTTGGAGCTGTGTACCCAGTCATTCTTCAGAAGCTTCAATTAAGGATTGTTTGTTTATATTAGGATATAAACAAACTGCACTTTCAAGCAGAGTGCACCGACAGCTCAACAATGGAAGAATATATGTGAACCGAAACAGCAAGGAATTATATTCTAGAGTAAAACTGAGCATGATGGTGGGCAAATGCAGCTTTAAAAACTGATCCGTCTTCCATGCAGTAGCAACAGTTCACATACAGAAACGTGAACTCACTGTATGTGGGCGATTTCACTGCCCATCATAATTCATTACGAGAAAGATATTTTAAAAACATTTAATTGTATGCCCAAAAACCTGTAAACAGACAGGTGTCTTAATAATTGCCAATTAACTACATTTTGAAAATAAATAATTCAGGACACAGTATAAAAACCGAGCAAAGAGCCTTCAACACAAGAAATGGGGCCAGTGATAATGCTGCTAAATCCAAAAGTCAGGAAATTGATTTTAAAATCCACTCCATGTGTCCTGAATTCATTCGTGAACATCATTAAAGCTAAGAAATTCAAGCACTTGCTTTTATCTAACAATTGAGTGCAGAAGGCACAGGTTTGTCTATTTTTAAGAAAAACTATTAATTCCTTTAGGTAGCTTTCAATCTTTGTTGAGTGCATTCTGCATTTAGGGCTCAGCAGATCTTAAACACTCCTTAGTTTCCTTAGTGTTTTAAGCCATTAGACATGCAGTCAACCCTCTTTTGTTAGCCTCTATAAAGGCCTCCAGTTTCTTACATGGATGACAACTGAATTACTTACGCAGCAAAATGGCAAATATACACATGTTAACTTCATCGTCCTTTCTGTAGAACAGACTTCGCTGAAGATTTCTACCCCGGAGGTCATTCTGGTTGGATATATATATAATATACAGTTTATATATATATATATATATATATATATATATATATATATATATATATATATATATATATATATATATATATATATATATATATATATATATGTATATAAAACTACAGGGCTGGCAGGGAGCGGGTTAAAATCCACCCTGCCAGAATACATGTGGGAATGTGGCTGGAGCTTTGTTTGAATGATTGATGGTTAATTGGGCTCCAGCCACATGTATATAAGCGTGTACACTGTGTGCTTTTGTAAATGTTTTGTAACTTGGTAGTGAAGGCTAATGTCAAGCCTACAAGTGTCTTGTTCTTCTGTTTGAACCTTTATTTTGGCCTTCGTGCCGTGTTTATTTTGTGTTCCTGTTTGTTTGTTAAAGAAACGTGTGAAACAGTGCTTCTACAGCAGCTTTCCAAGCCTCCTCATGCTATCCTGCTACAGTGGCAGATCAACCCACAGTTAAATGTTCCTTTTGTACCCCGGAAAACCAGTGTAAAACAGGGATGGAATTAACACTCCCATTGCATAGCCGTTTGATCCTTTCCGGGTTGAATAAGATACACCAGCTTGATACCGCTATACTGTGGCTAATCAAGCTTGTATTAAAATCTGGAATGGGTGAAACTGTTATGCAATATAAGTTATTCCCATCCCTGTAAAAGTGGAGGTTCACTCAAACAAATCTGTCCTGGTCAGGATTAAAGGGTTTGATAATTGCAGGTCTCTGCACAAAGTAATAGTGATCAAGAAAATTCCAGTTATCGTAGTAGATTGTGATATCCTTGGTCTGTCTCTCATCTTCATTGAAATTAATGGAAGCGGCATATTACAAGTGGTATATTAAATTCACAATGCAGCAGGCAGTAAACTATTACTGTAAATTAAATGGTTTACACAAGTTTATATTTGATTATTTAAGCTCAATTCCCTAAAGCAGAGTTTGAAATCAAAGTAACAGAGACTCATTTGTGTATTTATTTTATTAGGTTCTACCAGGGAGCTGCAGCTTCAAAATATGGTCATGGCACCAGGTACTGTATAATAACCATTTGTTCTTCACTAAAAGCAAAGTAGAGATAACCCTGACAGTTTGTTAAAGGTTCATACTTAAATATTGATTCTATTCACAAAGTTTTTAAGAATGGTGCTATTGGAATGGCATTGTGAGGCAAATGGGAACCATGTCTACATATCTTTCTAACTGGTTTTCATGGTATAAACGGAAACCTTATAAGGAGAGAGCACAGCATGTTGTAGCATCCTTAAAGAAGCCATGCAAAGGCACGGGTACCGGTATGTTAAACGGGTTACGTGAGGTAGTGTATAAATCCCAGGCCACATAAATCGCAAGGACTACAATTATGGCCAAAAGTTAACCCTATAGAATGAACTAATTTTGCTTTATAAAAATCGAATGAACCCTGCTGAAATAATGTTACATTAACATATTGAATTGCATTGCACTTTGTAGCTTTCCACATGCTTAACAAAAAAATTGACAAATTAAAAAATGTGACATTTCTAAATCTAACATGAAATACTGTACTACTATTACAGCTTCTTTGATTTTAAATTCTGTTCATATAGTTTATTTTTTATTATGTCTCCTAAAAGGCGAGGTGATGCGAAACTTTTGGCCATAGCTGTAGTTTTTAGCCAGCTGTTTTTTAGATAATCTATGAAAAACAGGGGAGATTTGGACAGTTAACAAATGCACCACAGAAAATCCTTCTTTCAAACATTATTTTGGAAGATGAATAAATTACAGCTTAAAAATTACTTTTTTCTAACGCAAACCGCTACCCACCCACTTTCAAATGGAGATCAGGGACTGCAAAGGCAGAACAGTCACAACTGTAAGATAACTGAATACTTAACCAGCTGTATTTCCATTTGAATAACTTTCTCTGTGACAAATTATTAGCATATTAAGCGAATCAAACAAATAAATGAAGTAAAAAAAAAACTATTGGTACAACTCACACAGTAGAAATCACTAAATAATGCAATATATTCATGGATTCTAATCTCTCTGGATATCATAATTGAATGTTTTTCTTATTGGTCTCAATTTTACAGGTTTGTTCTTTCTGGACATGAAAGTTCTACTTTTAAGGATAGTTTGGTAAACCCCTTGTCTGGCAAACCCAGGGCCCTTGGTCACATGACCACAGCGAATCTCAGCACTCTAATGGAATCACCATTAAATTAATCGCATTTGTCTTTTCTGCTAGTGCAAGAGCAGCTCAGATGACGTTTTCTACAGTAGCACACCGGTATAGTAAGCTAGTTGCTCCACTCCCTGCTACAGATGACATCAGGCAGACTGCAGCCGAGGCCAGCCGGTGTAGCTTACCCAGGGAAACTAAAACACCACCACATTAAGGCACTGATCAGATAACAGTTTGCGCTCTGTGTGCTCCTGATTCCAACTTATCCCTTCAGGTTCTTACCTTAACCTCAAACAGCACTATTACAGACTACAATGTAAAACTTTATAGGTACAAATGCTTGGCTCTGTCTTCATCAATGTAAAGTGCACTTTGCCTACTTAACTTTTTTTAACGGTTGTATCTCACTCTGGAGGAAGTTCTGCTCTGCACTGCTGCTGTAGATCACTTACAGCTAACATAATCAAACAATACACAAAGGCTACTGCTTGTGCATCCTGAACTATTGATGAAGTGTAATCTGATTGCAGTTGTCCAACAAGCACATTACCTGTGGGGTCAGGCTTGTACTGTTTATTGCCCATTTCCAGAAATTTACACAACAAACAAAAACAAGCTCATGATGTTGAAGAGATCTGACAAAACCAAGCACTGGACTTTACGAATCACAACAAACACATTGATCCCAAAAGAGAACTGTACAGCAACGTATCACTAGCATGCTAGTTCTTGTTTGCCAAGTACAAAGGACCAGCTTTTACAAGATATAAATAGGATCTCAAGGCATGTTTACACAGAGGCAAATTGCCGTGTCTGTGCCGACACTGATGCAGTATCACTTTCAGTGTAAATGGCAAATGCCGGTGAAAAGCAGTCACACTGAACCACCTTTCGAGGTTCAGAGATGGCTCTGTGCCGGTACTGAAACAGCTTTTTCTCTGTGTAAACTGCAATGCCGCCACTGACACTGCATTTTGCGTTCAAGGTGGATTTTTTTTTTTCCAAGTAAACACAATTTCCTGTTCCACCATGTGTTGATTGAAGAAATCAATCCAACAAAATGGCAAGTTACCCAGGCAGTAATTGGTCTGACAAAGCAGTAAGGGAGCTTTTGACCACCAGAGCAGAAGAAGAGATAAACGCACAACGTGATGAAACTGTGCGAGGTGCAAATGTGTCCTCCACAATAGTAGAAAAGTTAATGACACTCGGTGTTGTGTGTAATAAAAAGCAAGTGATGGCTAAATTCTCTCTGTATGTCTTCCTATCTTTTCATTAGTCTATTGTGATATTCAGAAAGCATAGTGAAAAATATCACGCCAGGTACCAAAGGCATCATTGTTTTGATTACGGTACTGAACACTAGCAAATTATGTTAACGAGAGAACCTTCGCCTTCTGTGTAAATGGGGGTAAGCCGCCAAATTGCTGGCAATGAACCGGCAATATTGTTGTGTGTAAATGGTGAATTTAGAAAACAAAATGCGGCTTTACAACAGTTTATATTAATGCTTACATTTACCTTGTTTATCACAGATGCTGTTTTGTCAATAAGTAGTATTGAAAAGAACTGTTAAGCATAAGGTTCAGACAGTCAGCTGGCAGTAAGTAGGCTCACAGTGTTAGCTCTCTGTCAGTGCAATAAAGTTCAAACCTTAAAAAAAATAAAAATAAAAAGAATATCAACCTCTAAAGATATTGACATAGTCACTGAAGAGGTTTTAGTTTACCACCAGTATTCACTTAGAGTAACGCTAAGGAAGCTTCCGTAGCATTCCGTAGTTATTCTCAAGAATTTATGCAACTTTCCTCTACTTGGAGGTACTTCAATCTCTATTAATTTGGCAGCCTTGCCATCTCCAATCCATCCATCAGGTTCTGTAAATAAGGCTTTCCTGACTAATTGAGCTTTGAAAGGTTTTTGTCTGCAAAGTGACAGTGTAGAGTTATTATTAGCTGTAGAATAATGACCTGTTTGCTATTGTATTCCAACCTCAAATCTGTAACACTCTTGTTCAGCTTTCAATCTTTTTTTTGCTTTTTGTGTTTTTTAAATCAGGGGTAAAATAATGTGGCAAACTAAATTTTAAATAAATGAATAATACAAATAAATAAAATACTTATCAGTAACGCTTTGGCTTCCATCCCAATATGCAGTGCCGATAAACAGCGAATCATCCAAGATGAATACTTGTATCAGATTGCTTGATGTACGGTCTCTTGCCTCCAAAGTGATACATCATTGTTTCAGTCCACAACATGAGTCGATGGCATTTGTCAGCAAAATGTCAGATTAATAAAAGAGATTCGCTGTCAGATAAAATTACTGCAGAATAGGTTTATTCTCGTGTGCTTGTGAAACGTGATGGACGGGCAGTCTTGCTAGCCTTGATTCATGTAGAAGATTCTTTACTATACAGCATAGTGAGTGTCAGGGTAAGCTCCTTCAGTATATTTCTTAACTTATCAACTTGCTGAGCAAGCTTGAGATACTGTCTTGTAAGTTCATTAAAGGATAACTGGTTTATTTACTTGGCAGATGTGTTCTCTGTGCCATGTGCTCCTACAGTGTAATTTTCAGAGTGAGCAAAACCATACAGAACAAAGCAAGTTATACAACAGGTGTACAGCAGCACTGAATAATGAAGTACCATTCAAAAGCGCTGTCCAAGAGCATGAGAGGAATTCAAAGACAGAACAATGAAAACAAACAAAGAGATGAAAATAATATAGATCGGACAGTTAATTAAAAAAAATATATACTGTAGATCGGACAGTTAATTAAAAAAAATATATAGATCGGACAGTTAATTAAAAAAAAAAAACAGAAGTTTACCATAGCACAACAGGGATGGCAATAAGACCAATAGCCATTGCATAGCAGCTTGATCCATTCCTGGCTTTGCTATCAGTGTAATAAGTCACACCTGAGCTTGTTACCTATACTGTGGCTAGTAGCAAAACCTGGCATGGGTGAAACTGTTACGCAATAGGAGTCTTATTTCCATCCGAAGTGTAATAGTGAGAGCATGGTAAAGCACAAGTAAGCACTGTAAAGCATAGCGAGGTTTGGTAAAGCATATTAATAAACATGGCAAACTACGGTAAGTGCATAGTATAACCATGGGAAAAGCATGGGAAAACTGCAAAAACACAAAGCAAATCTTTTATAAGGGTAGTCAAGCTAATAATACAGTCCTCATTTACTCATAATTGAGTAAAGGGAAAGGTGTCATTCTGTTAAAAATGGCTTGCAGTTTAATGTAAAATTGTCAATCTGTACTATCTTCATGCCCTAAGAGACCACACAAACCAAATTACATAAACAAGATACATTAACAACCTGGAGGATGTTTAGCAATCAGTGGATCAAAAACTAGTTTATTAATAATAATAATAATAATAATAATAATAATAATAATAATAATAATAATATCTTTATTTTTATATAGCACCTTTCATAGTGGACCACCATCACAAAGCGCTTTACAGAGGTAGGCTTGAACTGTGCATTATATGCAGAGTCACTTACAACAGGACACTGATTTAACATCTCATCTGCAGGATGGAGCACAAGGAGGTGAAGTGACTTGCTCAGGGTCACACAGTGAGTCAGTCAGTGGCAGAGGTGGGATTTCAACCGGTGACCTTCTGGTTACAAGCCCTGGACTTTAAGCAATGGGCCACACTGCCTCCTGATATGTATGTTCTGCTTTTATTCAACATAATACATTTAAACATAAGTATTATGTATTACACACATGCACTCAGTTGTGTATCAAACCATTTTACATTCAACTCCCTTTGGATGTTGTTCCATGGCAAAGGAGGAAACTCTTTTTTTTTGACAATTTACGTATGAACATTTGGGCAAAATCTGGCATATTAGGCATCTGGCTTCTGACAGTCATGCACAATCAATCGATTGATGATGGCCCAGTATACAGCACACACTATCCCAAACGAGGCCTTAGGGTAAACGAGGCGCACTCCATTTCACAACAGTGTATAGTGTGCTGTGCTGACCTTATGACTTGAAACCAAGGGGGTCATCTGCTAGACCATGATGATGATCCCATCTCATGGTCAATAGAACACGAATGTTGTTGACCCTGGTGCCCTGAGCAAAGTCATCACCACCACTCCCCTCAAAGACATGAGGAAACAAATTTCTTGTGAACCTACCCTAGATTAGCCAAGCTGGAAGAATATTACAATATAACCTGTTGGTCACTGGACATGCTCTTCTGCAAGCTTGATGCCAGAATAATTTCACACGTGCCCTATATTTACCTTAGAATAACACTGTCTATAACCAGAAAGCTTGCAATAAGAAAAAATCTAATAATTGAATGTGGGACCTGGTTTTCATTACTGAGCCTCACAGTGATCAAACAAGGGTAATTTAAGGGTGCACTAGATAAAATCCTTTGATGTCACCTTTGAAATAATGTGGACAAAATTGCACAGTGCAGTAACAATGCACCCAAACATGGAGACACACATTTACAGGAAATAAATATGTGCAGACATACACTATCTCTTGAAATACTACATGTAATTATAATGAACGAGGAGGCTTCAGCATGCAGAGATACAATCATACAGTATCTAGTGGTCATCTTTGGAACCTAGGATTACAACTGGATTTTCTTTCCCCATATGTGACTAAATCTTCTTATAAAATGAAATTCGCTCACAATTCCAAGAAAAGAGACTGGGACAGAGATCGAATAAATGGATGTTTTGAGTTGTTTCTTGTTAATGAAAAGAGGAAAAAACAACTGTGAATAAAAGGGCTTAACCAGGTAAGATATATGTGTACCACAAATAAAAATGATGCTAACTTTCTTTGCAAGGGGTGCACAGTTACTGACAGGTTGGATCTGGTCATCCACATTTACCAATGGGAGATACAAACAAAGGAACAAAAATGTCTGTCTTAAGAAAATGGACTAGGATTACAGCAATACAAGTGAGGCTTTTTGCAAATTTAGCTTTTAATGTTTTAAGTGCCAGCGAATACAAACTCCAGATTTAATTTAGCTGTATAGCTGCATCCTTGCTTATAAGCATCTAACAATCCACTGCAAATCAAGCGTTTGACCACTTGTAGAGCCATTATTTGCAATTACCACTGAACATTGGAGGTAATTGCAAATACCCAAAAAGAAAATGGAGCCAGGAGAGCATCCAAATCATTAAAATGCTTTTGCCAACAGACATAAACACATCCACCAGCTTGCCTGCCTTTACAGCTGTGTGAACACTGGAACCTCTCTTAGTTTCTTAAATGTGGCTCTTCATTGTGTGAATAATTTTGAAACTAGGTACAGGACTGTCGGTCTTGTTGCTGCCTTGAGGACACTTGAAAAATAAATGTTTGATCTCTGGTGGAGTGTTTTAAATAATATACAGAGTCTATATTGATGTGCTAATAAAATGCATTTCTCACTGATATGCTAGTTACAAAAGTTAACCCCTTAACACCTACCAATCCATTTTTGACAAATTTAGCCTGACCACACAAAAACAACACGATGAAATTAACTGGCAAAGCCTCTTGCATTACAGGTTACAGGTAGAGTATCTTTAAAAAGGTATACTATAAATATATAGTCTTTTGTTAGGCTATTTAGAGCCAAATTTAGTGTACGTTTTAATAGTTTTTTTGATTATGCCCATGACTTGATTATCGGTGCTCAGGATATTTTCAACCCTTAAGAAAACACATGAATGCTTTACATAACATGACATGTCACAGATAGAATAAACATGCCCATATATAGCCCAGTTTTGTGGGTTGAAGAAAAATGTTTTAGTAACTGCCTAAAAGTGTGCAGGACCGCAATGCATTAACAATACAAATACATTAACAACAAAATGACTATTCAACAGCTCAGCAGAGACAGTAGAAGATTGTAGTGGTTTATGACAAAATGTGTGTAACAGAAAATTGATTAAAAAAGACAAGTGGAGCAACCCACTAGACCACCTCTTTCACTGAATCACACTAGCTGTTGTTTGTTCCACAAATTCAGCTCTGAAAAAACCAAACACTCTTGCAGTAGCCATTGTAGGTTGATTCATATTTGCAGTTTTAGTACAAAAAACATTTTCTATTTCTGACTGAAGTAAAGCTGCTAGTTGGTAATTCAGATTATTTTTAATTAACAGCAGAGTATTTTTTACTGTAAAGCGGCATGGGCAGAAACGAAAAACAAGTCCTTGAATTTAGTGTGAGGCACTTCATGCTGTATGTGCCATTCATGTGACGATTCCTGTTTTCCAAAGAGCGAAACAGGGATAACCAGCAACCAGCAGAATACACTCCATACAAACCTCTAACATCTTTGCAGGTTACATTCTCCTTAAGGGAGCAGTCTCAACTATGCAATAACCTTGCCACCCCTCTCTCTCTCTCATGTAAGAGAGAAAGCTCATGTCCAAACCCATACTTTACAAATACCACATCCGTTCTACAAAGCTGTAAATCCCTTTCTGAACATCAACAGGCCTCTGAATGAAAATAAAAAGCATTCATTCATTGCACACGAAGGCTTTCGTCTGCCCTGGTTAGCTTATTGAACTACTTAAGGCAGCCTTTCACAGTCATGGTCAGTGGAGTTCTAGCCCGTCTCTAGTTTTAAGCTCCGTAGTTGCTAGGAAATGCATTTTTTTCACATTCTAACCAGCAGAAGCGAGGGATTATAATGATGCTTTCTGTCTGTCCTTCAATCTGTATCTCATTAGTGACACACAAGGGCTGTGGGAAAGCTCAAGGTCAAAAATCACAGAATTGGTTTTTGTATTTAGTGCTCTTTGAAAACGATCAGTTCAATGGGTTTCCATAGCAGAAAAAAACTTCAGTCGTCCAAGACCCTCCTTATTATTTAGGTAACATTGGTAACATACTAAAAGCTCATTAAAAGGTAGGAAAATGGCTTAAAACACATGCACTTTTTCTTTTAGCATTAACATGACCTTGGTACACTGTGAACACAGAAATAGATGTTGAGCATTACTGAAAGAAAAGAACATTATCTGCTTTGTATTATCATGTATTACACAGACTTTATTACATTCTGAACGCTCACACCAATACATTTGTAAAGCAGAATTCTATAAAGGCTGATATTCTGTTGCTCTTTCATCAGAAAGTGATATTAATATTTTACACTGTTAGTAACATATGGGGAACTGCTTTCAGCTTGTCCCATGCTTTGCCTGGTTGATTGCCCAGGGGAAGTCTGTGTGATCAAGTGACTCACAGGTGACAAAACATTTGCTTGAGGTTCCAGAACCTGCTGTGAGATTTTAAAGAATTAATTACAATTCTTAACTAAAATAAAACAAAAAATGCTACTTTCATTATATAAAAAGTAGGGCTCTGCCTTTGCAAATAAAACTGAATTTTATGAACAATTTTCTAAAATGATTTATTTTATTTCTGTCCTATAAAGAAGTGTGAACCCCTGCTTTAAAATCCATTTATTGGCATCTTATTAGTTTTCTTAACATTATTACTGCCCCTTCTATTGTTCCACTGAGAAACTTTGTTCTTTTTTTTTTAAAAGCAAAGATCCAAAAGATCTTCAATAAAAGAAAAGGCATGTCAGTGAAAATACTGCAAGTAAATGATAAAACCTTGATTTGTACTGCTTTAATAGTTTTTGTAACTGATAAAAATTGTAACAGAAACACTAGGAAATCCTGACCTGAGTTGGCAGATATTAATATTAGTCAACAAAAGGAACAATTCTGACCTCTGCTAGGTGACATGCAAATATAGACAGGATTAATTCCAACACATATTTCCCAAACAGCCCAGAGACAGTAAAGTAAATAATAATTAACTAGAGAATACAATGGCTATTAGGCCTCAGCATACGCATGGGAAAAAGGATAAGTGAAAGTTGACTTTACATCTGCCATTAGCAAAAGCCACACTTGCAAAAGACGTCAGTAACATATGCAGACAAATACACTTCATTGATTTTTATTTTCCTTTCCAGCGAGATCTCAGAATCAAGCAAAAATCATTTCACCTTAGCAACAATATATTCAAGAAATGCAAAGCAAGAAAGAATGTAATATAAATTAGAAGCGAGAGCTCTTTATTATTAGCATGTAAAAAAAAAAGCTAAAAAAAAGGTAGGAAAATATCATACATAATTAGTCCAAAGAGTTTCTTGTGGCTGCAAACTATCTAACCCTGCTACAAAAAATACACAAACAGACTAGATGGTTAACCGTTAACCGTTAATTAGCTATTGATCACCAGGTACCCGAACTGCATTTTTCAACTGCTTCTCCTTCAAAAACAAGTAAAAGAACATGTCTGTTACTGTTGTCATCATTTCACACATGTTCACAGGTGGACCTACATAGAGCTCTAAACAAATACATGTTTCACACAGATATGAGTAAAAAACAACCACATTTCAACAAGTAAACACCATTCTGTATTTTAACACAAAGATGTTAACAACTCTGTCAGAAAAAAGGTGCCTGAGCCAATAAGAATGCCTGATTCCACTGTCACCTTTACCACAGGAAGTGATACTGTACTTGAAAGAAAGAAGTCTAAATGTACCCTCTAAAAAAGCCAGGATACCCCCAATTAAAGAAAACCAGTGATAATGCTGCTGATGCTAATAAGAGGGAAGAAACTGAATCCTGATGCCTTGGTTAGCACTCCTTTAGGAACAACAAATCTGCTTCCGTAGACAGAATGGAAAATGAAACCGTGTCTGTTTCCATGGTACATAAACTGTGGCAGCTCATTTGCGAAAGAAAATCCAATAAACATAATGAAGCTTTTAATCTGGAAGCTGTTACCACAGCAAGAGGCAGGTTTGGACTGCAACATGCTTAATGTGACTTTACCTAGAACAGTATACTGTATATCCCTGAAAAGGTTTCACTTTATAGGTAAAATTACATTGTATAACATATTTAGATGGGTTTATATTTATACATGTATGAATGTTAAAGTTACATATTTGAGAATATGTTTGTATTATAAGATTGCATGTATGTTATTTGGCCTATTGTGATACATTGTATATCCCGGTCTTTAATAAGAAAGGGCATTAGGATGCTTTGCAGAATGCGAGTAGAATCTGATGGAACAGTACAAAAGCAGATTGTATTTTCCCCAGATGAATAAAACAAAAGGGCCATCAGAAGCCATCAATTGAGAATTCTTTGTAGAAACATCAAAAGCTGTCTTTCTCAGTTTGGATAAACCTCCAAATCAGAGGACCAGAGCATGAATTTACTGTTCAAACATGCAACACCTACCCCTACAGCAAACCCCAGGCTACCATCCAGGATTCATTTCTGTTGAGAGAAGAAAAAGGCCAATTTGAAATCTTCCATTTGTTTCTTAAATGAAAACTAACGATTCAAAGGCACGGCATAGCATGTGTGCACAAAAGAAGAAAAAGCAAAACAGCCAGACAACGATTGCTCATAACAGGTAGTAAATTGCATTAATAGTTTTAAACAAGTGAACTTTTATTAGAAGTTTTTGTTTTTAGAAATAAGCAGCTTATACAGGGCTAGTTTTACTAACCACCACTTTTTCTAGAAAAAAATAAGTGCACTTCAGTTGTTCATTATATTGTTTATAATAATAACAATAATACTAAGTGAAACTATACTGTCTCTATACAGAAGAAACTTAGAAACGTAACCTCAATTTGTCAACGGTCAATGTCATCGTCACACAAGCATATTTATCATAGTTTATAAAACCGTGCAAATGTATGCAGACACTACACCTCATAAGGTTTCTGACATAAAGTTTAAACAGTTATAAAATGGTTTGTTTTGCTTGTACGTAGACACCCTTGATCAAAATTGACCGTAAGAATCATAGAATACAGCTGTGTACTGAGGCCTCTCCATTCACACCAAAAGTAGGAATGTGAGCACCAGTCTGTATTTTACTGATTGGGATTATGTTGAAAAATATATTGCAGTGATACATTAAACACAGGAGATAGCAACGATAAGTAAAGCACATGCTGTAAACACTACCCTGTGTTCTGTGACTCTTTGAAGAGGCTCTCGGTCTATACCTGTCCACTGGAGAATATAAAAACAAGTGCGGCTCCAGCAGCTGTGAGTGCCCAAGTGAAGAGAGTACCTAAGAGTGCCTGGACTACTGGACTGTATCCTGCAATCATATTGCCAGCCTGAGGAGAAACAGTACAAATATCACAATGAAATATGCACTATACAGTATGCTCCTCCAAGCTGCATATATCTGTCCAAAGATGGCAACCCTTGGAACTTAAATAATGCCTAGTTACCATCTAAAAAAAACAGCAAGGATTAGTCTCACAAATGTGCTTGTGTGTTTCCATTAGAATCACATGGGCTACTCATAGGAAATGTACTGGCTCAGTACTCTTATACTGAATGAGTGGGAAGGAACCATGCTTTCATGAATACTGATGGACATTTGTAAATCATCATATCTAAAACTAGATCCCAGGAGAGACGGGTAGGATTACGTTAAGGTTCAATCCATGTGCCAATTAAACCAAAATTCAAACCAAACATATATTGAGCAATTGAATCCCATGTATGAGGTACATAAATCAACTTCAAATATCAATCCATCCCTGTGACATGGGATGCCACTATCCTACTTTTCTCTATAGCTTATTTAAATTGTGAAGAATGCAAGATTTGCATGAACTAGACCTCTGATTGTGTGCTATTTGCAGGCATGCAATGACAATGAAAGCTTGTAGACTTTGAGATAAAATCAGCACCACAAATAGGGAGATGTTTTGCATGAACACAAAATAGCGTGCATAACGGAAACATAGCTAGAATTAGGCTTTATAATAAGCTTTAGAATAAGCTTACATTAGCACACACAGACACACCTGAACATGTTATCTATAACACCTTGCCAATTAGACCTAGAAAAAACCTGGTGTCTACTGAACTGCTGATTTAATTGGGGTTCCTATTTGCAACCCTGAAAATCAATTGTGTTTCTGTTCTTGGATTTATCATAACTGCTATGCCTGCAATGTAACAGAGGAATATATACAGTAGATAAAACCGTATTCTTCTACTTCCACCCTCAACAGCCCAGAAGCAACACAGTGTCTCACAATGTCACTGGTGTGGTTTCTCAAGTTTTTGCCTGCATTAGAGACCTGTAATTCCTGATTTGATTTCCTGATTTCACAGGAATGCGGGTTTTACTGGAATTGCGATCCTGTTTGGGGTATTACTGCTTACTTAATTATAGTTTGTTGCTATTATTACAATAATGAAAGCCAGTTTTCTGTGGGTATGCCAAGAGAATTAAAATAAACTAACTCGTATCAAGCTTACCTGGTGTTTCCTTTTAACTTTCTGCTTTCAGAAGACAAGTCCATCCCAGCACCTCCTGTACCCCAATCTTGTAAGTGTCTGTACAGGGCGCAGTCTACTGAGAGGTGAAGATACAGGTGACAATGGCTTGTGAACAATGATGTCTGCATCTGTTGTAGTTTTTTTTGTGCTTGATAACTCTTGATTACCAGATCCATTTACCACAATGCATTGTCCAAGTTGGCTTATGTTGCTTTTTTCCCCATTCAATGCATGCCCTAAACTTGAATAACGGTTTATAACCAGATAACAGTTCTAGTGAAAATGACCTCATGAAATGAGACCAGATGTAGAAAAACCTGCAGCTTTAATGGTTACAAACAGATCGTATTTAAATTATTTTTATAGGGTAGATGCTCGCTCATTTTTAATGCAAAACAGAAATATGATAGCCTCGCTTAATTGCATACCTGCACATTATGTTGCCTGCATAATGAACTTTTTTTTTTTTCAATAATCCACTATTATACACAAATCATTTATTTTATATTAATGAAGCTTTTTGTATCGCATTTCAATATACTGTAGTACAATGCAAAAAAAATGCTTTTGTATACGGAACCGGCCGTTCATCTTTTTTACAAATAAAAATATAGATTACAGTACGTGTTTACTTTCAATCCAACAAGTACCAGTGAAAGTCCACTTCAGTCACTTCCTGATTCCCTGTCCACGTGTCTCTGAAACTCAAGGCTGCCGTTGGCTATCGTGATTCCCTAGCTCTACCCTATGCGTCAGTGTAAGGTTATCCTGAAGACGTTCCATCTGCTGCCCTTGGTGTCAGATTGTTATATATCGTGTTGTGAACTGATCTGTCATCCTAACAGTACAATAAGCTTAGTTTTCAAAAACTACCACAAAATAATGTAATTGCTTTTGTATTGTTTGTGAAGGATAATAGTGTGCAAAGTCTTGCATCTGAATGATAATACAGAATGCGGATAGCCGATATGATTAAGCAGGCAACATAGAACGTTACTGCTAGAAGGAAATCATTCCTTCTCGTGATAAAAGGGTACCAAAGCGAAAGCGAAAAATAATATCCAGTATTAAATACATGTAGAAACACGTTAATTTAAGAAAAAATATATATGTGTAGATAAGGAGGCTGTGTGGTCCAGTGGTTAAAGAAAAGGGCTTTTAACCAGGAGGTCCCAGTTCAAATCCCACCTCAGCCCCTAACTCATTGGGTGACCCTGAGCAAGTCACTTAACCTCCTTGTGCTCCGTCTTTCGGGTGAGACGTAATTGTAAGTGACTCTGCAGCTGATGCATAGTTCACACACCCTAGTCTCTGTAGGTTGCCTTGAATAAAGGCGTTTGCTAAAATAAACAAATAATAGCAATGGTCCCAGAAACAGGAATGTGATAAATTAAAACTCTTTTTTTGTATTTCACTTGTACTACAATAGCCCATTGTGACATTTAAAAGCCATGAGTATTTTAGGAGTCCTTTGTCTGAGATGATCTGTCTGAGGTGGGAGAACTGCATAATTGCTAAGTGTAGGTGTCTGTATCATTATGAAGTGGTTTGTTTCTGCCTGATAAACTAATAGCAAGTATATATGTGTGTGTGTGTGTGTGTGTGTGTGTGTGTGTGTGTGTGTGTGTGTGTGTGTGTGTGTGTGTGTGTCTGTGTGTATATAGATAGATAGATCTCTGCCCTGCCTCCTACTGTAAGAGTGTTCATAACAATCCAGGTTTTGTTTCACCTTGATTTTGAAACTGGATCACCACGCAAAATAGTTTTTAGGTTTGCTTTAGACAAACATGCAACTAATTGCACCTTTATAAACAGTGTCCTTGTGATTGGACCAATCAAATACCACCAATCAGACCACCACCCTATTATACAGTACAAATGTTGACCAGTATTAATGTCTTTAAAATGTGGTCGCATTCAGGGAACGTGGTCCAACCCAGGCATCTCCTACCATCATACATCATGCTGACTTTATGATCCCTCATGGTATTGTAAGATTTTTATGCTTTGAGGCACAATTATAATAGGCAGGGAGGCCATGTGCAAGATTAGACTGGCTCAAAAACTGGTCTCAGAACAGCATAGCTGAATCCTTTGGGTTTTTTTTTTTTGCAGTTTCTTTCGATTTCCTACCATTATTGATTCATTATTTGCCAGTTGGAATGTACAGTAATTGCCTCCTATGAAAATTGAACATTGCCTTTCAATAGGAAAACCATGTGGTAAAAAGATTTGAATCGGTGTGGTGGGTGGGTTAAAGAAATGCACAGAAGTATGATAGTGTTTTACTTGTGCTGCATGGATTCTCTGCTGAATGGATAACCAGTGATTATGCTAGCTTACCTTTCATCATCTCTGGGAAGACCACATCAATAGCAAGTAGCTTAGTATCACAATGAGGAATGTACTGTTAATTGATTAGGGGAAAGATGAAGAAGCAGAATATACCTTCCCTTCTGTGAGGCTGAGGACTGCATATCAATCAGCCAGAGGCGCTGAAGAGGCCACAAACCTGTCAGTCAATCTGAGAGGCCTGACAGATTTGGTGAGAACTCAGTGAAACCTGAAATTCTCTTCATCTCGAAGACAAAAACTCAAATATTCATAAGGTGCTTTTTCCTATCGTACCAATTTATTTTCAGAGCAGAATATATGTATTGCAGCCTTGAAGCAACACTGCACAGGTTATCTACTGTACTGAAATTAGTAACACAATCCGTATCCCTAATATGTTCTGACTGCTTTTGCTAAAAGCAAAACAAAAATGATGAGACCATATTTGTCTTTAAAAACTGTATTTGGAAAACTGAAAGAGTTTCTAATATAAAATATTAAAATTTAGTGTAGATATTTTGTAATGATGTTTTATTATGATTTCTACTATGCTTTTCCATTCTGATTCATGTTCTGCCAATTGCATAGTAGTTTGGGCAGTTACAGGTTTTAATGGGTGCTTGATTAGGCTTAAAAGAGTAGGAATTGTTCTTTGCTGCGTGTCACCATGCTTTCCTGTGATTTACAGCACTTTGGTGTCCAATTGTACACCTCTATAAGGGCATACCCCCACACACAAAGAGTTGTGACTGGTGAAATGGGATTTCCTACTAGTACACCTGGTGGGGGTGCTTTTTCAAAACTTGTAATCTGAATCAAAGTGATCGGGATTTTGTAATCCTATATTTTGTGATCGAGATTACTTTTATCTGGATCGTTTTGATCCGTTTTTTTCAGAAAATGTCATCGCTGGATTACATTTATCCAGATTACAAATAATTTCAATTATGAAATCCTTTTTCAAAATATAGGATTACAAGTTACAAACTTTACAAGTTTTGAAAAACCGGCCCCTGGGGTTATGCATGTTAGAACTGGGTTGGAGCTGTTTTGCAATCATCTGAATTATAACCATGTGATAGTGGTGAGGGTATCCGTTGCGAAACAGGAGAGATTGGAGGTTGTATTTATTTTGCCACACCACTCCGTTGTGCAGATTTATTTACAATATTTCCATGTTTTTATTCATTTCAGGTTGCAGCTGCGTATGGCCGTCACTAGGGTAACAGCAATGGCAGCCCTTGTGTGGAAAGACATACTCACAAGTGTAAGCAAAATAATAAATACAAAAAATACAAAACAAAACACAGTACAAACACAGCTAACAAACAAGCCATGCGCTACCTACACTAAAAGGAGAGTCCCTCTCCAGTAACCTTCTTGTAACTTTGTGAAATGCAGTTCATTTGTTTGTTTTGTGCACAGCATTAGAGCTACAGTGATTATTACCAGGCTCAAGTGGTTCTTAAAATAGTGAGCAGTAGCTGTTGATTATTTTTCTATTTATGAACAAATCTGTTTACACAGAAATAACATTTGTCATGCAGTAGCACGTATTTACTAACATTTAAGCTTTTCCACAGTTAAATCAGAAATCCAGTTGAGTTTGTTTGTGTTTATGACTTTATTTTCCCTTTGATTGACTCCATCTGCCCAAGTGCTCATCATCTACAGTTTAAGAACATTTAGTTTCTTACCATAACATAGGTGTTTAATAACTTATTACAGTAATGTGAGTTTCTAGAGCGAGGTGGTTTTCAAAATGACCACTAGGGGCGTGCTACTGAAATTTCGGCCCTCTGAGGGTCTTATTTTCATAGTGTTCCCTCCATTCTTTATTTATCACCTTGATGTGCTTAAGAGAAGTTATTTGTTTGGTTTTAGATTTAAATTAAAAGGTGTATTACCAATTTTTTAAAAAAACAGGAGCTAATTAGACTGAAGTTTAACACTTGAATATATGGTCAGAAGTCTTTAAAAACCGAAAGTCCTCATAATCACATAAATATTTGTAAAATCAATCTAAATGTGATCTACAAAGTCTATTATAAAATGCTGTATACATGTTGTAAATTCAAGGCACCTATTGTGTTCACTCTTATTCTCTTTGGATGATTCTAGCCAGCTGTATCTCAAATAATTGGCAACTGGGTATGTTTATGGCTTTAAACTGTCCTTTTTTCTACAGTAAACTAGACAAGCTGACAAAATGGAAATTAGCCATATAGAGATAATTAATCAGCAGATTTAATTACTGTTGAAATGTCTTAAGCCTTCAAAGCCGTATTAGACTAGCTATTTTAAGCCGTTCGCCACATTCAATTAACTTTAACCGTTGTTTATACCAATTACTCTCATATAGAGTCCATCATGTAGAAGCAACTCAGGCATCTAGTGAGCTCGGGCAGACACCTGAAGAGTTGACCTTCATCCTCCAGTGGCCGGTAGCTCGCTTACATACACTCTCGAGTTCCTGGGAGTGAAAGAGGAAACTGGCTTGGTTGTGGGAACAGAAGACCCCCACTGAACCTTCAGTTCTCCTGAGCCATGTGGGGTATTGCTGCAGGTGAGGGAAAACAAATAATTGGACATTCTAAATTGGGGAGAAAATAATTGAGCATGCTAAAAAAGATGTTTTTAAATAGTAGGTAGGAATAGTTTGAGTCGAAACAGGTGTGTCTTCTCCAGTGTTCAAGGTTTCTGTGATTTGGGCCACTGTAGCACTGTAGCCACTGCACTGAGGGATGAGCCAATTGCAAAGCCACCCACTTTCATGCCCCTAATGAATCACTGAGATCCTTTCTGATTTCTAATGATTGTTGCTGAATAGTTGCACCCACCACATACATTTTGTAATGTTACTATTTATGACTGTTTTGAGGCTGTTGTTATGTTGTGTTTTCTCACTGTGGGCTTAAATAAAGCTTAGCTGCTTAAGATTGAACTTTGTTAAAAGCTAAGGAGAAGTTTAAATAAACACCCTTGTTTCAAGCAAAACGATTGAACAATACAAGGCGGGCCTGAGTCTCAATATTGTGTACACCTTTTAATATCTTATTTAGAAACTGATGAGAGCTGTTGTTAGATTTATAGATTTACTTAAACTCTTAGGTGTTACCCTGGTTGGAATTCGGATCAACAAGATGTGTGAACAGGTGAACACAATTCACAAAACACAAAGAAATGTTTTAAGGACTTTTTTTGTTTTGTTTTGTTTTGTTTTTGTACAGTGTTTATAAACTCTTAATTTAAACTGTGATTTATAAAAAAAAACAAATGTATGAACTAAGAAACATCTGAAAAGGGATCAATACAAATTCAACGTAATGCCTTTGCTTTATTAATATACAAATAATGTGCTGTTATTAATACTAATGTCATTATTATTTTTTTTATGGGTGCATATCTCTCTTTGTACTAGATGTGTATAAAGCTACATCAATTGAAAAAGGCTGGGTGGACAGGTGTGCAAGTTATTGCCTTATTCAGTGATGTTTGAAACAATAACAGTATATTCATTTAGCAATAGTGTACACCTGTTCATAAATCATATCACATTTGATGGGACTGCTAAAAAAACAAAAAACATAATACATTGTTCACCACATAACTTCAAAACACTCAATCAAAAAACATAATGAAACACTTATAAACAGTAAACTAGCAAACACTCAATAATGCTGAATTCAGAATTGCTAAAAGAAACTTATATTCAAAGACAAACATTTGTCGTTAAATGTAAGTTTCTTAGTATTGCTTAAGAAAGTAAAAGAGCAGGCATGTATTTTCATTTTAAAATGTTTATCAGCAATGTGTTGCGGGTGGGTGGGGGGCTGCCAGCAGTGTTGCTGTGCTCCTGCTTTGCATACATACAGGGGTTTGTCATGATGCCAGTGCTGTAAGGTGTAACGGCATATGTTGAAATCTAATGATTTGTTTCCCAGTACGTGCATCGTTTATTTATTATCTTCATGCATTGATGTGTAACAAAAAACACTAATGCCTGCGAGACATCCTTGCAAAAAACATCTTATCAGTATATATTTAATTTGTGCGCAAATTGAGTACAATTCTTAAGTCCTACAACCACTTTGGCTACTTGATGCTATAACAGCTTGAGCACGTGAAATGTTGCTAGGGCTAAGTAGGTTGTAACAAAATGGAGGGCTCTAGTGTAGTCAGCCTTTAAAGAATACAGTTATCCTGTGAACTTTGATGGGTGGTGACCTTTGTCAGTTCATCTGCAATGTATCAACTAAAAGGAGTTGAAGAGTTCACCATGGCTCTGAAATTCAAAGCTAATATTGAAGTCCAGCTCAAGCCCAAGTCAGTTTCAGAAAAAAAATACTAAATCAGAGAGAGGAAATCCAGTAAGGAGGATGGAATGCTTGTGTGTGAGGTTGTCAGATGAATAGCTCCCTGCTGATGGAGCTCCCATCCCGAGGGCCGCTGACGTAGGTTCAGTCCGACAGGATCCTTTATTTTCACAAGGTCCTGGAGGACTTGTTGATAGATCTGTAATAACAAAGACGCTGGTTTTCTTTGGAATTCGGCGCGGCCTCTTAGACTGCATGAATTGCGCAGCACAGTTTACAAGAGACTGTAAAACCCGGTTCAACAGGAAAGAGTTAATAAATTGCGAGGAATGTTTGCCCAGTAAACTCTCTGTAAAATGCCCCTCTTCCAAATAAAGTCATTCCCTGCATACCTTGAAACAAATTGATTCAAGATTCTTTTTTTGTTGGTTTCATCCCTTCCTTATAATTGCACAGGCTGCCCCAAGTCTAGCCAGCTCCTCCTGGTTGACACCTAATCTGTTAAAAATGAACTGTGTTATGTTTACATTACGTTGACCTGTTTCATGCATTTATGAATGCCAAGAATTCTGTTTTCTGGTTGAAACAACAGAGGCGAACCATGTTTCATATTAAGGTTGAAAAAAATGTCACAGCGAATTGATCTGTCCATTTTAATAAAATGTGACCATTACTCGTGGAAGAAGACGTAAACTTTCTACGAGTTCCTATTGTTGTTTCAGTAGCTGCCAGTGAAGCATGCTGCAGCAGTCACTCTGAGCTTTCTTTCCACTGACAACGTAACTAAAGACCACAGGACCAAAAAAAAAGTTGGAAACTATTTCAGGGAGAATGTTTAATCATGAAAACAAAAGATCTGCAACAGATGGAGCCATCTGCACCTTGGAAACGCATGATATAAGGCCAGCTATATCTCTGGGACCAACAGCACAAGCACGCGTGCTCCTGGAAGCAAATTCTCTTTTTAGATTTTCTCGGTACAAAAAAAACTTTTCAAAGGAATTTCATTTGGAGAGCTCTTGTATTGATTTTTATGTTACTGGTCTTGTTTTTGTGTTTTAATATTCTAATTTGGCATCTGGGTTTTAAATCATTTCAGCATATGGGCCGTTTCTCTTTTGAAAGAAATGTCTTCTAAGTAAGTTTCATTTTTCACAATGGATTTTTGGTTAAGAAGAACAAGAATATTTCATCAGTGAACCCAGAGGACATACACTGACTCTCTATTTTATTGTCATTTTAAATATATTGTCCTCCTTCAATATATTGCTAAAAAAAATGGAATCGCTGGACTTGTCTGTTACAGATCCTATTCAGAATATCTCATTTGGTTTCTTCAATGACACCCTAGACTATGAGGATGACATTCCTACAAGCATCTCCAAAGTCCTTATGGCTGGACTCTACTGCATGGTTTGCGTGTTGGGACTTGCTGGAAACTCATTGGTTATCGCCATCATTCTCCACGTGGACAAGATGAAAACTGTGGCTAACATTTATATCTTTAACCTGGCCGTGGCTGATGGCTTGTTCATGCTGGGGCTTCCCTTCCTGGCTCTACAGATGTTCCTCAACCGCTGGATATTCGGCAGTTTCATGTGTAAACTGGTCATGATCCTGGACGGGATCAACCAGTTCACAAGTGTCTTCTGCTTGACTGTCATGAGTGTTGATAGGTACTTGGCCGTGGTCCATCCCATCAAATTCTCCAAATGGCGCTCTCCAAACGTGGCCAAGATAGTCAGCATCCTCCTGTGGTTCTTCTCCTTCCTGCCGGTGATTCCCATGGGCATCTATTCCAGAGTGGAGTTCAGTCTGTGCGTTTTTGTTCTACCAGCTCCCTACGAGACCTGGTCTGCTGCCTTTATGATCTACACCTTTGTGCTTGGATTTGCCCTGCCCTTCATTGTAATCTCACTGTGCTACATCTTACTGGTGGTCAGATTGAGGACTGCCCTCATAAACCCTTACACCAGGGAGGCAGAAGTCTCAGAGAAAAGGGTAACCAAGATGGTGGTCACGGTAGTGTTGGTTTTTGCCATTTGTTGGCTGCCATTTTACATAATGAATTTCTGTTTTCTCCTGATGCCATTGGCTACCACTCTGTCCCTCACCAGGCTCTTTGAATTTGTGGTTCTTCTCTCTTACTCAAACAGCTGCGCCAACCCCATATTGTACGCATGCCTCTCAACAAACTTCAGGAGGAGCTTCCAGAGGATTCTGTGTCCCAAGAAGAGCGGCAGGTGCGTCCGGGAGGAATCCAGTTTGGAAAACTACCAGCTCAATGACCTGCCTGAATCTCGAGTGACCTTATCCAGCGGGGAATAAGAGGAAGAGACCTTAGACATCTACTGTAATCACAGCAAACATTAACATGGACTTCCGTAGATAAAGGTTTGGTAACTGTCTACAGTAAGTTTTGATACACACCTGAAGAAAGTGCCATTGTTATTTTCCATGTGGTTTTAGACTAAATTAAATTCTCATGATCCATAATTTATTGATTAATTATACGGTGTGCAGCTACTGATGATTAAAGCTGAAACTATCACCCAATAAAATTTCTATAAGAGATGTAACACGCTTAGCTTATGCATCGAGCAATTGTTAGAAAACATTAGACCATTAATGCCAGCTGCTGTCTTTAAGAGTGAAGGACTTCAGATAGAATGGGTTTGCTTCTAGGTTCTGGGGAAAACATTGGAGAAAACAAAAGATCCTAGAAAATAAAAAAAATGAAACATTCTTATTCCCAAGAGGAAACACTTGAGTGCTGATGATTCTGTTATGAGTGCAGGTTCAAGGGAGCACTTGGGTGTTGCCCTGTTACTGGGATACAACTGCTTTAAAATCACTGTTACTAATGAGTGCAAAACTCTATGGATGCAGGGTGCTTTGAAGATTGGTGTCATTTTATTGTGCATTTTAGGGTAGAGTTGCTTTTTTTTCAAAGTGTTGGAACCCAAGTGTGTAATTTTCTCTAAATGAAAATAAAAAGGTTGTGTCTATCGGTCAAGGGCTTTTACGGTCACAAAAACACTCTAGGGTAATGCCTTGGCCATCCTTTCAATCATCAAATGAGACCAAGAGACCCTGTTTACTGCCCCTCTGATCAGGCAGCAATGATCTATTCTTGTGTTATATCCAATGCATTGATCTGGCCACACATGACCCGTATTGATGTATGTATGATGTTTGTAAGAGTTTAGTTTGATTTTCTTTTAGAGATGCTGTGGGGTGTGAGAGTGCAAAAATCAGGTAACACCACAAGTTATTACTTTATTTAGCAATTATTATTTACTTTTTTAGAGTTTTTTTTTTATTTTTTAATTAACGATCATGCTTCTGTTATGGCATATGAAGCGACAAGGGCTGTGCAGGGAGGGAAAATATATTTTGTATGGATATTAAAATTTGAAACCAGTATTTTTTTCAATTCAAATGAAATTAAAATAACAAGCTCCTTGTGTAAAATGCACATACCTTGTGTTGCCTTGTCTAATATGCACCCCTTGCTTAATGTCCTATTAAAATAATATATAGTATACTATATAAAATACTATTACCAGAATGCACACATTGTGTATAACTCACAAGACAATTATAGCACACAGAAATTCTCCTAATAGGTACATGTTATATTAAAAAATAATCATAAAACAGAGAAGAAACTGGCATGAATTTAATACTTTTTTTTCAAGCAAAGCAGCAGTCCAATGCTGCACTAATCAGTCTTAGTATTCATCATTAATCCTTAATAAGAACATTGTTCATTTATAACATAAGCTCCTTCTAGTATCAGATGAAGACAAATGAAAACAAAAAAACTTCCATGTTATTATCTGGAAAATTAATTAACAGCAGTACGCAGCCCACTTCTTGAAATTCTGTGTGCCAGAAGCGAGAACTATCTGTAACTGTATTAGTCATTTGTTTAGAAAATATGTGCTCTTCGCCACATAATAAACCCTGATTGCCTTTATATATTATATATCATTCAATGTGTAACATGATGTAATAGTATATATGTATATCTCTATGTGTATTGGAACATATAGCTGTATTGTACTAAATGAGGAATGTATAGACAAATAAAATTAACCATTCATAATTGTCCTTTTTTATTAAACATTCTGTACCATAAAATCTCATTTCTCGTGCCCTTTTTCTATTAATAGAAAAATAAATAAATACATTCCCTCAGCTTAAAATATTATATATATATATATATATATATATATATATATATATATATATATATATATATATATATATATATATATATATATATATAGCTGTTAGGTAACAAGGTTGGCCCCCAGCTGGGTTAGAGATGCTGCCCTGCCCCGTTGACAATGGGACAGATATTTCACCATTGCTCCCTCTGTCCCCCCAAATTGTTTTAGGTGCAACCAACAGGGACATCTGGCCAGGTCATGCCCCGCTGCCATGGAGTGTGACGTGGCCACGTGTAATTGGGCACCTGAGATAGGTAAGCCCAGGGAAAATGGTCAGGAGGGGCTTTGTATGATTGATGTGGTTTTAGGCAATGTGAAAACCCACACATTAGTGGACACAGGATATGAGCAAACCTTAATTAGAACAGCTCTCTTGGGCGGTGTGTCGTGCGTCCACAAGGTCAGCTGGCCATCTCCTGTATCCATGGAGACATGACGGCATACCCCACACTAAAAGTATACTTATCGGTAGGACCGATAAAACGTCACCTGGTAGTAGGGGTGGCGGAAAGGTTGCCACATCCAGTTATTCTGGGCTGAGACTGGCCAAAATTTAAAGAATAAGTGCAAATAATGGCAGTCTCGGCCGCACACGTAAACGTGGCAGAAAAAAATAAAAAGGAACAAATTGATGATGTGTTTCCATTTCAAGCCGAAATGTTTTCTCCTATTTTCCGTCCTAGAAAAACAGGAGGGAGCATCACTGAGACAAGGCTGGGGTCTGGCGGGAGAGTGCCTGAATGGTAACAAACGCCAGTCAAAAGGAGTCGAACGCAGTGTGACCGAGAGGGTTACTGGGACTTCCAGGGCAGATGCTACTCCGGCCCCTCTCAATATACCGGACATGTGGTACTCAAGCGTGGACATAGTTTGGGGCCAACATAATGACCCGTCACTAGTGCACGCTTGGGGACAGGTCCTGTCTATTGAAAGTAAGGATGCTGATGGCGCTGGGGCACTAGTATATCCACACTTCAGTATCAAGGGCAATTACTGTATAGGGTAAATCTAGCTGCGGGCACAGGACAGCCTGTAACATAATTAGTGGTTCCCCCGTCTTGTCGGACCGAGGTCATTAGGCTGGCGCATGATATCCCTTTTGCAGGGCACCTCGGAGCTGACAAGACAAGGGAGCGGATATTGGCTCGATTCTATTGGGTAGGTCTTCATACTGATGTGTCGAAATATGTAGCCACATGTCCAGACTGCCAGCGAGTAGCACCGGTTGAGTGGCTCGCCCTTTGGTTCCAACACTGATTATTTCCACTCCCTTTGAACGCATTGCAATGGACATAGTGGGCCCTTTGCTACCTTCTGACTCTGGGTATACGCATATATTAGTAGTGGTAGATTATGCAACACGATACCCAGAGGCAGTTCCATTGAGGTAAACTAGTGCCACTGCAATAGCCACCGAGTTAGTACAGATTATGGCTAGAGTAGGGATCCCCAAGGAGATCTTGACTAAGCAGCGAAAGTAGAGTTCTTTGGACGGGCTGGCCTGACAGTTCTTTCCCCGGACTGGGAAGTAGGTCAGTCTGGAAGATGGCAAGACTGTGTTGCAGGAACGTATTGGCACGGAAGGGAAACGACGTAGCAGCTGCAGATAATAGTGACAGCTGCACTCATTTACCAAGGGGTCATGCGTGATAGCATAAAAGGGGACAGAGAATCGCAATCTACTCCTTCACTTGGTTTGTGGTTTTTAAACCTAGAAGGACGGTGGGAGACCCCAAAAGGATTGTGACCAGTATCGTGAGTGTTTTTTGTTTGTTTGTTCTGTCTGTTAGTAATTGTCTTGTTTGTGAATCACCAGACAGCAAACATGATTCCTTGGGCCAGCACAAAGCTGGAACAGCACTTCACCACTGTCACGAAATAAACTGTATCACCCACCACGAGTACTACTGCACGCACCCAGGACTGGTGACCGTGTTAGTATATTGTGAGACGGATATTCGTGTTTATTATTTGGGACTGCAACCCAGTTGTTATTTACTCCATGCACTACACAGAGATTATTATTTGGTCACCAGACCCGGATACAAATTAAAAACTGTTTCAAACTGTATTATAACTCTCTGTGTTTCATTACTGCACCTGCACAGACCACTTACCACTTTGCCACAATAGGCTAACGGATGTCTGATAGGGAGTTTGAAGTTCTGGACCATGTGGTCTATTCAACTGATCTAAACAGCAACGGATCCAAATCATTAAATCTCTTTGTGAAAACCAACATCTCTAACAGAGTTGCTTTGGAGTATTTAGTCTCATTTGTCTTTAAATATAATTAAAAATGTGATTATATATGGTGGGAGACAGGGCCACATACATGAAAAAAACAGAATATTTTGGTCTATAATTATTTTAGCAAATATCCATGCAGTTTCATCAAATTCAGAAGAGGATTCTGAAGACGTAGCCTTCGTTTGTCAACCAATCAGAGACGGATATCCTCAGGAATGTTCACTCAAAGTGTTATCAAAATTGGATGAATAATTCTCAAGATACAGCCTAAAATCCCATTGTGACATACATGTATAGTAGCACATTCTAATCATGCAGATCTCTCAGAGGGGATATGAATTCATCAATAAGGTAAGGCACTCTGGTTTGTCAGTTCCTTTCTAGTTCAACAGGGACCCTGGAGGCACCCAGGCTTTGAACTAATTTGTTTCCATACTGGAGCATTAGCAGAACACCCTGAGTCACTAATGATGTTTGCACTGCTGATAAATACTGCGAATGGACACAGCTAGGAAAACTGTAGGAGTTATTTGTTTGTTTATTGGCATGTTGAACAGATCAGTTCACTTTATTGCTGGATTTTTTTTCTCCTACAAAACCTGATACTGATCAAGCCAAAAGGATCATGAAAGAATGGTGAATGCCATCTTAAAGAGAGAGATAATGCCAGCATGACAAAAAGATCACGATAGATTTAATGCATGCCTTGGAATGTGTTAATCACTGTAATCCTGAAATTGATTTTATAACCATTGAATGTACTCTGATAAGGGCACACAAAGCAAGTAATGCGAAATCCACAGTGTTATTCTTCTGTCATCATGTAATAACTAGAGTACTCCACGAACATACAGTATATATATATATATATATATATATATATATATATATAGACATAGGGAGGTGTTAATTCCTCCCTAGAGGAAAACATGTGCGTAAGGCACAGTTTTAGGCATGGTTTGTTAATTGCTTTAATTTGTGTTAATTGTTTTGTTTAATTGTTTTATTGTTTATTGTTTATCATTATATCACCTGGCTACTATTGAAAATTGGAGCCAGGTGCCCGATTAAAGGAGAGCAGTCAGTCTGCTCTGGGCAGCTGCTGAAGAGGGTAGAAGCCCGACTGTGCTGGTGTGTGGGTACAGCCGTAATTTAAAAGAAGAAAAAAAAAGGTAGAGTGAGTCCTTTTTTGTGTGTGTGCTCTTCTGTGTTTTGTTTTTGTTACAGGTAAACAGCTTAGCTGTCCTGTTGTTTAGTTTAGGTTCCTGTTTTGTTTTAGTTATTGCTCAAAGAAGAGCTAGGTGTTTGTTTTGTTTATTTTGTTGTGTGTTTTCATTAAAAATAAGCAACAGCAGCTTTCAAAAATCCATTTGCGTGCTGGGTCAGTGTTTTAAAGGGGCAACGAACCGAAAAGAGGTCGGATCTTTCACATATGGTGGCAGCGAGTGGGGCCTCTAATGACCCAAGAATGGATTTTAAAGATTTAATTGACAGGATTATTAAAAACACCGCTGCTCAGGAGGAGCAGACAAGGAAGATGGAGAGGCAGACACAAGAGCTGGGGTTGGCCCGTGGATAATACGGGCGGAGCCAACCGAACTGGAGCTGCTGCTACAAAGTGGGAGCTGCCGTCCGAGAGCCAGAGGGGTGGAGCTGCCGTCCCGAGAGCCAGAGGGGATGGAGCTGCCGTCCGAGAGCCAGAGGGATGGAGCTGCCATCCCAAGAGCCAGAGGGGTTGGAGCTGCAGTTACCAGAGCCCAGAGGGAGGAGCCGCTTCTTCCAAAACCATCATCCGTGCAAGTGAGCCCGGCGTTGCCGAGGAGGTCCCCAGTCCCGTCATCGTGGACACCTGGCGGAATGCCCAGACCTCCCTGCGCTGGACCTTGCTCCCAGGTGCAGTACAGCCAGGCACAGTCGCTTGCCTGGTCCCTTACTCCACTCCCCTGGAATCCCAGGCGTCGCTGCGCAAGAGGCAGGCGTCGCTACATGAGGGCAGAGGTCACTAGCGTTCCCCTGCTGATTGCTCCGCTCCCCTTGCATCGTGCTGTGCTCCACCTGGAATTCCAGAGGTCGCTGCGCAGGTCCACAGGCGCCGCCTCTGCCTGTCAGTCCTGGCTCCCGTCACCGGTCTGCGCTGTGGTCAGCCCTGGACAAGCCGTCTGGGTCCCTCCTCGCCGGTCCTGGGTCCCTCCCTGGAAGCGCCGGAGGGACCAACCCACCTCAAGCCCGCCCGTGGAAGAGGCGAAAATTGACATTTGTGGACTTGAGGGTGGGTGGTCTTTAAGGGTGGAGGGAGGTGGCGTTGTATGGCCGATGTCTTGAAAAGACATGGGGGGATGTGTGAGACAGCAGGGAGGGTTAATTCCTCCCTAGAGGAAAACATGTGCGTAAGGCACATTTTGTTTTGTTTTGTTAATTGTTTAATTTGTGTTAATTGTTTTGTTTAATTGTTTTATTGTTTTATTGTTTATCATTACCGGCACCTGGCTACTATTGAAAATTGGAGCCAGGTGCCCGTTTAAGGAAACAGTCAGTCTGCTCTGGGCAGCTACTGAAGAGGGTAGAAGCCCGACTGTGCTGGTGTGTGGGTACAGCCGTAATTTAAGAAGAAAAAAAAAGGTAGAGTGAGTCCTTTTTTGTGTGTGCTCTTCTGTGTTTTGTTTTGTTACAGGTAAACAGCTTAGCTGTCCTGTTGTTTAGTTTAGGTTCCTGTTTTGTTTTAGTTATTGCTCAAAGAAGAGCTAGGTGTTTGTTTTGTTTATTTTGTTGTGTGTTTTCATATTAAACATGTCTATTTTTGAAAGCATTCTTACTTTACAGTATTTTTTCACACCTGCCTAAAACTTTTGCACAGTACTGTATATATATATATATTCATTTTAGTACTATATATTATTAAGTGCTTTAGGTATTTCAGCAAGCATTGTAGTCCTTTTCCTAAGCATAATTTACCCGAAAGTGTGCATTCACAGATCAATAGCCAGAAAAGAAAATGCTTATCATAGTCATAAAATAACATTTACGGGTGGGGAAAAGAAAGGAAAATTTTATAAAACTAATTGTTCACAAAAAAAAAATAACATTGAGAAGTCTGCAGTCATCCGTTATAGTATTGCTATCTGTAAGCGCAACACTGGCACAGGGTATCATTTGGGCTTTCGTGTTTATGCAAGTACAACACTTCAGAAATGGCCTGAGATTTCCTCAATAGATTATAAAAGTTTGGTAAATTTGCTCAGTAAATTTAGCAGTTTACTCTGCTTCTTCCACATAACAGCTGCTATTATAATGAGGAGATCCATTTCCATAGAACCATTTTCTTTCATTTTCACACACGATTATACAGACGAAATCTGCAGGAGACACCTATCAAATGGTTATTTTCTGTGATATATCAACTGACATAAATATTTAGACTTTTCCAGAACTTTTTTTTACATAAACCAAAGGTCAGATCGCTACTGGACATTGGACGCCATCATTAGGTAATAAACATTTCAAAACAAAATACACAAACATTAGTGTGATGGAAACGATAGAGGGAGCAGTTCATAAACAAGTAAAGTTTAATATATTTAATACGTGTATTTTACTGTAATTCTTCATTTAAAAAAGGATTTGTTAGTTGGAGTGGTTATGTATAATGCATGATGGCATTCAGTACAAATTTCAGGATGAGAATAAAGGGTTCTGGGGAAATTACAATCAGGCAGGAGAGACTCAGAAAACGAAACAATTACTGAGAGTGTGTTCTTTTGAATAAGAGCTCTAAATCATGTCAGATTATCAAATAGATTTCCTAGTTGTTTTTGGGACAGCAATTCCTCGTGAATTTAAAATAGGTTTTCGGTGTGGGGTGGGGGTCATCTAATTTTTTTCTGCAGTTTTCTGTTTACATTCCTGATGGTAATATAACATTTTAATATTTATAGATACTATAGCAATTAGTTTATGAATTATACACATGCTTTTGTTCATTTACCCAATTTTCAAGGCAAAAAATATCATTGCAAAATATGAATGAATCATTCTAATTATGTCAATCAATCTGTCTTTACATATCATTGTAGATTCTGTTGAGATTGTAGATTAAGTTTATAGCAGCAGTAGATTACCTCTAACCAGTTTGTACTACAAACCCATTAGCTAAGTACAACCCTTTTACAGTTACAGGTCACATATTATATAGTAATTACAAGTAAATGTAAGTAACTATTATCTGTGTCACCTGATTCTGAATAGTATCCTTTATCCAACAACAGATGCTTTCTAACAAGCATACAGAATCTCCTGCGGAAGAGATCAATATCCTATTGTAAGATGACTCTGCATATAATGCACAGTTCACAGCCTACCTCTGTAAAGCGTTTTGTGATGGTGGTCCACTATGAAAGGCGCTATATTAAAAATATATTATTATTATTATTATTATTATTATTATTATTATTATTATTATTATTATTATAACATTAGCTAAGTATAAATCTGTCTAAAAATGCAATTAATAAATAAACCTGCAATAACATAACTAATACCCGTGCGTTGATTATCACCTTCCTGGTTTATAATTGACCTTGTTTTTCCTGAGACCCTTTGGTTTTGGACACTCACTGTAACATCTCAGCATGGTGATTTATCTTGCAGGTAGCTATTAACACCTAATGGTCTGGAAACAGCAGAGTAATACAGTAGTCATTGTTCCATAAAGATTAGGTAATAACATTAGCACCATTTGTTTAAAACCAGACAGTTTTTACGTGCTTGAGAACTGTAGTCCCTCTTTTAGTTAGTTTATTTAATTTGATATTTTTTGATGAAAAAAACATAATTCTTGTCTAAAGTTCACATAGATAGAAATGGTGTATGATGAAGCCTGGATATTTCAGCAACACGTGATTGCGTCGTTGAGCTGCTCTGATTATAGATGCAGATTGTGTTTAGATAAAGCATTCCTGTATAATAGCCTCCAGGAAACACTTAAAGTTTCATTTAAACTGCTAAAAAAACACATCACGGAAAAATCTTTGATTAAAAAAGCAGAAACAATATTGCACGACTGCCATATACATATTGTAAGTCCAGAACCAGGCAAGCACATTTATAGCACACTCCAGAGACCTGGCTGACACACACATGCTGCACCACCCACACTACACATGGGGCAGGCTGCTGGGATTGTCTTGAAATAATGGATCTAGGTTACAACTAAAGGGAGGAAAGGGAGAATATTTTTTTAAGATCAAACATGGAGTTCTTCTTTATCAGAAGGATCACAGTGTCACTCCAAAGTGTCATTAGAACCATTTTTTGAAAGCTGCAAGGTTGTTTATTTCTAGTTTTGTTACATTGGGCTCTATTCACAAAACTGCAAGGACTGTTTTAAGGAATGTTCTGTTAAGGAATGTTTTTAAAGCGTGTTTTGATTATTTGATTAAAGTTAATTCTCGTTGTTCTGTTTGATCTGTCTTGAACTTAAAAAAAAACAGTCTTTAAACAGTCCTAAATATTTCGGAATAGGGTCGGTTAAAGGATGTTGTACTAATGACACTTGCAATAAATGGCTTTCACAATTCCTAACAATGTAACAAAAAGAATCCTTATTTGTATTTAAAACAGGAGACCATTTGCAGGTTTGGTTTCTAAAGGTTTTGTGTCTAGCTCTCATTCTTTCTGATAAAGCAGAGTTCTCGCAAGGTAAAGATAAGCTATAAAAAGGCAGCAAGTAGACACAGAGGAATCACATAATAACCTATTGATTGGAAGAAGAATCCCTCCCAGCTTAACTGACATTTACATGTTTTAAATCTTGGAAATCGAATCCTGAAATGAAAGGCTTTCTAAGCGCTATCTTAGCTCTGAGTTATATGGGAAACATTGCAAACCTTATTAAGTCATTCATTTATTATTACACAACATAATCTCTATGCTTTTAAACATTTAAAAAATGACACAATACATTATGAATGTGAATACAATAAACACACATTAAAACTAAATGGATAAACACTGTAGAGAACACACACAAGCAATATAAGTCAATACCTTTTTTTATCTTTTACAATTTCCTTGAGTTGCTGACTAGCCTAACTCATGATAACAACTTACACTCACGCCACAGCACTAGCAGCTACTATAAAAAGCAGACCATTCATATGCCTTAAATAAAACAGGGTATCTTAAAGCTTTTGAGAGTCGACTTTTTACATTGTCACCGCTGCTGTAACAAGTTTCCTGGAAATAAGAAGCACATTCAGAGCTTCTTAACCTAGTGTACTGCCCGATATTATGTAAAAAGAAAATACATGTTTACTATAACGCGTTTATTTCATAATTGCGCCTTTTAAACCTATATAGTAAATGGACGCGCACGACAGCTAAGAGCTATGTAATTATTTCGTTCCGAGGATTTTTCACTTCAGCAGTGTCTTTTCGGTCAAAGCATGTTACTATGCAAAGTCTCATTACATTGATATTTTATTCTAGGGGACTGTATTCTAGATGGTCTTAAGGGGGTAGAGTGTTTGAGGTCATATTTGGTGAAGACATTTTGGTTCCAGATAATACTGACCCTGCAGGTGAGATGATGTAAGCCCTATATCCACCAGAGATCATAGACCCGATTTCTGTACAATGGTTTGGCAGCTTGCTGTGGGACTGTGAGTTTGTGCCGAGGTACAAATATTCAAATTGTGATTGATCCAGTATTTGGTGTTAAGTGGTAACTGAGCTTTCTGATTGGCTAGTGGAACAATCTGACTACATCACGGTAATTGTTCAAAACACGTGGTTCATTTGAAAATAGTTAACATTGTAAGTAATATATCTGGGTTAATTCCAATGTTATAAATGTATAGATTTGTTTGCTTTTTAAAATGTTCCTAAGTGACTTGCAATTTGAAATGGCTGAAGTGTGTTGAGAGTACCTTGCAGTAAATGTCATACCTTATTCTTGTGTGTGTTGTGAAGGAATAACATCTTTTTATACTAAATAAGGAAGAGTATTTAAAAAAAATAAAAGTAAAGTAGATCAAGTTGTAATTCTGGACTGAAGAGCAGGCAGCTATTAGTCAAGCTTGGCAGGTGATCTCATGAGAAATTTTCCTGAATGCAAGAAGTCTCACCAGAGTCTTTCCTAAACTTTTATGACTTTTCTTCTGACTGAGGAATGTATAAGGCAGGTGTTTATCTAGCATTCATTCTTTATGTCATATTTACTTCAAGTAACATTTGCAGGCAATTTGATGTAAAGGGCTACCAGGAACCAGGATAGTGGATCCAAATATCCGCTTATAATGGCCATTCAAGGGATAAAGGTCTTTGTAGACAATTGGTCTTTAGGTAAATGGAACACAAACAGCACACATGCCTTAGACTGTAAAATATCAGAATGCAGAGCATCTATGCCAGTTCAATGCGATAAGGCACAGAACAGATTGTAGGATACCTTTAGGTTATTTTTATTCAGAAAACAGATTAAAAATGGCAGGAGCGAGGTCGCCAAGAAAATCACCCAAATACATTTTTACAATTATGTTTGTTTATTGTAAACGTCCTAAAATAGCAACACATTGTTTACAAGGTAGGCCTACTTATTTAAGACAATCATTCACCTATAAATAAGTAGCGAGATTGCAAAAGGTTAAACAAAGTTTACATTAATGGGAACCATTTACTTTAAGTGCAAATGTAACAACGCTGCTACCCAGCGAATAGATGGGATATACATTTTTACACAACACAGTAAAACAGTTATAATAAAAACAAAATGCAACGGTCTAAACACACACACACACACACACACACACACACACAATGCTTGTGCAGGGGAGGGAACACACATAGAGAAACTAGCATCACCGTCCATATAGCCTATTCTGTCTCACTTCCTAAATTCCTGTTGGCTAGCGACAGGCTAAAAACACTCAAGCCGCTCAAGTTCATTATTCAACACCGGCACACAATCAGCCCAATACTTAATCGGGATGCTCCATTTACTGGACCGTTTCACACTCTCTTACTCGTCGTTAGACGCTCCAAATGCTGCGTTCCCACTCCTGCACAGACAAACACAAACCCCAGGATGGCCGTCCCGTTTGTAAAAACATTGGCTATTTATGTTCAGGTACGTAAATTGATCAGTAATTAAATTAGTTGGTGCCCAATGAGGCAGATAAAGGGAAACAAGTGGAGAAGCTAAATAACGTGATACAAATCAATTATAAAGTGTCAGACAACATAAAGCGTGCACTAATCAAATCAATAAATAAGATTATAAAAATAATAACATACAACTGCAAAATAAATGTGAACAGGGCATTCTTGACCCTGTTACACCAAGATGATTTAACATTCAGCAGTCACAATGAAAATGCTTGAGCTACTTAACACAGGTTTGATCATAAAATTGAAAGAACACTGGTGTATCACAAATGTAGGCTGACTATTCATTTCCTATTAAAATACTATATAGTGTTGTTGCAATAGAAAAATGTATATATGGATAACTTGCTGATTTTATGTGGTTGTTAATGATCCTGGTTACAAGTTGCTTGTTGTGTTTTCCAGGATTTTCCTGACCCTGTCTCACAGTCCACACTGACTCCTGTTATCACAGCCAGAGGAGGTTTCCAGGGTGACATGATCTGATCTCCCTGAGTCTCAAGCTCTCTGGAGGTCAGTGTTAGAGGGGATACTGAGTGTGACTGTCTTCTCTCTGACCTCTCCAGCACTTCAGCTTGATACTTCTGGGAATAATATAATACTCGAGATGCTGGGTGACTAATGATCCTTAACGTAAGGATTTGTACTTGCCATTGGAGATTAAACCTTTACTGAAAACCAGCAGCAATTTTTTTTTCTTAAATCCCCTGAAAGCTGCTACTAGCAGATGCTGTGATGTAATGTCAGCTTTCCAGGGATGCTACAATTATAGGCTCTGATTTCAGGGTGGTGTACTATACATACAGTATTGTATGCTGTCTTTATTCTTTCAACTTTCTTTTCAGATGGGAAGGTTATAGCATACATTCAATTGCACCTGTGAGTCCATTCAGTAGGTAAATCAGAAGATATGACTGAAATTAAACAGTCAAAAACTACAGGTACTTTAAAAAAAAAACTGTGAAAAAAGACAATCATTTATTTAAAAAAAATCTTAAATGATATATAGAATATGTATGCTAACTGGCCAAAAAATTGGAGACTGTAAGTAAAATTAAAAAATGTGTGCAAATTTTAAAGGGAACGTTAATATACAACCCTGTATAAATGTATCTAGAAGTTGATGCGGCACCGAATTGAACTGATACTATAAAACATGATGTTGTTCTTCATTTTTCCCATTGGTTAAGCCATCGAAAGGGTCATTTTCAGTGCTCTTTAATTTTCTCAAATTAATGTAGCCCAAGCTGGAAAGTGGAGAACAGGAACAGGATTTACACATGCCTGTTAATCTTGTGAGCTCAGTGTTATAAAGGACTCCACTGTCAAACAGAAAGAGGGAGGAAATTGATACCATGGACCTCGACAGAGCCACGTTGCCAGGCGTAATCTCACAGCTAGATTCAATTGGGGCCATTCTTCCAGAGGCACGGAATGATCACAGGTTGGCAACACCAACCTCAAGTCTTGTTACTCTTCTTTTTTCTTGGAAACCTTGTGGAATGAGCAACTGCAGAAATAAAATCTGACCATGGCCACACACCACATTACATTACATTGTACTGCACTACACTATCCATTGAGTTTGCAAGCACATTGGAGGCACTGGAGACTCCATTTCGCCACTGAGCAGGGGTATCACAAGCAAAGTTTCTAGCTGTTACAGGCAGGCTGGTGTATTCACTCTCATCTAAATCATATCGTAAATGTCATAAAAGAGTTTAATTCGCCTGTTTCATCCAATTGGCAAAATTGGATTGGCGTAATGACTGCGGTTTAAAGTGGTCACAGCTAATGTAATAATTTCATAAATCTTAGCTGTTGTTCACTTCCAGTTGCTGTTGTCACACATCACACATTTCACCACAGCAGTGTCTTCAGGATCAAAGCTTGTGATTGGCTGCAAAACATGCCAGTTATTAGATGTAGTAGCAGGTTGGTTCGTCTTCATCCCTCCCAAGTCAGCGCGGGGTGGCAGCGGTGAGCCGGCTTGAAATAAACAAAAATAATTGGGCTTACCAAATTGGGGAGAGTTACCAGACTTCCTGACAAATTGGGATTGTCCCAGTTTCAGTCTTATTTTTTTGTCCCGGTCAGAAACAGTAAAATTGTTAAATCGTCCCAGTTTTGCTATTTTGTATTCACATTTTTTATAAGTACAGAACTGTAGCAGTGTGCTCAGCAACTTGACAGTAAAATAAAATAAACTTATGGATTACTTGTTTAATAATTCTGGTTATGTGTTTAATAATTCATGTTCTGTTTAACTTCCTGGACCATAGCTATTTTATTTTTATTTGTATTTATGCCTCCATATTATTTAGGCGTAAAGTACAATAATAGCTAAAGCTGAACCATTACGTTCTGAAGACTTGCATGGAAAAGCTTTTTAGATATTGCTATGGGTTCACATACTTCATAATTCCATTTCATCCTCTGGCAAAAAAACTTCCACCTTACTAGCAAAAAACGCCAACATTAAAAAAATAACAACTTTATTAATTTGAAATATGTTCCCTGAACACTCTTAAGTAATAACAATACTGAAACGTAATGACCATATACATCTGTTTCAATCTTTTTTTTGTGCTAATATCACTCTAATCTATCATTCCATACCCCCCAGTCAAGTCTCCCAGAAGTTGAATACAATTAGGTTTGGTTTTTTTTTTGTTTTGTTTTTATAGCAGTGGAATAATATTCACTTTTGGAGGTGCCATTCCAATCTATTTCAATGTCTTTTTTATGGCTTGTGTTATTTTTATTCTGCTCTGATTGTTTAAGCTCTGTTGCCCAGGCTCCTGGATAATGTCAGTGGGAATACAGAGTACAGAAATAGGGGGCATCACTGTTAAAAACGCTGAATGAATGCATGGTCACACATCAGCTATAGGGGTCTAGATCTCCAGTGATAAAACCGTACACGCTTATGAAATGTGTGGAGATCATGACCGCAGTAAGAGAGAAGGACCCAAGCAGAGTCCTGGAAGATAGGGTTAACTGGGTTTTAAAATTGCATCATTAATCAACACAGCTCAAATAGTAGATAGCTGGTTTGATAAATAGCTGAACCAGCAACATGGCATCAAATGGAAGCAATAATAATTCCAGATATGGGATTTTAAAAGTTAAATAGTAGTGATGGTTTGTCAAAGAAGCAGACCCAATATTAATCATTACTTATGATTAGTATGTTATGATCAAACTGTTATTTTTTGTTAGTGGTGAAAAATATATAGTGAAAATTTGAGTCCTTGAGTCTGGTAATTTGTCTAATTAAATGGTAACAAATTTAGATGGACGGCTGACTGACTGATCAATATCTTAAAGCACAGGATATCAGTTCTACATTGGCAGCATTGTATGTGGGAAAAAATGATAACATAATCTGGTGTACAGCTATGGCCAACAATTTTGTATCACCTAGAACTACAAAGCGGCATGTAATTCAATATGTAAAGACAGTAGCATCTATCTGATGGGAATAGCATTAATTCAACAGTAATGCAAAAGCATCAATAAAACAGGTACTAGTCAGCACAACCCCCACCAGCCTGCCATACATATTTTAGGCATAATTACTTCAGCAGCAGTAGTTGGTAACTTAAAAGAAAGAAACGACCAGTCTAGACTTTCTCATCAGTACTGGGTGGATTAGAAGTAGGGAATGAAGATTTCAAAGATGTTTCAATGATTAAAGGCCTCCATCTATGACTTTTCATTGTCAAAGATACAATGCAAGTAGATTCTGGTAAAAGAATTATAAAGTTATAAATTCCTCATATTGGCCTCTGTATTTTTCCATTTGTAATTTACTGAATCGTTTATAAAACAATCAATAGAATATGTTATGGCATTGGTTATAGAACATAAATGATTGATGGTAATAACTGGGTGCCATATATTGCATTCGACAGATCATACTAGCTTGCCCTTTTACTTTGATTGTCTATTTAATTTACTGATTAAATGAAAAATGAATAAAAAGTGAGCTTCTGTGTTTGAGGAAATTGTAGAAAACAGGGCTGCTTAACTCATGTTTTAGGGTTACTCTTTCCATACGTAGCAGTAATTCAAATGTAATTATATAAAAAATGTAATATTTAGATTTAGTATCTGCATGCCATATGCTCTCCCCCTAAGCCAATACATGTGTTTACTTTACACACTGTGGCCTCAGCAGGCTATTTCATTTGCTGGTTTTTCAGTTGGTTTTGTCAGAGAAATTTCAGTTCAAATCTAAATTCTGGGAATGATAGTACACGTGGTGTGTGGTAAAGGTAATTTGATCTTCTTCAATTCATGCTGTTTGCTGCCTATTTCTGGATATATATTTTGTAACTTGTACTATGATCCTCCAATGTTATAACATGCTAGCTGGTTCTATTAGGTGTAGTTGTATGCCCATGTAAAGGGATGAATAATACATACACATTTTTTTCTTTCTATGATCATTGGCCTTAAACATATTTGCAGATAAACTGTATATGAAAAAAGTTTCGTACTGTACCGTATATGTAGAAATGGGTTAGTTCAATGTCCAATTTAGTTGTAAGATTTTTTTTTTTTTGCATCACAATATCTTTTAGATTTCATGTTATTTTCTAAACAGTACGGTTCTACTGTATGATTCACTGGTATATGCATATACGGACAACTCCCCAGTAATGTTGTTGAAGCTGACACCTGGGATCCTTCAATAAGCTGCTTGATGAGATTCTGGGATCAATAGGCTACTAGCAACCTTGTAAACTTTCTTATGTTCTTATATTCTTATGTGTCTATACCATATGAGAAAAAATCACAGGGCATAAATCACACAACTCTCCAGGCTATTAGAATAAATAAGGAAAGGGGTACTTGAGCAGAAAATGCAGAAGTTTACTTTCCCAGACCAGTGGGATGCACACTTCTATCTTTCTCATAAACATCAGCCTCTCCAACACTTTTATTTGGCTTTTAAGTTGGTGGTGCAACTTTTATTTTATTTTTATTTTAAGTGGGATAGCAGTTCACAAAGTTTTTTCCCATGCATAGGCAATTGTATATGCACCGTATTTCACTATGATGTGCTAAACTACCATAGGCATATCACATTAAAAAGTTGACGGTATGTGGACAGAGAATTTGGTGTGCTACAGAGACAAATAAATATTTTAAGTATAATGGAGCACCTGTATTATGTTGTAGAAGCTGTAATATGTTTTAAACCTGACCCCAAATCCTACATTAAATACAATTTTTGATGTGTTTTCTTATAGCGGACTATAGATTTCATTTTACAGAATGCTCTATAGCTGCCAATAGAAATATGTAAATTACTAAAGAAATGATAGGTGTAGGGTCAGAAAGTGGTATAGCGTCAGAATGTGGTACAGCGTCAGAATGTGGTACTTGTACCCGTTTGACTGCAGAAAATGGTACACTGTCATTGCTGTGATTGATTACTGCTCAAACCAATACCAACAAAACAAACAGTTCACCCACAAAATCGGATATGTTTACAATTGTAGATAACCCAATTTGTTGCTTGCTCATCAGTTAAAGTCACATACATTTGCTGAATTAAATATATATATATATATATATATATATATATATATATATATATATATATATATATATATATATATATATATATATATATATATATTAAAAAAACTTTAAAGGTCAAACTCAGTACTTTGTACCCCTTTCAGATGGCCGTTTACTTGTTTTCTGATCTAAAATCATTTGCGCATGCCCGTGCAAGAGCAGTTCACGATGTGCCAGGTTTTAACGCCTACCACACCGGTATTACAACAGCATACCCCTATCCCCATATAATCAAATAACAGCTAACTATCCTGATATGGGTTTCTATGGTATGAGACGACAAGGTTTATTCTTCCAGTTTGAAAAATACCAAAAATCAAGGGGGTAATTTGGAATTGTAGCAGTACTGTATTTCAGCCTTGATCTGTGCAATATATGCTGCGTCTTCTCAACTCGATTGCTCAAAGGCAAAGGTATAAAATGATTCTTCAGAGGGGAATCGCCGAATGTGTAAGGGTATAGCTCGTCAGTCTACAGCTTAAATGGACAGTAAATTGATTTATGTTGCAGAGGGGTGATTGCACAGTTTAAATTCTTGACGCATAAAAGCAAGCCATGTAGGGTCGTTTTTCTTCTGATAGGACAGTGGGGGCGGAGGGGGGGCAGCAGTCCGCTCCTCCCGCGGTCGGTGGCTCCATCTGCGTTTAAAACTGGAATCTTCCGATACGAAGGGAACTGTTTCCAGTTGCAGTTGTCAGCATCAGAGAGCCTCCACTGTTCAAAGCGCCTGTGTTTCTGCAATCCTGAAACCAGTTTAAGACTTGACTTGGCCACGAGTCCTGCAACACGACCGCACTCCCTTTCTTCTACCTTTGATATCATTTAACGGAACTTTATTAAACTAAAGAATATTCTAAATACGGAGAAAAGTCAAACAGATCACCTGTTGTCTTTTCTCCTTGTTCCACGTGTTTTTATAGTGGGAAGCGTACTTTGAAATCTTTTCTGCTACAGGTGCATGCTTTTTTAACAATGTATGGAAGAAACGCTGGGGGTTCCATTTAAATGTTAGCAACTTTTGGATGTGTTTTCTAGGACTTTAATTGACGAGAATTTCTCAATTTCTTCCTGATGAATGCTGGATTCTGAAAAAAAAAGTTTTTGAAGATCTTTATAGCTAAGGTAATTTTGCAAACTATGTATATTTATTTATTTATTTATTTATTTATTTATTTTATTACCATGCGTTATATGCAAATGTTGGTTACGCTTTTTCTGTCGAATGCTAAAAGTCAATGTTGTAAATGAAATGTGACTACATATGCATATTTATTTCATTTCTTTATTTGATTTTAATGCATGCTCTTAACGGTTTACCATTGAGGATGGTGTATTGTATATTATGGAACGAATAATTTATTATTGCCATTTGAAAAACAAAAAAACCCAGCAACTGGCAAATGCATTATCACAGTTTTTTTTTTTTTAGTTTTTTTTGTTGCAGTTTGTCAGCTATAAGCTATTACCTTATATACATACATACACACACACACCACGTATGCATTATTAAATTATTAATCGCATATCGCATTGGCAAGGTAAACTACTTAACTACTTAAGAGGTGTTGTTACTAATGCCTGTTCTTCCATTCATTTTCCATATGACAATTTCTGTTAACATCAAAATATTAATATTGATATCGGTATATAACTAATCTCCAGGCGCGGACTGTGGATAATCATCTTAAGCACTTGTCAACTTATTTGAAGAAAAAAAAATGCATTTAAATGCAGGAGCTTGTATGCTGTTTTAAGTAGTTTTCACTTTAGAATTATAATTGCTGTGTATTCATGCTAATGGAGATACTGTAGTAGTAAAGAGCTTTCAGAATTCAGCTCAGAGTCTAAATATGATCTCGGGGTGCTAAAGGAGCCACTACCAGCGAAGGTTTCTGACCCAACCAAGTGCATGATGCTTGTAAAAGTCAGTTCTCACAGTCTCTGAGACTTCAGGTAGTCTGTGGAATGTATGCCAGGCATGTGAACCTATCAATTAAGGCACTGCACAAAATCAAGATGGTTGTTGTTTCTGTATGCAACATCTCATCCGTTTTACAGCTCACTTTAGAATTATAATTATAATCACAGAAAGGACTAACAATTCATAATGCACCCTCGCGAACAGGGTGCGTTTTCCATAACATTGGTATAACCATAATCATGCACATTTGTACCTCATAGAAACTTACATTTAAAAAATGCATAAGAAAAAAAGATTTATTTTAGAACTTTTTTGTTCACTTTCTTTTTTTGTGTGTTTTACCATAGGTTACATTACACAACTGCGCTCCTATGTAGCATGATTTGCCAAAGTAGTCCAAAAAAATGAGGCAAATTGTAATAACTTAAACCTTTACTGACTATAATCACGTAGTCAACATTATTATTATTATTATTATTATTATTATTATTATTATTATTATTATTATTATTATTATTATTATTATTATTATTATTATTATTTCAAAATCATCACGTCAGTGTCTGTAAACATGTACAAATCAATTTGTTTGAATGAGTGTGTCTATTCTTTGGCTATACCTGGTAATATTGGTATCATATTGAAAAATAGACTCGGAGCATGTGTGCTATTTTACGGTTTCAATAAACAGGTTTTTTTTCTCTCAGCGTGAAAATATAACGTTTTTTTTAAAAGCGTAAAGCAACTGTTTTTAAACGATTTAAACATACTGTGCTATGTAATGCTAGGCACAATGCGAAAGCCCTTTCTACTCTGAAAACGTGAAATCCCATCGCACTCTTTTCCAAAAAGCAGGGGGTCTGGCTGCATTCCAGAAAAGATAATAAGAAAAAAAATAAAATTTTACACTGGCACTTGATTCAGTAAATCTACAAATCTATAAGTTCTAGTAAGATTGGAGATACATAGACACGAGATGGGGAAAACCTCTGTCAAAGTGGATCAGTCTTCAAATAATAATAAATAATGTCTGTATATTTTTTTCCTATCAGTACAGAATAAGGGATATATTTTGACATACTGGGAACCGATCACTGTGTTTTAAAGAAGAAGATTATATCTTAAATGTTATAAAACAAAAACAATAACTTGAAAGAGCTTGTCTTTTAATTTTTTATCATTTAGTTGTTTAGTGCCCCTTTCAAAAAAAAAATCGGAGTTAATAAAAAGGATTAAACGCTGAAAAAATGAGCCCCACTAATGATTTAACAAAGTTGCCACTCATTTTATTTGCATTAAAATTTTGCATTCCGACCAAAATTCAACCAAACAGCTCTGTAGAACTAAATCAATAAACTCAGAAACCAAAAAGAAGTTGCATGTAATGTACCGATTTGGCTTAATAAATAGCGTCGATGGGTGGAAGGCTCTGTTTCCTTGCTACTTTAATGGGGTTGGTGGTGCAACTGTTAAGAGCTATAAAACGGATGAGATGTTGCATACAGAAACAACAACCATCTTGATTTTGTGCAGTGCCTTTATTGATAGGTTCACATGCCTGGCATACATTCCACAGACTACCTAAAGTCTCAGAGACTGTGAGAACTGACTTTTACAAGCAACATGCAGTAGAGATGTAGAATGTATGTTTAACACTTGGTTGGGTCAGAAACCTTCGCTGGTAGTGGCTCCTTTAGCACCCCGAGATCATATTTAGACTCTGAGCTGAATGCTGAAAGCTCTTTACTACTACAGTATCTCCATTAGCATGAATACACAGCAATTCAAATTCTAAAGTGAAACTACTTAAAACAGCATACAAGCTCCTGCATTTAAATGCATTTTTTTTCTTCAAATAAGTTGACAAGTGCTTAAGATGATTATCCACAGTCCGCGCCTGGAGATTAGTTATATAACGATATCAATATTAATATTTTGATGTTAACAGAAATTGTCATATGGAAAATGAATGGAAGAACAGGCATTAGTAACAACACCTCTTATGATTATATCCAGGGTCCTTCCGTTTAATAGTTTATTAATAAGGCTTTATAAAGCTGGTCACCTTGGCATTAAATGTATAATTAATACTGATTTTTTTTTTTTCTCTTAACTGAATTCCCAGGTTTGATGTCACATTTAAGGTAAACATTTGACCGAGACAAAACAAAATGGAGCTTGGAACTTCATCTTCAGTCGCCAACGTGACAGATCCCTGGATTTACTCCGGTATTTTCATTGGAAATGACTCTTCAGAAGTTACCACTATTGCATCTAAGAACGTCACTGACCACAGCTTTAACAAGACCAGCAGCGTGGTCATCACCTTCTTGTATTTTGTGGTGTGCGCTGTGGGACTGTGTGGAAACACATTAGTCATCTACGTGATCCTGCGTTATGCCAAGATGAAAACTGTCACCAATATTTACATACTGAACTTAGCCATCGCAGATGAACTGTTCATGCTTGGACTACCCTTTATCGCAATACAGTTGGCCCTAGTCAACTGGCCTTTTGGCCAAGCCCTTTGCCGGGTAGTAATGACCGTTGATGGACTGAACCAGTTCACAAGCATCTTCTGCCTGACGGTGATGAGCATTGACAGGTACCTGGCTGTAGTCCACCCCATCAAGTCCACCAAATGGAGGAAACCAAGAATGGCCAAGATGATCAATGGGGCGGTGTGGGCTCTCTCGCTGTTGGTCAACCTGCCCATCATAATCTACAGTGGTGAGAGGAGAAGTCACAGAGGGAACAGCTGCACCATCATCTGGCCAGACCCTCCAGAGGCGTATTACACAGGGTTCATGTTCTACACCTTCTTACTGGGATTCTTCATTCCCCTGATGGTCATCTGCCTTTGCTACCTGCTGATCATCATCAAGGTGAAGTCCTCCGGGATCCGAGTGGGCTCTTCCAAAAGGAAGAAGTCAGAAAGGAAGGTGACCAGGATGATCTCCATCGTGGTGGCAGTTTTCGTCTTCTGTTGGCTGCCCTTCTACGTTTTCAATGTCACGTCCGTGACGGGCACTATCACCACCAGCCCGGCCTTCAAGAGCATGTTTGACTTTGTGGTGGTCCTGAGCTATGCCAACAGCTGCGCCAACCCCATCCTGTACGCTTTCCTGTCTGAGAACTTCAAGAAGAGCTTTCAGAATGTGCTGTGCCTGAAGAGGGTTGGGGGACTGGATGATATAGACAGGAGTGACAGCAGACAGGACAAGACCAGGATGATGAATGAAGCTACGGAGACCCAAAGCACACTGCTTAACGGGGATCTCCAGACCAGCATTTGAAATAGATTTGAAAGATGCATTTCAGTCCAAATCAAGAAGTCTTTACCCCTTCATCTATGGAGATCTATTTCCATTACCATTGCCCCTGCACCATGGATGATCTGTTTCTGATATTGCACTATAATGACCCATTTAAAATCACTTCAACTAGTGCAATAAACCTGCACAAATCTGGACAAAACTTGATGTGATAGATGGAGATTGATGCCATTTTGTTGTTGTTGCTTGGTCCTTGACAGGCAATTACGTAGATATAGTTAAAGTTTTAAAGACAAAATTTTTCAGAATTATTTATAAGAAAGTTTATAATTTATTGGCCCACTTTCTTCAGATGTAGTATAGACAAACCGAAAATAATCATTCCCAGTGACCTGCTTACTGTATATTAAAAACCCTATGTGACAGCATTTGGAAATTCAAGATTGGACTGGATATTGTATATAGATATATTGTGTATATATGTTTTTTGCAATGACTTACATAGGAGTTTGTGCAAGTTATAATGAAGCAGCATAATAGCGGATTTATAGACAAACAACATGAATTCCATCAAGTATGCTGGTCGCTATCTTTGGTGACTTAGAAGTTTGTATAATAGAACATTCCACTCACTGTGTGTAAGGTTCTGGAATCCACTCACTGTGTGTAAGGTTCTGGAATCCACTCACTGTGTAAGGTTCTGGAATCCATTCACTGTGTGTAAGGTTCTGGAATCCACTCACTGTGTGTAAGGTTCTGGAATCCACTCACTGTGTAAGGTTCTGGAATCCACTCACTGTGTGTAAGGTTCTGGAATCCACTCACTGTGTGTAAGGTTCTGGAATCCACTCACTGTGTGTAAGGTTCTGGAATCCACTCACTGTGTGTAAAGTTCTGGAATCCACTCACTGTGTGTAAGGTTCTGGAATCCACTCACTGTGTGTAAGGTTCTGGAATCCACTCACTGTGTGTAAGGTTCTGGAATACACTCACTGTGTGTAAGGTTCTGGATCCAGCTTTAGCCACCCCCCTTACTGTCAAGTAACCTTAGAATAAGTGAAGAAAACTGTCCTTTTGTGCCATGTCTCTGATTTCTGCTGTGATGCTGCATTGTATCTTATCTTCAATAATTAGTTAGACAATCTATCCAACAATCAGAATGGCTGGGGATACTGTAGCTTTAAGTGAAAAGTTTTTTTTGTTTGTTTTTTTTTTCAGAGGTGCAGGATCAAGTCAATTTTATTAAAAAGTTACATGAGTAATATAATTCTACAATACAGCAAAGCATTGTGCCAACCACCACAAAAAAAAAAAAAAAATTTGACTGCTGTATAGTTTTTTGGAATTGTGTTCATAGACATCTTGTGTAGTATTTGTAACTGAAATAAAGTGTTTTTCACTGAGAATCAAAGGTGTTGCTTTTCCATGTGGTAATACAATATTATGACTGATGTATATTCCACTTTAATATTTTAACAAAGTATTTTCATTCACTTGTAAAATGATGTTTGTAATGAACACAGTGCCACCAAAAAACTTGCATATAAATATTATGTACTCCCCTTATGTATTAATAATAAGTGCATAATACATAGTTGTACAGATTTTGGTGAAGCAATCTATGAAACTGAATTTCTTCTTAAATGATTTGCACAAAAAATATTTAATTATACCATACAACTTGTATCCTGCATCCTTTAAAAAAGTTTAAAATCTATCTATCTATCTATCTATCTATCTATATATATATATATATATATATATATATATATATATATATATATATATATATATATATATATATATATATATATATATTGTATTTTTTTTGTGAATGCTACAGTATTGCAAAGAAAGGAATCCGCATGTGGTAAAATGACATGCTGTTTTAAAATTAAGCAAATTCTGCGTCAGGGAATGAATGCATTTCTGTTTGTAATTGTATTTGAGAGCCATATTGAAGTCACTGTGGATCATCCAGACTAGCTGTTTTATTTGCTTTATAGTTTTTTTTTTTGCTTTTAGCCCTTGTGACTGTTGATAATTGATGTCTTTATTCAAGTTATTTTTGTGTGTGATATGATGAATGTAAAAGTGTGCCTGTGCCTGTCTCCCTCTTCACTAAGCTGTTGATATTGAATGTATTCTTTATATGCAAGTGGTTTTATTTGCTTTTACAGTATTTGGCTGTCCAGTCTGAGCTATGGCTAGATTTAGACTAGGGGTTCCAATGTAATTATTCACTATGTTTCTACTGTATTTCATAGCAGCTACAGTTTGAATCAAACAGTCTGTATTGCAAGCTTTAGATAGTTTGTTTGGTGTAAGCTTTCGATAACTGTATAACAGCCAAATACATTCTGTAATACATTTTACCTATGAGTTAATACACTAATTCTGTAGATCCTATTTTTCTTACTGAAAATAAAACCCAAACCACTTCACAATTATCTCCAAGAACACATTGATCAATAAAGACCAGCGCACCATTAAACTACTCCATGTCATTCACCTGCCAATCGGGAAACCCTCTGTTATGAGGACCACTCATGAAATACACATTCATCCAAAAATGTATTCCTAAACAGGGGGAAAGGAACAAACAGAACCATTATGATATATTTATAATAAAAGAAAGTGTTTATAATTAATGAAACAACATATATTTTAGGGTTATAGGATGGTGAATGTCTGTATGGCGGTAAATTGGCAGGAGTTGAAGTGAACGGATCAAAGCTGAAAGCTGAGGCCTGTTTAACCACTACGAGTCTTGATATACCCACACACAGACATTCGCCATCCCATAACTATTATGTACTGCTTTATTATTAATACACAAGTTACAAATCCAGCTATATTTGTTTTCTAATCATGCACTCTGATTGGCTGAAAAGATCCTGAGCCGTCTATAATAACAATTAAATGCAGAAAAGCTTCCAGTTACTTCTGTTTGATATCAATTGACAATCCTACTGTACCTATAACCACACAGGTGGAATAACAGAGAGACTCAGGAACATCAGAGGCAGACTATATGGGTAAAAATGGGTAAGAAAACACCAGTGAGGCCTTCCTGTTTGCTAGAGCGAACAATCGATTCCTTTTATTATTTATTTCTTAGCAGACGCCCTTATCCAGGGGGACTTACAATTGTTACTACAAGATATCACATTATTTTTACATATAATTGCCCATTTATACAGTTGGTTTTTATTGGAGCAATCTAGGTAAAGTACCTCACACAAGGGTACAGCAGCAGTGTCCCCAACCAGGGATTGAACCCACTACCCTATGGTCAAGAGTCCAGAGCCCGAACCAATACTCCACACTGCTGCAGACTCCAAGGTAAACACAGCATCTAGATGTATAATGCCTTTCTTTGCAGCCATTTGCTGTCTTAGATTGAATACCACCTACTTGTAATTAGAACCAATAAACCAGCAAAGCTCTTCAATCATTATTATTGACTTTCTTGTTCATGATCATTTCTTTCTTTAGTGCTTGGAGGCAATGGAGTGAAATGAACTTCCAGGCATCTCGGTGCTTCATAGAAGGTGGAACACAATGTAGGTATTAAGAGATGCCAAACGGGTTAATTGATTATTCTGATTTAGGGCTCCCCACAGACTTTAACACCCAGGTGAGGCCCATTGATTAGGCTGATTTCCCATTCCAATTGAAATAATTGAGGAAACATCTGCTTGAATTCGGGATGGTTGTCGCTCTCCATTCAGAAAAGCAGACAGATAGCAACAATCGGCACAATGCAAGCAGTTGTTTCTTCAATGGTTTTAACTAGATTGGTAAATAAGTCAATTTTTGTAACCCTAACCTGGGTGTCAGAGCTTGTTTGCTGCTGTGAGCTTAATCTAAATCAACAAATAATTGATTTGTGTAGCTTTAAAATCTGGAAACACCAAAATCAAAATGAGCTTGTCAAAAGATTTACGATTCTCAAATCCACAACTCTGACACCCTATTCACACAACCTGAATAATAATAATCATCATGTGATTGTGCATGAAGTGAACTGCAGACAGGGGGTTTCAATCACACTTTATTATTATAGGTACTGTGGATAAAGAATCAAAGCAAGCCTATTACATTCCAAAGGTACCCCCTTCAAAGGAGTCAGAACATTCCTATTTTAAAAGACTGCTAAATGAACATTTGAGTTTTAACAGCTGCAATTATAATTACAGTTGTATTATTATTATTATTATTATTATTATTATTATTATTATTATTATTATGTATTTCTTAGTAGACGCCCTTACCCAGGGCGACTTACAGTTGTATACAAAAAATACATATCAAGAATTACAGTTCAATTAAGAGCAAGATACAAAATACAATGACTTCAGTCCTAATAAGGAAACCGAGCCCAAGAATCCATGTTATTAGAGAGAATGACCCCGTCATGCACAGTGAAGCAGCTTTGCTATTCTCCTTCCATATTCTCTATATGATCCCCATCCTCATGCAAACCTCTATTTAGAGTGCTGTATGACAAGAATGAACACAGCCCCGTCATGCAAAAAGCTCTCTTCACATGATATTCGAAGTAAGGTACATTGTAAAATGGAAGGTTATTCCAACATTTTGTGCATAAAACATCATCAAAACCATAATTTTACTATGAGTTTAATAAGACACATCTGAGCTTGTTACCTATACACTATGTCTAATCAAGCTTGTATTAAAACCTGTCTATTTCTATTTTCCTGTCTATTGGTTTGGTGAGCATGACACTCGACTAAATATCAAATGTTATTTCGTGCAGAAAAACCAGACTTTGAAATCATTCTTTGAATAAATTCAGTGTCATTTATTTAAATGGTTTCCCAGCTAGAGGTCCACAGGTGCTTGGTTCCTATGGAGATGGCGGAGGTAGAGAATAATGCAGCTCAGGGATGTATGCGTAAATGTGTTGACTGGGTTAATTTGCCATTACTTTTTAGTTATTAGTCCAGGCCAGTATTCTATTTATGTGGGTGTTTTTGCTACAGTTTAGTAATTCACAAGATCCAAGGTATTAAAATACTGATTTTCTATTAGTATTGGAAAAATGCTCAGGGCAAAAAACCTCCATCCAATTAAATTAACGTTTTTCCGGGGGGGGGGTGGGGGCACAATATTTATTTAAATTCAAGGAATGCGTTATTCTTATAAGTTCCCCAAATTATTTTCTATTACACTTTTTCACATAGACTGGTTTTATTGAATTATTCTACAAACACTAGCTATATATCGCCACCTAGAGATTTGGATATTCCACTGGCATAAAAATCAATGATGATTCTACATGGATAATATATAAATATTTAATTTACAAAAGACATTATTAATTCGAAGCTTAGGCTATACAAATAGGATCTCTGCATTATTTAATAAGCAAGCAGGGCAGGTTGCAAAAAGAATTGTTTAGTATTTATTATTCCTTCGTGGCCTGATGCACTTCACTTAAGGCAATAACACTATTTATGATTGAAAGCTATGGGAAAAAAAAATATTCATGTAGGCACGTGCTGATAGAAAAACTGAAATATTTACAGCATAGGCAACAAAAAGTCATATTGACAGCTGCTTGAAAAATATCCTTTTAACATTTCAGATTGGAAATGTATTAATTAACAGAGCAGGACAATCATAGTATCTCGCTTTCTAAATATGTTCTTGAACTCCTAATAATCAGAGTTTGAGAAACCCTATTAGGATTCCATTATTATAGCAGCAAATAGACATGAACAGAATCTATTACAAACTGGTCTTGATATCGCAGTACTGTTAGGGGTAGTGTTGCATAGGTCTATAAAATGGTCATGTATTTAGTTACTCTGCTGTCGCAATGGCTCTTTTTAGACTGATAGTACAGTATTAAGAGATACAGCATTGTAAATCCAGTGGCAGTCTCCCCCTAGTGGACATTTGACCTCATTCTTATGGTTGCACTTGCTGTTTTTTTTATATTATTATCATCATCACCATTCTGGGAGTAAGATGCTGTTATCAAAGGGCAAAGGCTTTACATAAGTTGTTGGTGTGTTTTTTTTACAGTTGCCTTTAAGCTCAGTTCGCTCCACCTGTTGTATGATATAGCACACAATTTAAAGTGTGGGTTCAGAACATTACACTGTATGTACTCCCCATGTAACCTTGTGCTGTGATTCTATCAAAAACATACCACAGTTCAGCTATATAAAAAAGGGGTCACCTGTTCCTGTTTCCCCTGGATCGTCCTAGTTTTGAGGAAGGTGTCCTGGGATTTCAATATGCCTTCTTGGAACACTAAAAGGTACTTCATTTTTTAAAATTATCCCATTTTGAATCTTATGCTTCAACATCCATGAAGATAAGGTTACTACAGCAACACCGCCAATCCTGTAAGTTGAGCACAAGTTAAATAAATCAAGTTAACATTACTACAACAGACGCACAGTATTAATTGGTTGTCAATACTATAATGGTAATATTAGCAATGTTACCTATTTGATGACTGTACGAATTCTATAGTATTTGCAGCTACCCTTTGATCTTGCGCAACTTGTGACCTAGGCTGTTGACATCTGCTTTCATATTAATTTGACAGCAAGCCTGAAATGATATTCATCCATTATTTGTAAAATATATAGTTTTCGTATTTGGCAGGAGAAAGGCTTTTATTGGGTGCTAAGGCTGGGCCCCTTAAAAGTTTCCCATAGTGAAAGCAAAGCAATGTGTTTAGAAAACCATAGTGAAAGCATGGCAAAGTGTAAATTAGGGTTGTAAAGCACCGAGATGTATGGTTAAGAATTTTTTTTAAAGATGGCAAACAGGTAAAGTATGGCAAATGCATAATAAAACCATGGGTAAAGCAAAAAAATACCGTGCAGAAATGCCGAGGTAAATTTGTGTAAGGGGCCGCTGGTTAAAGAGACTTAAATGCTGGTTGAAGAGCTGGTTGAGCTGGTTTAAGCTTCTCTTTCAGTAAATCTCTATTGTTGTCAACACTCCTAAATAAATGTGGTTGCACCTGTTTTATGTACCTCCTGGCTAATCAATAAGAAATCAGTAAACGTGTGTTCCAATCCCAAACTCTTACAGTATGGTACTGCCAAAGAAAATGCAGTACTGTTTTAGCAGTACAATGGGTTGTTAGTACTTTTTATTTAGTAAGAAAAGGGTTATTCAAATAAGAAAGCAGAAAAGTTTCCCTAGATTCCTTTTTCTTTTTACCCAAAAACCTGTGTATTCTCCTTTACCCGCACAATTCCCTGTTACGCAAATCTCTATGACAACAATAGATTTACTGAAAAGAATAAACGTTTTTCAGACGTTTCACTGAAGCTTGCATGTTTGCTTGCTGCTGTTTTAATTAACATTTACTCGAGAAAAAATTTGTTTGAAAACTTTCGTCAAACAATGCCAAAACTACAAAGCAACAACCCCATCTACTGGATACAGATAGTAGTTAACAAAAACAAAAAATGCTCTCTTGTCATGTGATTAGGGAATTCCTCGCCTGCTCTAATAAGCTTCAAGATCCTGCTTCCTGGTTCCGGTTCCAGGTTGTTGTTACAGTGATGGCGGCGGTGCCAGCTCAATCGCTCCGGGTGTCGGAGATCAAGGACCTGGCTGCACTTTTCGGGAGTTATAGCACCGATGAGATCCGCGGGGTCGAGCGCAAGGTGCGGGGGGAGATCGAGCAGAAGAAGGAAGAGCTGCGGCAGATGGTTGGGGAGCGGTACCGGGACCTGATCGAGGCGGCGGACACGATAGGGGAGATGAGCCAGTGTTCGGAGAGTGTGGTGAAGTCGGTCCAGGATATGTACCGGTACTGTCACAAACTGAAACACAATAAAACCGGGCCTGCCGCCACCAACAAAGTGGAGGTAAGGAGATACAACATATTTTCACATGTAACGTGATTTGAATGTTACCTGCTTTTTTGAAAGGTGAACTCAGACCCGTGTTTCGCAAATAAATATCATTTGTGAGACGATGGTGAAGTTGGCCAGCTTCTTATTTGCCCGCTGAAGTTGGCTTCTTATTTGCCAGCTTCTTATTCGCATCCCGCACATTTTGCAACCCAAATTGAATAAGTAGCTGGGGTATTTCAGGGGTTAAATCGCTCAGGGCCAGTGATTGCAAAGTTGATTCACACAGAGGGGTAACCCCTCTACGTCCCCCATGTGTATTTTTATCCCGGCCCAAAACAGATTCATTTGCAGTTCATTTAGCTCCAGTGCCTTCAAAATCTGTGTCTGTTTTTCCGTGCCTTCAGAGCCAGCATCAGTCCCAGGAGAAGTTCTACAGCATGGCTGCTCAGATCAAGCTTCTACTGGAAATCCCGGAGCGGATCTGGAGCTCCATGGAGTCGGCTCAGTACCTGCGGGCCACCCAGCTCTACCTGCTGTGCTGCCACCTGCACAGCCTGCTCCAGCTGGAGTCCAGTGGGGCCCACTACAGCCCAGTGCTCTCCCGCTTCCCCATACTGGTGCGGCAGGTTGCAGCCGCGGGGCACTTCAGGTACAGCCTCACACATAGTGCTCGCCCGGTTCCTAGTAGCTGGTTAATCGAAACATTTTGTAATGGATCCCTGTTATTCATAATAACAACATGGTTAAGTTTACTTTCCATGCCCTCACCACTCTGCTGTCCTAAATCTGTCTCAGTTTCAATGTCCTCTGGTCCTGGATTCTGTGCTGCATTTAAAGTATTGTCTGGGGTTAACTGTCAACTTTTAAAGCCTAGCTATGACCAAGGCTTAATCAAAATGGGGGTTATTTTTTAAGGATTGGTAAGTTTACATTTTTAGTTCTGTAACTAAACAAACCAATTACATTGTGTGCCTGAGTACTTAAACAGCAGAAATAACAGGGCTAAAACAGAACAGATATTCAAGATGAAATCCAAAAGCAAAGCAAATGTATTGATTTGGAAATGCTAAGTGTGAGGGATTGAACTTTGAATTGACTTGCATGCTGTTGGGTCCACTCCCAGGTCGACCATCCTGCTGGAGAGTAAGTCCCTGCTGAAGGGGAGGGCGGTGTCAGACCAGGCCATCGCTGAGGCGCTCGCGTCCATCATGCTGCTGGAGGACAGCTCCCCCCGACAGGCCCTCGCTGACTTCCTATTGGCCAGGAAAGCCTCCATCCAGCAGCACCTGAACCAACCACACCACGGTAAGACTAAAACAAAGGGACTGAACATTTGTGGTGGTTTGACTGCTTATTTCCTTTTGCTTTAGGTACAGGTTTTTATCTATTTAGTTGAATTGCATTGAGATTTACTGTACTCCAAAGTAGTTTTCCTTCTCTCCCCCAGGCTCTGGTATCAAGGCCCAGGTTTGCTCTCTGGTGGAGCTCTTAGCAACCACCCTTTACCAGGCCTACGCCGTATTCTACACCCCTCCTGAGGGCCAGCTGCCAGACCCCACCCTGAGCTCCGGCCTTCTCTTCACCACATTGGAGACCAGCACCACTCCAGCAGGTAGGAGTGGGCAGTATTTCTGAACTGGTGTAGCCGTTTATCACCTGCAGTATTTGAGATTCAGATAGATGGTGTTTGTATAAGCCACTGCTCCCTCCCCCAATCCCCAGGTAAAGGAGTAAAGGTCCTGCACAATGAGATGAAGTCTGGCAGCTGGTTTAAATATCTGCCGTCCTCCGTCACTGACTTCCAGCCAGTGCTGCGGACCCTAGCTCGCCCCATCAACCAAGACCACCTGAGAGACACCTTGCTGCAGTGGATCAACATGTGAGTGGAACCTGACCACACACAGAGGCCCTGCTGTGATCACTGAGAAAGAAATGGGGCTACCACAAAGTCCCTTTAGTTATCTCATTTACTTTAACACATACTCAAAACCATTCATGCACATATCATTGCTCTTTCATGTGCATATCATTGATCTAGAAAACATATCCTTTTCTTCATCCGTAACTTCAAACGCTCAATCGTAGTTTCCAAAGTTAGGCTTCACCTTGTTTATTCATAAACAAATGGTTACATGTTGTATGACTTTTAAAGCAGGCACAGGTATGGAAATGCCAGCTGTATAAAAACTTAAGTAACACTGCCCTCTTGTGTCTGCAGGTGTAAAGAGGATATCAAGTCGGGGATCTCTAGCCTGCTGGTTTACGTGAAAAGCCTGAAGGGGCTGGCGGCTATCCGGGATGCGGTGTGGGAGCTCCTGACCAGCGAGTCGCTCAGCCAGCACTGGGGCATCGTGTGCCAGAGACTGCTGGAGCACCCCTGTCCTTCTGGGAGGACTTCCTACAGCAGCTCTTCCTTGACCGCCTGCAGGTAGGTATCTGTGTAGGCTCAGTGGACAAGCGCCTTGTATCACAGAAAAAGCATTCGCAGTCTCAGCTAGGGAGAAGCTAAATGATATGCCACCTGGAACTTGAACACCACACTGACAGTAAACAGGAATCTCACTGTGGTAATACGTAGCAAACTCTACTTACTGTTACTGTCATACCCGCCTCAGGCGTGGCTAATGGTAAAACATAACCCATTTACTCAAGTGAGTCTGAGGGATGAGGACATTGATCAGCAATAAAGACAATAAAGGACCTAAGCTTTCATTCAATAGAAAATGTGACAAGCATGTCAGTTACAAAAAGCAAGCAGAGACGGCTTCAAAATGTGTTTATCGCTTTATTTAATTCTTTTCCACACTGATTGTTCTTTTTCAACCCCCAAGGCACTGACTAAAGAAGGGCTGGACGGGATCTCAAGCAGCTCCAAGCAGCTGCTGGTCTCAGCCCTGCAGGAGCTGGCAGCCAGGCCGGCGCCGGGGGGGCAGGGTAGAGCAGTGCAGTTCGAGTATGACATCGCCTCCTTCCTGTGGTCCGAAGCCCCCAACGACCTGCTGAGTGATGCTGCCTGGGTGAGCGTCTCCAACCGCAGCCACCTTCTCAAGAGCGGTCTGTCTATGAAGGCCCAGGCCCTGACTCCCTGCATCCAGAGCTTCTGTGGCTCCCTCGACTCCAAACTCAAAATCAAGCTGGACGACCTCCTGTCCTACTTGCCCCCTGAAAAAATCTGAAAGAATCCGCAGACCTGCCCGCTAGCTCCCAGCTGAGAAACTCTGCCTTCGACCGCCACGCAGACGCCAGTACTGTGGAAGAGTCTCTCCGGGAGCACTGCCTCTCCTGTGTGCGCTACATCCTCTCCTGTGTCCAGTTGGAGCTCAAAGCTGCCCAGGATAGGCTGCAGAGCTCCAGCAGGTACTCTCCCGTAGACAGCAGCCTCAATTCGGTCCTCTTCATGGCCCGGCTTTGTCAGTCCATGGGAGAACTCTGTCCCAACCTCAAGCAATGCATCATGGGGAAAGCAGGCTATCATGTGACCACGGAGACGTTGCGTGTAGGGAAGAAGCTGGGGAAGGGCAGCAGCAAAGCACCTGAGGTGAACCCCGCCCAGGCCAGGTGGCAGGAGGTGAGGGAGGAGCTTCTTAAGCACAGCATGGAGGCCTATCGCATCTGGAGCATCACTGTGTCCAAGGTCAGTTCAGTGTGGGCATCTGTAGTTAGGGGTGCATCAGCTGGAAGTATATGAAACTGTCTTCTCAATCTCCTGTTGTACAGTGTGCCCCATGTACACGATCAGGCTGAATAATGAAAAGAGCATATCGTGCATAAACAAACCTCATACAGTCTGATTTGTCATGCTTGCCTCCATAACTTGAAAACCACAGTGGTTTTCCTGCCAAAGTCTACACTGTTTGCATGTGATACAGAGCGGTGTGCAGAGTACATGCATGTTGCTCAGTCCAGCTGCTGGCATTTGATGTAGAAGAATCCCATGGAGGTACTGTAACAGCTGTGCATGTTGAAGTTGTGTTTTCTCTCAATCGGTCTCTCCCTGCAGGCTCTGGTTCATCGCTTCACACTGATACTCCACTCAGACACTGCAGGCTCTATCCTGGCAACAGCCACGAACTGGGAGGAGTTAGAGATCCAGGAGGAGACAGAGACAGGGAACAGCGTCACTTCAAAGATCCGTCTGCCTGTGCAGGTGAGGAGTGGCAGGACCTGGTTAAAGTTTATGCTGCGAGAACAGCTGGACAAATAGACAGAATTACATTTGCATTCTTCAGATGCAACCAGTTTCCTTGGCTCTATTTTTTTTATTTATACGTTTCTCCCCCAGCCATCGTGGTATGTACAGTCCCTGCTCTTTCATTTGTGCCAAGAGGTGAACAGGGTCGGAGGTCACGCCCTGCCAAAGGTGACCCTGCAGGAACTGCTCAAGGGCTTTCTGGATGAGCTGATCCCAGCATACAACGAACTGACTTCAAACAAGTACAACAAGGTTGGTGAATTCGTACTACACTGGACAAATTAGGAGTTGATGTTACAAAGATACAAAAGGTGGTCAGTAGAGATTGAGATACTGAAGACACTCAATCATGAGATAAAGTTGTACTTAAACAAGAAGCCAATTGTGGATCTGTTTTATGACCTTACACTTACACTTTGTCCTCTGAGGGCTGTTTATACTGTATCACCACTCATTTCACCTGGAACCTATTCAGCTGGGGCCAGTTTTTCAAAACTTGCAATCTGGATAAAAATGTTCAGAATTTTGTAATCCTATATTTTGTGATCCAAATTACAAAATATAGGATTACAAAATCTGGATCACTGTAATCCAGATTACAAATTTAGAAAAACGAGGCCCTGGAGGTGAACCCACTGCTCCACCTAGCTAGCAGATTTGAATTGCAAGTTTCTCTCCTGTCCCCAGCAGGACAGTGCCTTCCCGATGACACAGAACCGATCCCTGCAGCTGGTGTTTGACCTGCGCTACCTCACCATGGTCCTGAGCGCACGGCAGGAGGAGGGTAAAACCCTCCGCACACAGCAAGACCCCAGGTACCGCTCAGCCCTCTCAAGTCAGGACGGCTCCTCGCTCAGCATTGTGTAGCCTAACCTCGATTCTGTCTGCTCTATGTCTGTCAGAATCCAGCAGGTCATTGACGCCTTAGAGAGCCACATTGACCCCTTTGATCTGGATGTCTTCACTCCTCCCCTCAACAGCAACCTTAACCGCCTCTCTCAGAGAACCTCGGTGAGTTCTCCCACCAGCCACCACCTCCCTCACTTCACGGCTCTGACTGATACTGCCTTATAAAATACACAGCAAAGTGTAACCGGAAGCGGGTTGCATTCAGTAGGAAACAGTTCCCGACTTGAAAAAGATTTAAATAGCAACTATTCCTAAGCATTGCGCTCCATAAAAATGCCATTTTACTATATTTAGGGACATGTTTTAAGTGTAAAGACACATTTTCAAAGAACTAGCAAGTAAAGGGGAAGTTTCATTATTGCTGCTTGTTATATTCCATTCAAATATTTATTTTCCTCTCTGAAAATGTTTTTGCACTTGCTTTTGGACCATTAGTTCTAGTTATAGAGTCACTATTCACTATTAAAGCATAACTAGAATACACATGCAATCCAGTGCTTTTCAGTAGCACATGCAGAACAGAAACTATTGGTGGTACCAGTTCAAGCAGGTTCTGATATTTCGCCAAAAAGAATTGCTGTAAATTTACACGCAAAGAGCAAACAGCCAAGTTTGTGCACCCAGACTAAACAATGAGTTTGTGTCCCTGTGTTTTGGGTAGGTTCTTCTGGGGCTGCTCACAGGCACAGAGAAGATGTTCACCAGCCGCAGCACCAATGTCAACTCTCAGGAGCCTTACAATATCCTGCCCCTCTCCTCTAGCCAGATCCGGTGAGTGGGGAACCATCTACTGCATGTACCTGTAACAGCTGCTAGAATTGGTACATAAAGGGGGGAAATCACAAAACATTTTTCTTCAAGGAGAAACAACTTGAAATAACTGGAGAATACCTAAGTGCTCTTGAATGAAATGCCTGGCTTCTCTTTTACTTTATTGTATCACTTCAATTGGTGTTTTTCTCCTTTCAGAGGAGGTTTAATTGGTTCAGTGGCAGCCTTTGTGCTAAGGCTTTAGGAGGAAAGCTGTTTTTAAAAGCAGGTATTATTTGCAACTAGTATGAATGGAATGCAGGATATTTCTGCTTTTTTCTGTTTGATAAATCTGTGCTTTTTTCACATTTCGGATTAAGTAGTTCATTTAAATGTCAAAAAAGAGAAATGATCATGCCCTCGACTTCTGACAAATTCACAAATGTGCCCATGGCTAAAAAGCTTACTGGACCGCTGGGCTAGGAGGTACTGGGTGAAGGCACTAAAACGATTTCTTTCCAGATTCGGGCTCTTGCCGCTGAGCATGTCCAGCTCCCAGAGAGCCAAGTCAGCCAGCAGGGGTTCAGAGGTCAAGAAGTCCCAGGTTAGTACCAGTTAAGAGCGGCTAGCAATGTGTTTGGTTAAGTCACTACAGAGAGTTGAGGAGGTTTCATTACACAACACCAGATGTTTCTGGATTCAAGATAATAATGTATCACTTCAGTTAAGAAAGAGCACAATGTTAAAGTGCTCAAAGTCACATGGTATGACCTTTCAATTACCATTTTCAAGTTATGTCGCGTGCATTCTGCCAGTGAAATGAGTTTGCCAGTGAAATGAGTCAGTGTGGTCCAGTGGTTAAAGAAAAGGGCTTGTAACCAGGAGGTCCCCGGTTCAAATCCCACCTCAGCCACTGACTCATTGTGTGACCCTGAGCAAGTCACTTAACCTCCTTGTGCTCCGTCTTTCGGGTGAGACGTTGTTGTAAGTGACTCTGCAGCTGATGCATAGTTCACACACCCTAGTCTCTGTAAGTCGCCTTGGATAAAGGCGTCTGCTAAATAAACAAATAATAAATAATTGCTTTAGGACTGTGCTCTCTCTATTCTATTTGTGCCTTCTGTAGCCTGAACTAAGAGCACATATAACCTGTGAAATCGAAGTCTCGCAGTGTGTGAAGGAGATGTATGTATTCAATGCTGCTGTTTTCCTTTGCTCTGTTACATATCTGGTTGCAGCTCCATTGAGATGCCTCCTTATGATCTGCCCTGGATTCTCATGTTGGTACGATGAGCTCTGTGTGCAGTGTACTTACGGCATGGGGAGGGAGAGGGAGGGAGAGAGAGGGAGAGAGAGTACCCCCTCTCCTCGTGATCGTAAACTCTTTGCATGAAGCTGTGTTTTGTTGCACTACACTGTGTCTGGTTTCTTTGCCTTTAAAAGTTAGGCTAGGTCTTTTAGAAGCCATTCTAATGTAGTGAGCGCAGTATCATTTTGTTAACAGCTGATGGAGCTATAGCTATAGAAACCAAACTACTTGAGGAATTACTCGAACAGTAAAGACGGTAGACTTGGGGAAAGAGTTATGGAAGCATGTGAAGATTTTTGTTTGTTTGTTTGATTATTTAAATCTGTTACAAGAAGAAAAGATTACAGTTTTCAGTTCCAACTCTGCTATGCTCCCTATGTCAGGAAAGTAAAAAAAAAAAAAAAGGTCGTCCTTGCGTACAAAATGTCGCTTGTCATAAATTGATAGGCAGCTTTGCAAAGCTGGTGCCCAAAAGCATCGTAATTGCAAATTGTTACAAGGGAATGGTGAGAAGGTGGAAAAAAAACATGATTGGGATCCTTTCATTGCAGGGTTTATAGTAAGTCTCTGTGGATGTTTAGCTCTATAAAGTTGCGTGGTTCAAGTTTGTCCAATTAAGTTTGTCGTAAAACACAGACTGAAAGTCCCAACTTTAACTGGGGGTATATAAAGCAGTGACTGACTTGACCTTGCTGCTTTTAAGCTATGTGATTCTTCTGTCTACTGATGCTGTAGCTCAGCCTTCCCCAAAGTCCTATGAAATTCATATTGACTGTAAACTGCAGCGAATCCTAATACTTAAAACTCATAAACCTTGCTCCGTAATGACCTCATCATGCACGTCCCCTTGATTTTGGGCAGTGCTACCTGAGAATTAAGTAACAACGTTCTTCCTCCAATGTGATGTCTCTTCACAGAGGGCTCCTGTATCTGCTCCCCGAGTCGAAGAAACGTTCCGACCCGGAAATCTGTTCCGCCAGCTTGCATCTCAGGAAGAAGAGCCGGCCGCGCCCTCCCTCTTTAAAATGGGCTGGCTCTCCAGCATGACCAAGTGAAGAGAAGCATTTCCAGCCAGCCACGAAAGTTTTAATGAATGTACAAAGTTTCTTATAAAATGTATATATTAATTACAAAGGTTTACCTTGTCTTCTTGTGTGTAACATTGTTCCTATATATGATTACCAACACTAGGCTATCCTTTCTTTATCAGGCATGCCCTCCTAGGTGTCTTGGCTGCTCTCAACCAATTACGTTTCCTATTTCCACGTTTGTCGTGTTTCATTAATTGTTCATCACTAGATGCTGATGCAACAACGTTCTAAAAATTGTAGGTGCAGAGATCAGGGTTGGGGTTGATTTTCCTGTTTTTCAATTCCAGTTCCTTTTTAAAATCGATTCTCAATTCCAATTCCTTGGAGACAATAAAAATTGTTGTGATTGTTCGACTGCTTTCATTTTGAAACCAATTTAATTGACTAACAGCGACTTCATTAAGTAATTTCTTCCCATTGTAAGAAGCTCATTTTAACAGAATACTGCTAATTACAATTTTGATCAATGATGTGTTGGAATTGATAAAAAGGGAATTGGAATTGAAAAACAGTAATTGACCCCACTCCTGGTAGAGACCATAATTTGTCAACAATAAAGCTGTCTTCAAAGTATACTTTTTATTTAGGCACTTGCACAAACCAGATGTTTCAAATTCCGCTTGAATGTGGAGGAATTCCATATTTTACATGTAAACAAAACAAAAAGATTCACTTACTGTGTACAAATCTTGTTTAATGGAATTTGTCACGGTACAGCATTTTTCTAACTTCATTTACATTCAAACAGTTATTATCCTTTGTTTCCTGACAGGAAAACGATATGAAAATAACAGTTCACATCTATAAGGAATGTCACAGTAGTCTTCAATACATCAGTATAAAAACATCATACACTTATGAAAACAATAAATACTAATTTACATTATCTACAGCCAATGATTAACCGTGTATATTTATTTACAGAATTAAAAAAACTGACTACAGACTTGGTGAGTCATGTGCATGAAAATGACACGATGGCTTGCCATACATTACAGTAACAGAAGCTACCTTCAAGCCCCCCACAGCCAATCAAGTAGAAGAAAGTAAAACTGACTTCATCAAACCTCACAAATACATGCTAAGTACAGACATACAGATGTGTGTGTAATCCCAGTAAGAATTATTAAACAATGACTGAAATCCATTCTGCCCTGCATAATCAAGATTATATTTGTTTCATGCAAAAGTATTTATTTCATTGAGTTAGTGACGGATCTCTTGATTTCACAGTATACATGAGAGCCTAACATAAAAACACTTTTGAATGGAACACACATGAACATACTGGACTTCATGTAGCTACTTATATCTATTTAGTTCTTTAATGGCCTTTACTGGGAAGAAGTCCTTGAATGTGGTATGGATCCCCAGTGTGTTGTGTATCAGCTAGCCTTGCCGCCTTCTGTGATGGTCTCCCAGGGACAGATCACCTCTTTCACTGTGTTGTTCTTCACAGAATTGGGACAGTCCTCCTCCTCGTCCCCGGAGTCAATGGGGTAGATTCTGCACTCGGACGGGATGTCCACTTTGATCTGAAAGAAGCTGTGACCAATAACCAGCAGACATTAGTAGCCAAAAAAAATTGGTTCACATTATGAGTTAGCTGATCAAACTTGACAAGAATTAGGCAGTCTACTACCACTGTGCTGCAGTGTCAGTGGAGCGCCAGGGTGCCTACTTTACCCCTGAAAAAAAACCCTGGAGGTGCTAAGTTTAGAACCTAAGAACAATTTGAAATGAGGAGGCTATTTGGTCCTCATTTGGTTCCTAGTGTCTGGTTCTTAAACTCTAATCAGCAACATGACTAGCTGACACATTCCATACCCTCACCACTCTCTGTGTAAAGAAGTGTCTCCTTAGCTCTGTATGTAGATTTGTATCATAGATGCACTGTGCCAAGGATCATGAAGAAGATCTAGAAAGCAGGACAGGTTTCAGGACTTACTTGTTAGTCTTCTTTGGTTTTTGTTGCCCTTGATGATGATGATGATGATGTTGTTGAGGCTGCTGCTGTGGCTCGCCATTCAGAGGTTGCACTCTGCTGCTGTTGACGGCTGGGCACTTGGTTGAGAGTGTGGCGAAGATGGGAGAGTTGGAACAGCCACGTTTCAGGAAACGGCTGAAGGAGAGAGCCACGCGCGATTTGTGTGAGGGCTGCTTGGTTTCCTCCACCGCGGCCGTGCTGGAATCTGAGCTGACCGACATCTCTGTGCTCTCGGCGATGGAGAGGAACTGAGTCGAGATGGAGCTGGGTTCAAACTTCCTCTCGGAGGCAGGGGTGCTCTCGATGGCCACGCAGATGGGCGAGGAGCAGGCGGTGCTGTTTGGCAGGGTCATGAGGCCAGGAGATGGGGGAGGGAAGTCGCACAAAGCGGTGCCAGTCTGGGAGGTCGGCTCACAGAATCCGGTATACACAGTCAGGTGAGGAATAGGAGCTGTGAACTTACACAGCTACAGGGGAGAGGGAAAGGGTCTAGTCAGGATACACAGGGAGAAGAAAGGATACTGGAACCATTCTGTGCAGGACCATTTAGAATTTGTGCTTAAAAAAAAGACTAATAATATGTATCCTGCTCTAGCTTGCTGATTGCTGGTGTTGGAGGCATACTATGTTGGTATCTTTGCATCGATTATAGATCAAAGGGTTTAATAAGAAAGTTGTCTCCCAAGAACAGTGTTATCTATTTTCTTGGATTGAGGAAGACGGATCAGTTTAAATTTTAGACGAATGGGCAATAAATGTTCCACCTCCAGTCTTACGTTCCTAGAAAATAGATTACATTTCGGAGTACTTAATGAAACAATTTGCGTCAAGCAACAGAGGTGAAAACACAGATGCAGCATGGAGACACAGAAATAAAATGGCACAAAAACACAAGAACCGAAGACTGGTTTTACAACATGGACTTTATTTGATGGATGGGTGTAGGACACACAGTGTACTTAGAGAAATACAGCATACAAGAGAAACATGTCTGGTGAGGATCGTGGTCAAGAAAGACATTCAACAGAAGCCTTTCTGGTAAGTGAGACTTCAGTCAGATGTTCAATTATGACTGGAACAAATTGCATGCAGATGAAAAATAACCAAACCAAAACAAGGCTGCCTGCATCCAGAAGATGTTTTCCAAGATTGGTTAACATTTGGATGCTCTGAATTAAATTAATATGGAATAAAAAGTGATCCTAGCTGATACTATTAAAATGCATCAAAAACAAAACCCATTTGTTGCATGCTCTGAATGGGAATTACATTTAAAATTTTCATTTGAAACCTATTTATTAGAACTTTTTTCATAGCAGTATGCAGTGTTTAATTAATTACTTAATACATTCATTAATTAAAACAATTGTATACATGTAAATGATTTGATGACTGTGCATTAATAGTCATAAAACCCTTTCATTTCAATAGTTTTATTATTTGTAAGCATTTTAAATACAAAGATTGGAAAAAACATTAAATTGATTAAACGAAACCCTGTGGTTTAGCTTCTAAATAACCGAGAAAGCCAGTTTGCATAGTTTTTTTTTTCTTCTAAATATACTATATATTAGTAATACTGCATGTTCTACCTTTCTGTGATCTATGACATATATCTTACAGCACTAAAATTATTAGACAAGTTACAGTCTTGTGGCTGGACAGTGCCGTTCCCACAGGGATAGTGTGCTGTTCCTCATGGGGAAAACTGCAGCGATCACCTTCTGTTGAATAGACTGCAGTTACAAGAACAAACTGCTTATTTCTGTGGAAAGCAGCACCCTCTACAGCCTCCAGATCGTAACAGCATATGAGAATTAGAATACTGCCCCTTTAAATCCCTGGTACGCTATAGTCTGGAGCCTCAGCAATTAATGATCAGAAATGTATTAACAGACTTTCAAATAATATTCCAATGGCTTGAATACAAAGTCTAATTGCTTCATAAACTGATTGGATATGCAAAACCTTAAGAAATCTTGTAAGAATAATAATACTAGCAGTAATCATTTATTAGAAGCCATTAAAATGTGTTATGATTTGGATTTTTGGATAATCAAGTGCCAGCTATAAATAAATAAATAAATACACTTAATTGACATACAGATTTCACCTACATGTAGTTACCGTTTACTAATATTTACTGCATGTACTTCACACGCAATTCTGTGATTTTGAGGATGTTTTAACAAAGTTATTTGCCCGCTCATATCATTTAAGTACCTGTGCTCAATAACATAACAAACATGCAAACATGCAGTGTACTTAAGGTACCTGTATTTTGAAGTGCATCCAATAAACACATTAAATAAATAAAATAGGCTTGAGGCTTGTGAAAGGGTGTGCCTGTACCTGTGTATCACCTGCCATTTCCCTGGATGATTTACAGCAACACAACCTTTAAAAAAATATATATTGTAAATATATTTATATATAGTCCCCTCCCACCCCACCCTGGAGGCCTGTCCCTAGACCAGGAGGTCTATTTTTGCACAGGCTCCTGTTTGACCTGATTGCGGCGGTCGAGTTTGCTCATGACCTGGGTGATGTCGACGGGTCCCGTGGCGGCTGCCTTGGCTCTAGCCTCCTGTTCCAGCTGTCTCAGGATGACCGGGCTCGGACTGGACCTGCGGTGCCGCTTGTTGAATGGGAACTTGCTCTCACTGTGCACGGGGGAAAAACAAAACACAGGGAGATGGGAAGAACGTCTGCAGCGATTTAAAATACAGGCCCAAGTGACCCGCAAATGTATATTATAACCCTCAGACCCGCGACAGTCATTGTACAAACTGCAACATAAAACTTAAATGGAAGGTCCTATTAATTTTGTAGCCTCACATCTGGTGTGTAGAGACCTTCACCATCATGGTTTTACATAAAGTATGCCAGTTACACCACCTCCTTATGTTTGCTTTGGACCACAACTTGCTTACAGTCCACCACTGAGAAACAAAGCAAAACATCAAAAACTTGTACACTCGATGTGCTCTGTAGTAATCGCTTCATTGTATCCTATGAGCTCCCCCACTTCTGCTCTTTGTCTGTCTTACCTGATCTTGGTCGGCTCAGGAAGGATGGCCTTATTCAAGCTTTCTTTAAATATAGGGGACTTCATATAACGACCGTAGGAATCCTGTAATCAGGAAACAAACACTGTGATATCTACAGAGCACGACTAACACAAAAATCCAACTCCTCTCACTGATTTAAAAGGTTTTCCTTCCTAGCGACACCCTGTTCTAGTGAAACCTTGCTACATACCAAAAGTATTTTATCATTGCAATCAAATACAGAATATTTTCAATCTTGCATTGGGGATTACAGCTCCATGTTGATTTCCTGGAAAAGCACCAAAACTGAAATGAATGAAAGCAGTGTCACAAATACTATAATCTTTTCAATATGTGTCTGCGGAAATCAGAATCCAGTTGAAATGGTATTTCACTGTTCAGTAAATACGGAAGTAGGGATTCCTGTTTAGCCCCCACATACTATCAAGTAAACGTAGTGACTGTAAAGCTACATAGTAACAGATATAAAATGAAACCTTCTTCATGAGCATGTAGATGTGCGACTGGGCAGCGTCCAGTACATAGCGGTGAGGGTGTTTGAGACCCTTCACTGTGATGTCCATGGTCTTGCCATCGATGTTAATCCAGCGCCTGGCCCCAGGAGCCAGAAAGGTCCTGAAACAGAATACCAGGAATATGCTAGTCACATCGACTGTAGATCTGTTTTAAGAACAATATTCTAATCTGTGATCTGTGTTTCGGAGTAAGACAGGGCTATGAGCAGCTGGGAGCGAGAGAACAGAGAGCTTACTTGTACACTTCTTCAGCTTTCTCTTTCACTTTCGACTGGTCGCCATACTTTAAATCTTCACAGGCTTCCCAGAATGCCAAGTTCTCACCTTCAATCAAAAAAAGATGTGGTTTCATTCACAGACTATCCCAGCAGCTTGCTTCCAGAAGCAGGCATTGCCGGCTGTAGGAGTAGTTGCCAGCAGACCTGGGGTAAATTCTATTTAGAATTACAGCAGAATTGTTTGCTGAAATTACAATTACAATTCTATTTTGTTCAATTACACCTATGCTGCAGTAATTACAATTACACTCAAAAGTAACAACTACACAATTGAACATGTTTACTCTATTTATTCCAAAGAAATACTATATATATATAAAAAGCATACTATATATATAAAAAAAATTAAACAGAGTCACCAAAAGTGGTTGAAAATGCAAAAACAATGATTAAATAAATGCGTAACTGAACTGTAAATCAATTATACGTTATAATCACCATTACAATTACGCAAGTGTGCCAAGATTCAACTCCAATTACAACTTCATTGTAATTGCAATGAATTCTGAATTGCACAATTGTAATTGTGCCCAGGTCCGGTTGCTGTCCCTCCACTTATACCCACCGCTGAATTCTTTCCGCAAGAAGAGCTGGAAGTCCTGCCGGCCTCGGGGGTCGCTGAGCAGCTCCCTGAAGCTGAAGGTCCAGCGCTCCACACGCAGTTTCGTGGGGACCTCCGACCTGCAGGTTTCAGAAAACTGCCCTTATTCATCTCAACACGTTTTAACTGGACCAGAGCTTTCAATACAAACACAGTTACACCACACGCTCTAAAAGAAGTGTGCCTTGACATTCAATACATTTAAACGCTCCATATATTTGTCAAAAAATCATAACAGCACATACATAAAGCAAGCTTAAGGGACACACACGTGCAATTATAACATTTTTTTTTTAATTTTTTTTTTACAAAATTAAACCTGTTCAAGCCTTATCATTACAACACAGTGGAAGGTATTGTACAGTTTCTATACTGTAAAATAGGCATGTAATATAGTACAGCACTGTGTACTGTATAATAAATGACAGCACATTCTGTATATTCATTGTTTAAGACTTACAAGGGAGCATTCAAGTCCCAGAACTGTGTGTCATCAGTAAGCCACGGGTTGCTGGGCAGACAGCCAGTCATGATGGGGTCGTGGTTGCAATACTGTTCACAGTACTTGACAATCCTTCAGGAACACAAAATTAAACCAATTAGCTGCTACTCAAAAAAAAAACTGCACACAGATATTATTAGTTCTGTTTGCTGGATTTTAATATACCAGTAAGAAACCACTAGATATATGATCGAAAACAACTGTGGCCTACCCTCCCAGGGAGACCGAAGACTTGACCCTTGACTTCATCAGTGAATGCTGGTTGAAGATAATCTATTGACAGGACAAAGAAAGAACTTTTGTACAACCTGAAACCTGACAACAGTTTTTAGACAGACATACCATACAAAGGCTTTGTTTATTATGTAGTAAAATTTAAATACTGCTCCTTTTTCACAGCTAGGAATAAACAATTTAGGTGGCAAGTACTGTATGTTCCTTTAAGATAACCATAAAGAATACTAAAAAAAAATAGTTTTAAGATAACTTGAATATTTCAACTTTGGCGAGCTGAATATTCTAGAAGCATGTTAATTAAATTGGCAAGGACTGATCACATGTTATAAGCAGCTAATTCTGCAACATTAATAATCACATTAATAGGTACATAAACTATAAATTAACTTAATCCATTTCTTCCATTTATTAAAAAAAAATGTAGTTACCTCTCTTCTGTACACGTCAAAGGTTTTTTTCTGGAAAAAGGAAAAAACAGGAAACTGTGGTTAAAACATTTCAGAGGTTAAGCGACTTATCACTCCAGTGAAATACCAAAATAATGACTAAACAGCTGGCTACTGCAGCACGAGTAAAAAAAGCATATTGATGGGACCCTTTCTGGACACAAGCTAGAAGTAGAATATTCTATTCAATGTTTCCTGATTATACTGGTCTTCAGCATGGTACGAAGAGAAACTCCACAAGTGAAAGCCCTTGAACAACATGACCATGTTTGTGGCCCCAGGGCCTGAAGGAGCTATAAGCACAATCAGTATTGCATTGACTATGAAAGTACTTGTAGAGAGTGTCAGCCCAACATAATGATGCCACAAGCTAACCCTTGCCTAGCAATCAATGGGCTGGAATGATCATGATATTTGATTAAGGGAAAATCAAATTGTCATGTTACAAAAACCCCTTGAATCTTATCCCTTTTGAGTGCAAATTAAATTTTGGCATAAAAGGACCCCCTGAATTGTGTCCTGATGTGTTAATTTGCATGTTACTAAGGTCAAAATCTGCTGTGTCGGACATGTACAAAAACAGGATTTCAAGCCTGCAAATGTCAGGTGAGAGAAAAGCTGGTAAAAAATAAATAAATACAAGAGCAGCGCTCAAACCGTTTGATCACTAATAAGAACCAGACAATATCTTATGAATAAGTCATAACCTAGCAACAATATATTTTCTTTCTGTTTGAAGGACTGGAGTACTGTACTAGAGTAGCTACTGCTATTGTACTTTGAAACATGCAATTGTGGCTGGAAAGCCTGAAGCTGTTCAAAATGAACGAGCACAATTATTATTCTTCTTTTTCTTTAGAAGATACAGTAAAAAGACAAAAAGGCAGAATTTGAATAGTACAAGGGCAGAAAGGTGTTTTGCACTTCACAAGGGAAGAAAGCAAGGCTCCTGCATGGAGTGTTTGAATTTTAATGTGAAACCAGGAGAGTGCACACATCTGTATGCTTCCATAAACCACTTCAGCTTGTGTCTCAGAAAAAAAGAGCCGATTAAAACATGGCTTATAATATTTTTATTTTAATATATTTAGGGACAGATTCACCACGATTTTTTTCCCCCCAGTGCTTCGACAGCTCAACTATATATCTATTAGATGTTGGCACGAGTAGAAAATCCGGAACTGGGTACCCAGATCTTTTTTGGGTAATGATTAAAAAAAAAAAAAAAAAAAAAATCAATGTCAATTGATTTATGTCAATGTATGTCAATTAAGTGTATTTATTAATTTATTTATAGCTGGCACTTGATTATCCAAAAATCCAAATCATAACACATTTTAATGGCTTCTAATAAATGATTACTGCTAGTATTATTATTCTTACAAGATTTCTTAAGGTTTTGCATATCCAATCAGTTAATATTTTAAGTATTTAAATACTATAATACTTATACATTTAGTAAAGATATCCTGTCATGCAAAGCTTGTTTTAACGTTGTCTTTATTACGCTGACCAGAGACCCGTGCTTACAATTGTATTGTCATATTTTCTACATTTACTTTAAATTCTCAACTTAATAAATCGATACCTGGGTTATAAAAGAGACCCGGTAGCGTCGGGTAATTTAAAACCCGACGGGTACCGGTTTTCGGCACCGTGCCGACCTATCATTGTTTTATGTAATACAAACACTTCTTGTTGTCTCATTTTATACATTTCAGTCTAGTTCTACCAAAATCTGATTCAAACTTCAATGATTGCCCAGTATATTCTTTTAAATTTGTGAGCCAGGTGTTGACAATAAGTCATGGACAACCATTATAAATGCTCTAAGAAACAGACACAGAACCACACTGAAAAAAATATAATTCCTTCTGTTAAATGCCACTCCTCTTGATGGGTGTTCAAATGAGAAGAAATATAAGCTGGATGGAGAGAAAAGAAAAAAAGAAAGTGCAATGAGTGAAATGAACAATGAATTAGATGTAGAATGGATCACTCATTGATTAATCAATCAATAAAGGTTTGAATGAATGATTAGATTAATGCATTTGCAGTAACAGCAATTTAGTGTTATTTTTTTGTATTAGTTTTCCAGTTGGAACTGGCCATCACCAGGGTAAGAAGGTGATTAATAATATGGTAAGATGAAAATAAAGAGGTAAACTCAGCAATATCTCTGAAAGCCTCTGCAATAAAAAAAAATACCCAACATTGTATCTTTTCTCAGCTGGCTGTTCCAAAGTATAGACCAGGGGTGCCCAGTCCTGGTCCTGGAGGGCCGATGTCTCTCCTGGCTTTTGTTGCAACTGTGCCCTAAATTACTTAATTGGACCAATCAAGCCCTTATTAGAAGCTTAATTGGTCCAATTAATCAATTTAGTGTACAGTTTGAACAAAAACCAGGAGGGCATCGGCCCTCCAGGACCAGGATTGGGCACCCCTGGTATAGACTATCAATCAACAATCATGTTCTCCTTATCATCACAGAATAAACAGATACCACTTATACTAGAGACAAAGCCATTCTACATACAAAATATTGGAAGTTAGACGATAAGGACCAGGAAAGTAGTATTGACTGCAAAGCTGGGAAAGTATATTAAAACACCTATCACTTTACGCAGACTTCAAGTGAACTGGTGTATTTTAATAATGCTTCCAGATATATTCCAGTTTCTGATGGGCTCTTCAAATATCACAGCTGGGATTTGAACTAGGACCCAGTAGGGAAGGTAGTCGTATCTATCCACTTAGACTACATAAGAATTGAAATCCTAGTCATTCCATTTCAGTTGGCACTGTATTCAGCAGAGTGATTCATCTTGATTAGGGAGAGACAGAACCAAGGGGCATCCCAGCTTTCTACCAAGTCAATGTTATCAATATCCCTCAATAACTAAGAAATGGATCCTTATAGCTGGCCAGACAAACTTTTAGAATGCTTCAATGGGTTAAAAATGTTTACTGTTGACATCTCAAGCTGATTTTGTATTGTTGACAAGCTTGTTGAATGACAGCCAGCAGCTGTGCCAGCTCTTCATCCTACAATCTAGCCCTCCGTGACTCTCTCTATCTCCTCTGGTCTCTGTGTGCATGTCTGGAACACAGGTTTGAGTGAAGGAACAGCAGCTGTTCTCCCCTTAGTCTGCTTGAATGCACCCAATGTGACAGAAAACAGAAAGGAAAGTTGTGGTAGAAAGCAGAGCGTGAGAGTCTGAGCTTACAGATGATAAAAATGATAATGATCTTATTCTAATCCGATAACCCCATATATACATGAGTACTGTATGGATGCAGGTACTGAGTCAATGTTGTGCCCTAATAAAGGGTATAGCAGTATATGGTAACGCATAGAAGTTTAGTGAAAGCTTGGTGAAAGGGATGGAAATAATACTCATATTGCATAGCAGTTTCACTCATTCCAGGTTTTAAGATGTGCTTTATTAGCCCCAATGTATAGGTAACAAGCTCAAGTGTGTCTTATTAAACATTGTAAAAGCAGGAATGGATCAAAGTGCTATGCAATGGGAGCCTTATTTCCATCCCTGGTATAATTAGGACCTGGCAAAAGCTATTTGACATGACGGGATTTGGGTACTCCATCTGCCAGTGTGTTTGAAGTGCCTATTAATGACTATTGGCAGTAATCTGAACTATACACACTCCATATTTTTCAAGCTAATTGGAAGGGCTTGGTGTTTGCAGTCATTAGCAACAGAAACATTGCGGTTTTAGTCCCAGAAGCTGAAGAACTGGCTTCAGAAGATTGCTTGTACCAGAAGTATGGGGACACAAGCCAGCTCCATCTGCTGCATTGAACTGAGAGTCATTGATCTCATGTCTCAGACTGTCTTTGATGAGTCCTGCGGGCATTGGCAGATTGATTCCTGCAGTATGGATGTTGCAGTTAAAACTGTGGTTTACAGTTCAACTCCAGGTATTGAATTTAAAAGGGCAGCAGTGTGAAGTAGTGGTTAGGGCTCTGGACTCTTGACCGGAGGGTCATGGGTTCAATCCCAGGTGGGGGACACTGCTGCTGTACCCTTGAGCAAGGTACTTTACCTAGATTGCTCCAGTAAAAACCCAACTGTATAAATGGGTAATTGTATGTAAAAATAATGTGATATCTTGTAACAATTGTAAGTTGCCCTGGATAAGGGCATCTGCTAAGAAATAAATAATAATAAAAAAACTGTCAGCTGTGGATCTAGTAAGAGAACTGGGGCACGAGAATGAAGCCCTTCATTCATTTTAGAAATGAGCTCTCTCGCTTATAATATAAGAAGATCACAAGGGGAGCCTAAACTGAACAAAAATGTATTTGTGTCTCTCTGTGCCAAGTGCAATGTGTAGTAGCATACTATGGATCATTCATCATTATTTTAGTCTTCAAGGCAACAAAAACAACAACTCACTATTACCAAGAGAGCATCTTAACCACTGTACAAAAGAAGTGACTGCTTTAGATAAATGATTTTAATGATGACTGCTATATTCTCAGAGCTGTTTACTTCAATCTACAAGTTGCACCAATGTGAAAAGGGATTAAGTATGTAATATAAATCAGTATATCAGCCAGAAATGTGTTGTACGGCACTATGGATCATTCTCCAATATTCAATCTAACTACAGTGCTAGCAGACCTAATTCTGACAGATCACTAAAGGGTTTGGTTTTAGACAAAGAAAAAATCAAACTTTAGTGGGCCGCCATTACCATTCCAAATGTCCGACAGCATGTCAGATAAATAATCACTCGATCACTCTCTCTCGCATTGCACGATATTTCAGAAAGCCTCTTTCGAGGGACCAAATGACACAAAGCAGATTCCTTTTCTTTTTCAGTTTCCATGGCAACTGTTATATGTTGCTATGCACAGACTGATAGTGGAGACTGATAGTGGAGAAGTTAAAGTACTGGTATCTTCAATATTTCCTAGTAGATTACCAAGAGGCCAAGTTTGAGAGACAGGAGAGTCTCTTCTCCGGTAATTTCAATGTGGAGAGGACCGGGCTACTGCTATGCCCAAAAGTTTTGCATCACATAGAATTTTAGGATTGAGACACAATTGAAAAAAAAAAATTATATATTATATGTGTGTAAACATAATTTAGAACATAAACTACAAAATGATATCGCAAAAGTTTTCGTTCATGTAATTCAATATGTTAACGTTTGATTATGAAGTAAAATTAGTTCATTTTAAAGGGTGATGCAAAACTTTTGTAGAAAACAAGGGTTGACAGTGATCATGCTTTTAAATAAAAAAGTTAAATAGTATGATTGCAATTTTTTAAAAAAAAATCAATGATAAAATTCCTCAAATTGTCACTTGACAGCAAAGCGAGGTGGTGGTGATTATAGGGCTGGAATCCTATTAAGAGATTTAAAGAGATTGATGTCAGGGGGATCCAGGATGTACCCTTCACCTGCACTGAATGCAAGGAACATTCTAGAAAAGAAACTGGCTGCCTGCGAAATCCCGACCAATCACCTGTTTAATTGTTGCACTCGTGAAAGGAATCCATATGTTATCTACAGTATATATATATATATATATATATATATATATATATATATATATATATATATATATATATATATATATATATATATAATACACATATAATGCTTAGAAATCCAACCACTTTGAGACAACTTATTTTTGTGCGTTCCTCCAAACGGTTATTAGCACAGTACCTTTTCCATAAAGGAAAACACACCAATTCACATTTGAAAACAACTTAAGCTTACAAATCCCTCAAATAAATGAGTGAATTGTTTATTTGTGGTAAATTGTTTGGGTGGGTTTTTCCTTTCTCAAAGAAACATGATGATAATGACCATTTCCACTCAATAGCCTCAGGTAAATGGCACGTTTTTAACCACACTGAAAGGATATAAAGTGTTGCAGTCAGCAGTACTTTCAAGAGCGCTGTGATGATGCCCCTTTACTCCTCTCTGTGCTGCCTGCTCACTTACCTGTGTTACCTGATTTTCATTGGGATCAGAGAAGCGGTCCAGGCCGTAATCAATTACATTGGGAGCTCCCGGCTGTAAATGAACACAGAAAAGAAAAATCGGCCTTGTTAGAGGATTTATCTATGCTTTAGAACAACTCACATGTCCACCCCTCCCCAAAGGGAAAACTATTTTAGATGTAAGTAACTTTACAAAAAGACAACCACATGATAACTTAATAAATATATGAGGCTTTAACATTGTCGTTGTTAAATTACTGACACTGAAGAGTTGTCTTGTATGATGTTCATGATCAGACTGGTCAGTGGGCCTAGAATACAGTTGTGTACCAAATATGAAGCCAGTATCACTAAGGTTTTCATCGCATCTCAAATGATTTGTAAGATAATCCTGACATCGAATACAACACTAAGAATCCCACAGCACAAACATCTATCTATCTATGTTTGCAAGTATGGGGTTTTGAAGCTGGCTTTCAGGCCCGGTGTTATAAAGCACTGTTACTGCACTAATATGGACATCAGCGGTCTACACAACAAACAACATTATCTCGTCAAATTTTTTTCCTCTCAAGATATTTGTTGAGGTGTTCAGGCCTGATCAAAGTCACAGACACAGCTAACAAAGACTGATGTCTCCATTATTGCATCATTACTGTCACTTGGAGCAGACCACTCACACAGAGATGCACTTACTGGGAGCTGTGCTTTTTGTCAAGCAGCTAAGCTGTGGGTTTGTAGACTGGTTGGCCAAAAGAATTAGGGACTGTAAATACAATTAGAAAATCCCTTAAGTCGGCAATGTAAGCAGATTGATTTAATCACATGACATGCCATGTGACCCACAAGCTCAACAAAGCATGAAGAGGCTCCAGAACTAGGGAGGCCTAAAACAAAAAGAGGCTTAAGATCAGCTCAAGTAAGCGCGTGTCAATGTTGAGTAATTCTGTTTTTATTACTGCGAGTGCGGATCTTCAACATTACATTTATAATGGGTGTCCCAGGAGCAAGAGCAGAGCAGAGTCCTGAACCACAGCAGAGAGTCCTGAACCACAGCAGAGAGTCCTAAACTAGAGCAGACCCCTCAGACAGTACAGTTCTATATCTCATACCCAATGGGGCCAAACTGTGCTGTGCGGAAGTACGTAATTGAAAGGCAAGCGTTAAAAGAGACAAAAAGAGTTTTGAGCAGTGGCGGCTGTGGCTTAAAGCTGTGTTAAAAACAAACCCAACAAAGTTGTTGCTTCATGGGACCCAGAAGAAATTATAGCTCTCTTCAACATTTGGGCAGAAACCCACATTAAGAGCACCTGTCAGGCACAGTTAGAAATTTAAAAGTGTTTGACAAAATTGCGGAAATACTGCGGCAGCAGGGGATCGATCGCACTGCTATTGAGTGTCGAGATAAAATTTTAAAAAATCTGAATACAAGAAGATTAAACAAAACAACAACTTGACCTTTTACTGCTGCACTACTACTTCCTGGGTCAGCTATACCTGACAAAATTACACTGGAACGCGGACCGCCATCTTTAACTACACCTCGCCCAAACCGGCCAGCTCAGCTATACCTGGGAAAAGGTAGTGGAAAATAGGGATTAATAACCCTATTAAAATGAAGCAGTGCATGTGTGACATACCTGTATATCTGAGAACTCGTGGGCAACTTAAGAGTGTCTGTGTGGGAGAGAGAAAGAGAGGCTGGAGGCAAGCTCTAATCACTATGGGCCAAATTAGTATTGTCTAGGAAACGTAGCACCGCAGCCAAGAGCGTATGTGCGGGAGTTTATTAAAAATGCATCACTATAGCGAGGCTGAGGAAGGCTACTGTAGAGACTGCTTTCATTTACTCATCCAGATGACCTTTGTTTTTTGCACAGCGTCTGAGATCATTACTGCAAATTGAATCACCCCTGCTGTGATCACCAGGGGCTGCTTCTTTGCTCTAACACGCCACACATATATTATTTATTTATTGATTCAAATATTAACACGGGTGGGAATACGTGAATAGTGTCTAAACAAAGAGTAAGGTTGTCAAAATTGAAGCTGTCAGTGCAAAGTATGCGACACCTTGAGTTATCAGTTATTGGGTTATTGGGATATTTGAAAGGCATCAGGCAATACTACAAAAACCCCAACACTGACTTCAGGTGAAGACCAGGACAGTGCACAGGGAGTTACTCAGGACTTCCTCAAATACTGACTGCTCTATTAGAAAGGACTTATAAACTGTTCAAGAGTACTGTCCCTTATTATTGAATTGAATTGTCTGTTATTGTATTTTTAATTGTGCAGATTCCCATTACTAGACAAATTCTAAAGAAATCCATGGCATGTGAAAACTGAGGACCCAGGTTTGCAAGGTCTGTGCCTGCTGTGTAATAAATGGTTTGTATACTCTGCCTTGCCTACGTAAAAAGTAATTTCGGGAGTCTGTGACCAGTAAGCAAAGGAGGCAATTAAAGTGATGTCAGCCGGAGCACACTCAGAAATGAGTCACTGAAAAGGTCGTGTGCCCACACAGTGCTCTTGCATTTCACTGAGACACAGGTAGCTGAGTGATTGAATAGCGAGTGGTAATGTGAAAGGGAATAGCTCACCACCACAAAGTCTATGAAAAAAAAGACACTGCTGCGATTTAACAACCCACTTGACTACATTTTAATAAACATTGTCAGACATCTTGTTTAGAGATTAGTATGTGTATCCATGGGAGATGTAACGAGAAACAAACGTTGGCTCTGTGTGTCTTGTTCAAATTCAACCCTATATACTTCTGCATGCCTCAGCCACACCTACTCCAGGGCGTAGTGTAGCCACACACACTGAGGGGGGCGCTGGGTTGAAGGCCGCTCACGTTGAACCGTTCCCTCTCTGCAACTGCTTGGACATTTTAATCATAACGACAGCTGAATCGGAGAGTGCGAGGGGCAGAGTAAATACCGCTGTCATTAAATCCAGTTATCACCGTGCTGACAGCTGGCACCACTGACCCTTCATTAGACGAGGCAGGGCCTCAGCAGTGTAGCTGAGTGGGATGCACCCTGCCTACATTCCCATTCCCTCACCTGCAGCTTCTTTACAGATGCAATTCCGCCGCTGTTTGGAATTTATCTAACCATTTTAAACAGATAAGCGGATTTAATCTGGAAGCCTTAAATTTCAACCTCTACTCCTGCGGTCTTGTCATTTGAGCTGTAGGAACCAGATCAGTCCGCTGAGATGTCTGCCCTGGAGATTGCAAGGTCTTGGGTTCAAACCCGATCACCTAGCCTGTATAAGTTCTTTAATTTGTTGTACTCACATGTGTGCAATAGGAACCTCAGGCATCTTCAAGCTTAAAATGGCCACATGTAATGTATCCCATAGGCAGGTGATAGCTGTGATATTGCATTACTATGAATTTGCTCCTAAGCCACCTGCAGTACTGTATATATCATGTAGGATCTGCAATTTCATTTTTTTTTTTTTAAATGCTCATAAAGGATTATGGATCATATTACAATGCTGCAGAACATACTGGTGGTCTGTGGACTAGCCAATAGGCTCTCTCCTGAAACTCAAAGACCACTCTGTCAGCCTTCTTCCGTTCTTTTCCTGCCCTGGAGAGAAAAAGATTAGAAGAGCTTCAAACACAGGAAATGATGACACGGCAGATTTAATGCCACACTTACACAAAAAACCTCAGACTCAGCATGAAAAACAATGCCATAAAATATGTCCTTGAGGCAAGCAAGAAAGTAAGGATCAAAGTCCATCTCAACCTGACAAAGCAGAAGGGGGACAAATCAGCAGAATGGAGTGCCTAGCCACCACTCAGGCTACAGACAATTCCCATCTTAACCCAGACAGTTTCAGATATGCTTCTGGAAACAGTTAAACCTGTTGTTATAATCCAGTTTTGCTTTGAGTATGTGAATATGTATCTATGGAAACTTGGTATTGTTTGATTGACCCTAGCCATACAGTATCTACTCCTGAAACACTGTAGAATGCAGGACTCGAATAGAGACCCACTCACCTGTATGCATCCACTCACCTGTATTGCTCTTTAGCCTGCATTATGACAAAGTCCCACTTGTGATTTATTCTTATATTAAGTATATTGTAGTTTTCCTGTAAGAAAAAAAGTATTATTATTATAATTATTATTATTATTATTATTATTATTATTATTATTATTATTATTATTATTATTATTATTATTATTATTATCTACAGTATTTTACTTTTTTAAGAGGTTTTCAGTTATTTTTACAGTGAAAATAATGATCATAATGGCAATTCCTTTTAAAACGAAAAAAAAAAATTCTAGAAAGACACTTCATTTTTGCCATATCACCCCAGTGAATCTCCCGTAAGAGCAGTAACGTCTTGCATATCTGTCACATCCAAGTTTATTTGCTCAAGAGTATCTACTGACATTTTCTGATGCACGCTTTTCATGCAAACTGCCTATCACTCATTTTGAAAGGGCATCTTCTCGCATTCGAGTGTCACCTTCTCCTCTGGACATGCCTTCCATCAGTGAAACTGCCATTAAAAAGAAAACAAACCTGTCTGTTTCCCTCCCTGCATCCTCACAGTGTTGTCAGTACACAACAGCAAGCTCCTAACTAGATTTCAATGGCTCTGCAGTTTGTAAGAAGGTCAGCTGATATGTGTTGGAATCATCCATTACACCTTCTGATGTTTTTCCTATTTCTTTATTTCAATTATGAATCATTCCTCATCTCCCTATATCAGTGGGAAGAAGATACAGCACCCTGGCATTGTAAGAAATATTGCCACTTGAAAAAGACACGTGTCAAAACATTTGCCTTGCATGCTTGTCTCCACACATGTCGTCATCTTCAAGGCAGAGATTTTCCAAAACTAAAATGCAAGCGAATGTAAATGCCATTTGTATTTATATACATGTACATGATTAGTAGTGTACTATTAATTATGTCAGCTGGGGATATATTCTTTACCTTTTCATAGTCTTCCAGCACCCCCTTTTTTCGTATGTTTTTCTTTGCAAGGTAAATTGCTGAAAAAGAAATTCTAATTAAAATGTGTGGTATACTGGGTGTACAAATTTGATTTGTATCTATCTATCTATCTATCTGTACACACATTTGGCTCAAGGATTCTTACCATAATCTGTCTCTTCTGCTGGCCACTGCTGGGTGGGCCAAAAGTAAGGTGTCTGCATGAAAAGGAAAACACATGAGTAGGTCATACCCCAACTATACCCCAGCCACCGGATGTACTGAATACTTTTAAGACACAGGTGACAATCATTAACTCACCTGGAATCGGTACAAGCTGCCATCCGGTCTGAGAATGAGGTTCTTTGGTTCCTGTAGGGGATAGATGTAACCATACTGGACCACCAAATTTCCAATGTTCTGAGCCTCTGAAATCAAATACGATGGGAAGAAATTCACATTCCATTCAAACTCTACATACATAACATTGTACATATCATGTATATAGAATTATAGGGGAACAACAGTGGCTTGACACACTTCTTACCTTCATCCAAAATCTGTAACCGATTTATAATCCATTCCAGTATATCGTGGCCTGTGGGCAGAACAAACACAATTCAATGAATCTCTAGTATGGCCTTATTGTATGTTAACAACATAAAGTGCACTAAAAAGCACAGTACAAACATGGTCAAGCTTAGGCAAGCACAATCAAGCAGAAGTATAGGGGTCCACAGCCCTTATTAGCAGGCTGAGACTTCTCTACTATAGACTCTGAATGGCTGATCTAAAAGGCCCTATCTCCTGACACTCACATGGCTATGCCTGAGGTCTAGCTTTCATCAGTGACCTTTTCCTTGGATTTGCATAGATTACTGCACCAAGCCGCCAGCAGCTTTCATCCAATTGAAGACTGCCTTATATAGAGGATATTAGCAGATTACACTGCAAGCAGTCTGCTGTTGGTACCGGTGAGCTCAAAGTGCACTCAGTTCATACATGTGCTTATTTAATTGGAGTCCTGTATTTTAAATTGCCAATCTGGAATTGGCTTGAATGGCGAATTTTTCTACCACACAAATCTTTGATGGCTTCCAGCTCTCCGTACTGTTCAAATTTAACACAAAAGAAGGTTAGCTAGGACACCTTGAGGGAAATGTAGGAACTAAGGCCATGGATTCAAGATCTTACATAAAGGCATGGATTTCATGTAATAATCTTGCAGAATGTGGCAGAATCATTGAACTTGTGATCTGTAATAAATATTACCCCCATAAGTAAGAATTATCAGTAACTGGGATTTCCTCTCAGGTAGGGTTATAGGACATGGGATTGTCCCAGTTTTCAGGCTTCATTTTTTGTCCCGGTCAGAAAAACAGTAAAATTGTTAAATCACCTCAGTTTTTCTATTCACATTTTAAAGTACAAATCTGTAGCAGTGTGGTCAGCAAGTTAACAGTACTTAATTAGGTCGTGTTAGTGCCATTCAAAAACAAAATAAACTATTTTATGGATTATGTGTAATAAGTCATATTCTGGTTAACGTCCTGGACCATATCTAGTTTTTAAAAATGTTACCTTGCTAGTGCCAACAACCAAGTTAGCCTTTAAGACATTTTTATTTTATAATAATATATATGTTATATAGATGTAACGGTAGAAGTCAGAATATTGGCAAATATTAAGATTTATTGGTACATGTCAACATTTACCAAGTAAAGCACTAAATGTCCGAAATAAACGTCATAACGCTGTATTTCAGACATTTACCGGTAAATCTCAAGACCAAGTGCTTCTACCAATGAGCTTTGGTAAACCATAAAATTAACCGGTAAATGTCCAAAAATAAATGTTTTTTCATAATTCCAGACATTAACCACCTTATTTGGTAAATGATGACAGTTACTTGTAAAAGATTCTGACCGTAACATATACGTCACATGCTTAAATGGTAATAGCTGATCTAAAAATGTCCCAGTTTTTCGCTCTGGAAATCTGGTAACCCCTCTCTCAGGGAAAGCCTGTGATGAGCCGTCACACCAGACAGGAACTGTCAGAGGAGGATAAAGCCCTGAGTGCAATGTTTACAACACACAGTGTAAGACAGAACCTGGATTCATCGAGCACCGAGTGTGCATGCCCACTTTCAGCAAGGAGTCGTGCAGGGAAAAAAAATAATTACTGACGAATATCCCTATGAAACTGCACTGGAAATAAATAATTCACCTTTAATGCTTGTTTTCCCTCACTAATTACATCTAACTGCTCCAAGCCTTATGTACAGCACAGTCACAGTTTATCTAATATTGTCCCAGGAAGTGTCTCAACTGTACTGCCTAATAAAGTGACTAGACCTAGTTGCAACTCAGTAGTTGCCATGACAATAGCGGCTTCGCCAGAAGCATCCAAGGCATTAAAATGTATATACTCTGCATGTCAGGACTATTTGTCATTTCAGCTGAGAGAAATCTGTGATTTGCACTAATGGATTAGCTTCCCGTCTCAATACCTTCAGTGACTCCATCCAGAACACGGACATTTCAATGAAACTCAACTGTTGTTAGGCTGTCATTATTAATATTACTACGACTGAGCTCTCTGTCTGTCTGCCGTAACACAAACCACCCTGAAGGGAGCAGTATAAATGAATAGGCTTACGGGTCTCATTAAATTACATGGCTAGGGAAAAGCACTTGGATAAATGAAAAGTTTACTGCGATAAACAAAGGGGAATCAGTATTTATTACATTGCCATATTGATCAATGGTATGTTATGTGAATACAAAATAATACTGCTTTATGAGTATTATAGCACCATATACTCAAGAAAGGACTGAAATCAGTTTAGTCTCTGTTATTAACCTTTTAATGCATGAAATATTGAAAATACATTTTTCCAATTGTTTCCATTGCTTTATATGGGGAAAATGACATCCTCATGTGAGGTGATGATGCATTTACGTCTTTCATATGTCCCCATATCAAGACTAGAAGAGAGTTTTTTTAATCTGTCCCCATATGAGGTTGTCCTGACTTTTGACACCCCCCTGAAATGGCAGACATCCACTCCCTGAAATGACAGACACCCACTCCCTGAAATGACAGGCATCCACTCCCTGAAATGACAGACATCCACTCCCAGAAATGACAGACATCCACTCCCTGAAATGACAGGCATCCACTCCCTGAAATGACAGACATCCACTCCCAGAAATGACAGACACCCACTCCCTGAAATGACAGACATCCACTCTTTGAAATGACAGACATCCACTCCCTGAAATGACAGACACCCACTCTTTGAAATGACAGACATCCACTCCCTGAAATGACAGACATCCACTCCCTGAAATGACAGACATCCACTCCCTGAAATGAAGCCCCATCTGTGCTGCAGAACTCTTACCAGTCATTGCATGAGGGATGGTGGTGATAACCAGCCTCTGAGTCTGTGTCTTGATTCCTGTGTCAGGATCCTGCATCTCCAAAACCAGTGCTTCAATCTAAAGTGTAGTAAAGCATGGTAAAGCACATGAAACTATGGTGCATAATAGTAAAAGAAATCATGGTTACATATAATAAGCTCAATTACTTTTAATCTACAGCTAAATATATTTTAGATATTGTTTCAGGGAGTCTTAGTAGGTCTTCATTTGGCTGACACTTCCTTGGCAATGTCTCTGGCTGGCACAACGCAGCTGGGTGAATCAAGGAGCATAACCATATTTCAAATATCTAGGCAACTGACCGCTCATTTTGTACCCCAAAGACTGTCAATGTATGTTCCCTTCTGGCATATTCTTTTAATTTAATGTACTCTCTATGGGGCATGAGACGTTGTCCTGACAAGACTTTGAAAAAACACACATGCATTATAAAAGTATAGTATACAGTATATATATATATATATATATATATATATATATATATATATATATATATATATATATATAAAACAGGATACACATGCAGTGATCGTAGGGGATATTAACTGTATTTCTGGATTTGGGAGTGATGAAACTGATAGTGATACAATATCCTTGGCCACTGCTATTAGCCCAAAAAAGCAATAGGAACCTTGTCCAACACTACAAATAACCCCAGATTGAGGGATCATATTGCTGTTGGACTGTACTTCCTCCAGCGGCTGAGTTTCAAGCATAACTACATCCCTGCAAAGTCAATCTTGCTTCCATCAAAGTAACAACCAGTCCCTGGTGTATCAACCTCTCGTTCATCTCAACCTATGGAATAACAGGTCACGCTCACAAAGACTTCACTACTTTTTTTTTTTTTTTTTAAAAGGCATTTGGTTTTGTTTGCGTGTTTTATGAATACAATACAGTCTGATTAATAATTAGGAAGTTAGAAACATCTGACACTGCTGTGACACTGTTAATGGCAAATACAAAACCATAGAAACCATCTAAAGACATTGATATATTTACGGATAATCAGCTGTAAAGACAAGCGAAGAACATCACACTGTGAAAATGACCTTGCAAGATACATAGCAGACATACTTTAAAACCTCAATCAAGATCTAGAATAGAATTTATTGAAACTAATAAATGCTGATGGAACAGGCAGTGTTGTGTCGTCCCGAATCGGGGAGATGAGATGAGATGAGGTTAAAAGCTCTAAAACCACAAATCCAGACAAGCCTGACTCTTGCATTGTGGTTAAGACGCTTGCTTGGTTCTCGTCCAACCTCTGCCCTGTTACACTGACTATAAAAAAGTTATTAGTTTAGCCAATTTACTTACACTGATTAACACTTTATTCATATTTATTTATTGTTAGTTTTCTTCTATGTAATTTACTGTTGGTTATCTGTTTTGGATTCTAACAGGTTTAGTTTTTGTGATTAACAGCATGGTGCATCTATATTTTCAAAGGGTTTTACAGCATCTTAATTAAGAGGTCATTTAACAGAGGTTTGATACATTTCAGACTGCAGATGGTGTCCTTAATGTTGAACAGAGGGGTGACCTTAATGCTCAGGCTGACTGTAGCAAAAATAAGCCAATCAAGATCACAGGGGAAGAAAAGAAAAAAAAACGCCTTAATTGTGAATCTTTATAATAAAGTGGAATTAATTTCTGATGCTCCTGTATTTTTCAGTAATTTGATTTCTAGTAAAGCAATCCACTAGAGTGGGTTCAATTTGTAGTTTTTATATCACTATGTCATATGGTCCTCTTGACAAATTTCATCAGTCGTGGATTATATTCTGAACAACCATTTCAGCATTCTTCACTCACACACACACACACACACACAAAAACCATGCGTCTCTCTTTTTTTCTTTAATTTGTTTTTCTTTTTAATTTCCAGTCAGCAAATATTTCAAATTAGAGGTTTCAGTCGTCTAACTAGTCTAGGCAACCCCACCCTATGTATTGTAATAAGCATTCCTGACAGATAACCAAAAGACAATCTCCAACCCTTCTTATATCAGCTTCCCATTGACTGCATATGAATTACAAACAGTACCCTCTGTTCAGCGGTGCCCTGTTGTTATGGAAATTGAAGCAATCATCTTATAATAAAAGAGCTTGGTATCTTTGTAATGCTGTCTTCCACTCCACCATCCAGAAGATTTGTTTTGGTTTGCTTGCTGCCTTACTAGAATGTGCTTGTCTCTGCTGCTGTACCCTTGAGCAAGGTACTTTACCTAGATTGCTCCAGTAAAAAACCCGACTGTATAAATGGGTAATTGTATGTAAAAATAATGTGTTAAAAATAATGTAATTGTATGTAAAAATAATGTGATATCTTGTAACAATTGTAAGTCGCCCTGGATAAGGGCGTCTGCTAAGAAGAAGAAGAAGAAGAAGAAGAAGAAGAAGAAGAAGAAGAAGAAGAAGAATATAATAAGACTAAGATAACCAATGAAATGCCCATTACCTAAAAAAGCATTTATCATGAACTATCTATCTCCATGCATGCGACTGTATTTGTGTTGGTGCATGCAATTTAAATGTATCCAATCCTTGAATCAATTGATTGATTTCATCAACCTGCCCATCCACTGATTTAGAAGCCTGGTTTGACTCTGATCATCAGATCAATGCATGCATGTCCATCATATATACACCCAATCCGCATAATTGCATTTGCTACAATACTTGATTGTCAATGAAATGTAAAAATATGCATGCATCTATCGATGTATATTCAGATACCTTTTAAAGCATATAGTATACAATATTTAAAATGTGTTCTTAAATACATGCATATAAATATATCACAAAATTATTTGTTTTAATTTGCAGCTTGTTCTGGAAAAAGCGCCATTCTGCGATTATAATTATGGAAAAAAAAATAGCTATGAACTGATCTGCCTTATAAATATTCTAATTGGGTTCAGCTCTATAAATCGTCTTGCTTGGATTGAAGAGAGACTCCGGGTGTCCCTGGTTTATCCTCATCAATATAAAGTGCGAGCCTGACACACATTTATCAGATTCGCCTACCGATATGATAACCCCAAGCTCATAGCAGAGGGTTTAACACAACATGTGTCTGGTTTTCAATGCTTTTGTTTTTTATCTTCCCATTACACTGTATGATGTTTGCAGTCATCCTGAGTGGTTCTGAGCACCGTTGCTGAATTACAATAATTTACCCCTCAAGCTGTCTATTAACAACCACAGCATTTAGCTAACTAGACTTATACATGTGCTCGCTCTCTCTCTCTCTCTCTCTCTCTCTCTCTCTCTCTCTCTCTCTCTCTCTCTCTCTCTCTCTCTCTCTCTAATTAGAATAGGTTTCTGTACTTGTCAGTTTCAAAGCAATAATAGATGGGAAAAAAATATGAAGAGGAACAAGTGGATCATGTGAAGCTATAGAAATGTCAGGGTATTCAACACAAGATGCTCATTTAAGAATTCACTTACACACTGTATTATGCAGTTGTGAGTGCAATTTAAAACAGCCGTGCCCCACTAAAATATAGTTCCTTTGGGTCTGTTTCTAATATCCAGTTTCTAGAAAGCAGACCTTGTTGATACTCCAGTTTGATTGCATTAAGCAAAGCTAGTTTTTAGAATAGGGAGAAAATCATAGCTCACCAAAAAAAAATAAAAAATAGGCATGCTTCTGTTACTACTTGCAGCAGTAGAGGTTATACATATAAATAACAGCATCTATTTTACAGTTCACAAAGCAGGTTTTACTATGAGCTTGATTAGCTCCAGTGTATAGGTAGCAAGCTCAGGTGTGTCTTATTAAATGCATAGTAAAACCAGGAATGGATCAAACTCAAAACAAACTACAAAGGTTACAAAATGAGGAAGAAACAAAGCCTTAAATCTGAGTTATTTTTAAGATTAGAAAACCTACACTAGCAATAACCCTCTCTTCATCAGCAGCAGCACTGATGCTGGAGAAACAGTTACTGATTCTGACCCCTTGTAAGCTTGATGCTGTTAACTGCTTGTGTTTTTACAACTTGGTAGGGGAGCGTGTTGCTGGTTCGCACCAAAACACAATTGTCACTACAGGTGCGTCAGAAAGACCGATTCCATTAAATAGGTTCGGTCAGTATAAATTACAATGATGTATTTTTAAGCTTTGTTGTACATATTTATGTGTAATAGCCAAATATTTTAGAGAAAATGCTAACTGGGATACAGGCTTAGTTAACTTTTTTTTTTTTAAATATGTAAACATATTTTTTTAAACAGTTTTTCACAACTTTAAAGACGGTTTTAAGGGATGCTTAAGGACTGTTTTTTGTGTGAATAATTAAAAAGTGCTTTAAAAATGGATAATGCGTGTAATCTCCTCTCTAACACGTTTCACGGGGGTTTCAATAACTGCAAACTCCACAACTAATCAAAACATCCTCTGAAACATTCCTTCAATAGCCAGACATCCCTTTAACAGCCCTTAATCACTACTCAAGCAACAGATAACACGGTATACTGTGGTCTATACAGCACTTTTAAAACAAGCTCGTTTCAAATAGTAAATAGGTGCTAAACTATGCCCTTAAAGCAAAATGTTTAATCCTAATTCATGATTCCCTCAGACAAGACGGATATTGTGCATGGCAAAAAAACAAACAAAAAAAAAACAGTATTCGTCCACTTCACACACCATGAAGATGGATTAGCCGTTTACTCAGATTAGTCATTTACTCTAATTAGATGAAGAGCGTTTTTCTGAGGTGAACAGAAACGAAATTCCGAAAAGTTACACGATACAGTACTTGTACAATTATTGTAGTTTATCAAAACATTGTACACTCATATTATTATATATTGCATAACGATAATTGTGTATTTAAAGTAGTTTCGGCGTATGCTACTGCAACATACAACATTATGTGCAAAAATGCATTCACTGGAAAAGTATTTTGCCGCACACGAAGTATCTGTTATGTAAACTTAATAATTACTGTACTTTAAAATTAACTCGGTATCGCATTTAGTTTGGCATCAGATTTACTATAACACAAAAACAATACTGTGCATCTCTCACATACAAATGCTGATGCATTCTACTTCAAATGTGCACAGCTACCCTACTAAAAGCATTGAGAATCGTAGTCTTTGTTTTTACCTTTTTAGTAAAAGCCATTCGAGGCCGATATTGCTGGCTATAGTCACAGTGTTTGATTGTCATGTTTGCTGTCCTTTTGTGTTTTGATATCCTTGCTTAAAAAAGAAGCAGTCTATTTAAAATAATAACAATAATCCGTATAAATAAAACAAACGCAAAAACTGTGCATGCCAGGTCCGTCACTCACTGTGCAGAATTATAACAGTGGAAGAGCATAAAGAAAGCTCTGGGACCGCACAGCCAATCAAAACGCCTCTCCATCCTCTCACACTGTCACCTCCAGCGGTAAGCAGTGAAGTGTCATTTACGGTGACAAACTGAAGGTGGCGCTGCAGAGGCACCCGTATGCCCTAAAATAATCTGTTAAGAATTGCTGTGTTCGCATTAATATGGATTTTGAGGATAATGACGCAGACTATTGATATTTGTGTTGTCAGAAGCAACATATGCCAGTGGTAACAATATTCCAAAAAAATCCCCAAATCTATGCTATTAAAATAGGGCATGAATCAACCAACACTCCAAATATTATTTTGCTGGTATAAAACTTAAATTGAAATCACTATTCAAAGCAAAGCAGCCTATACTGTCATTGTCCAGTAAGATGTGGTGATGCTTGATGGTTTCTACATTTAAAAAGTGTACAACACTGACCCCAGGTGGAAATAATTTAAATTACAATCTTGTAAAATAATAATGACAAATTAAAACGTTAAGTATGTGTTTTAAAATAAATCCAGTAATTACAAAGAACTCACAAAAACTAGACTAAAAAGAATGCACTACGAAAGTATATCAGTATTTGTTCAACGACACCAACAATCATTCATCTTAAGACGGGTCTACCGAGTTCTGTTCCCAATCACATACGGCTTTTGGTAAAGTAGTTATCATTTCTAATTAACATAATACAAGCGATAGTGGTGCACATTTTGACTTGCAGCTACAGGGAATGGTGTATATTTTACTATAACAATATGGACCATGCTTCAAATGTAATATCTTAGAAATATTTTTCCTGACCAAAAAATTGCATACCAGCGTGGTCATCTAATTAGTATGCATTTTTTATATTAAAAAATCAGACCAGATGTTTGTTAGTATGCGTTTTTAATATCAACAATTCAGACAGGATGTTCATAGGTATGCATTTTTGATATCAACAATTCAGACCGGATTCAGACCACATCCGGTCTGCACTTCCTTTGTATAAACGCCATTGTTTTTAATTTGAACGTTATGGCTGATAGTGACGTATCTTCAGACGACACTGTGTGTTAATGGGCTAGAACAGAAATGTCTAACACAACGAAGCTTCAGAGGTGCTGACGTTAACACCCAGGATTTTTCAAAGACGAAGAAATTCAGCCTTCCCAGGTCAGTGTTGTCTGTTGAATTGAAGTGGATTTACAGAGGTTATCTCTTTCAACAATTTCCAAATTCATTCATTCAGCTTGCTGTATTACTGGTTCATATCATATTAACAACGTTTTTTACTTTTAGATCCCTGCTCTTCATTTCGCGTCTAGTTTGTTAACATATGGATTCAGGGTGTCCAAGCAAGTTATTTATGTTCTACCAGAATAAAGAGAAAGGAATATCAGAATGTATTAAAATAAGATTTAAAATAGGCATATGATATAAATCTATCATATTATGATCTGGCATGTGTATTTGCATGTGGGTTGTTAGGAGTAAGATTATTTGAATTGTAAAATACAGCATTTCCGAAAAAAAACATGGCAGAAAGGAAGATGGACTTGTTCCTCCTGAAAATGAATGCTGTTTGTCCCTCCTCAAAGTGAAAGGCTGACAAGAAATGGCTTAGGTACCCTCGTGTTTCTATCTATCTATCTATCTATCTATCTATCTATATATATATATAAAAAAACTGTTCAGGAGCAGAAGCTGTACAGAAGCTTTTTGTAAATATAGATTTATAAATTTATAAATTGCTACCTAAGCCTTCACTCCTGATAGTGAAAATGAAAAATGGATAAACAAATAACACTACTATTACAAAATGTTTAGTTTAATATTTGAATGTAGGACTGATTCTTTTTCATTTTTCAGGAACACCAGTGCAAGAGGTACCTGGTCCTACTGAAAGACGTAAAAAGACCTCCACTGTCAATCGTAGCTGGCGCATGGAGGAATTGACATCAGAAACTGCCTACTGGAGCACTGCTGCGGAAGGGTCCGGTTGCCTGCTGCAGCAGTGGCCTGCAGGCGGTGCCTCAGTGGGAATCGGGATGGTCCGAGTTATTGTGCATGCCTGTGGAGCTTGCCGTTTTATCAGGGACCCTCGCCTGTGACAGCCATAGCTGTCTGCAAGCCACCACCAGGCTTGCCAGGCTCTGGCCTAGAGCTTGCCCTTGAAGGCTGGAGATCTGGAGCAGCATGCCTGAAAGGAGGAGTAACATGGAAGCCACCGGCTCAGGGAGCAGGGCTTCCTGTAGTATGCCATCAATATAGACGGTCAGGATACTCGCCGTATTCTCGAGGCGAGTCACCTGTGCTTCCACTGCGTAAGGCCTCTTCAAGTGCATCTCCATGACCCTGCATTGTGGGTTCGGGCACGCAGGGTCTTTGGGCAAGCCCCCCACCGGCAGAGCCTTGACCAAGGCCGCAATGGTGAAGTCCACTGGGGGAAAACCCGCCAGGCCCAGCTTGTCCGCGCCCTCTGAGGAAGTGAGTAGAGCCGCTTGCTTCAGCACACTGGGCGCTGAGGCTGGACGATCCCAGGAGGAGCGTACCTTCTCCATGAAATCCCGGAACGCTGGGAAGGGGTGAGGGCAGGGAGCCGCAGCCAGCGTCCTGAACACGGAACGGCATGGCTCAGCCGCTGTCGCCCAAGGGACCTGCAAAGTTTGCAGCGTGTCCCATTAGGGCCAACATGGAGCTCGATAACGGGGGTGCACTAGCTTCCGAGGCAACCTCGGAGCTAGGCTCTGACTTGGTAGAGAGCACAGACTCCTCTCCTTCCTCCATCTCAGTGGGGAAGGAGTCCTAGGCCACTATCGAGAGCGTGTCCTCCTCCTCTGCCGTCCGTGCCGGCGATTCCAGCTCACTCTGAACTCCCCTGGGGGAGATGGGCTGGTACTGGGACGGGCGCTGGCGGAGCCGAGTATCGTGTGCACCATGCACCGAGGCACCACAGCACCGAGTGCACCAAGGCGCTATGCACACCGAGGCACCGAAATGCCGTGTGCATCGAGCACCGAGTGCACTCAGCACACCGAGGCGCTATGTGCACCGAAGTACCAAGGGCTGAGCATGCACCGAGGTACCGAAGCACCTAACCGCATGTAGTCAGCCATCTGTTTTTTTTTATTGTTTTTTTTTTTGAAGGCCCAACGCACTGAGGTGGGTGGGCCGAGGCAGCTGGCGAGGTCTACTTAACAGCAGGGCAGGCTAGAGCACAGCCCCGGTGGAGGAACACACGGCTGACTGACTTATTAATTTTGCCTAAGCTGCGCGAACGATAGCCGGCAGAGTCACTCAACAACGGGGGCGGCAAGCCGAGCCCTGGCTGAGGAACGGTGTTCTCCCTGAAGGTGTAGGTTGAAAGACAACACACGCACACACCAATACTGCACAGGCAGTCACACTCATACGACGGACAGCCGAGAAAAGATGGCCTACAACACAAGTGAAGCAGACCGTGAAGAAGGAAAAAATGGAGCCGCTGATTCCACGAGAGTGGCAAGCTGGCTCTCTGCACGAATGCAAGGGAATTACAGTCGACTCGGAGGAGCTCTTTCAAAAACACACTTGGGTTAGTGACACAGAAGCACACCTTACCATAGGTGAGAGGCAAAAGAGGAAGTGGGTTCTGCGGAGCGACTATTTATTCCCTCGACAGGCGGGACCAAGGATGTCACTCCACGGAGGGGACTATCGGCAGCTCTAACATAAAATACTCATTGAATACCTACCTAAGGCAGGCATATCCCAAAAGTATTGGTTGGAGGTCGTCTTCGAATTGAAAGGGAACCCATCTGTACATCCATGCTAACAATCCCCACCTACAAAATAAAAAATAGAAACCATAATTAGAAACTGCAGAGAGCAATATTGTATTACATAAATCCAGTTTAAAAACATGTCATTAGACAGTAAAGTGAAAAAACATAAGTATATGTGTTATGAGTTTATGGCCAAAGTCCGAAGTCGGCCGGTGATGTCAATGACAGGGCACTGCTGTCAGAGCCCAGAAGCAACGGCCAATGTCAGCATTGGCCGGTCATTCATATCATTGGTCGATTTTGTCAGTCAATGTCGTCATAAAGATCTAAATAACAACATTGACCGGGCAATGACGACATTGCCCAGTACTAGGTGGTCAATGTTGAAACAATCGTAAATACAACTGCTAAAATATACTGGAGGTAAAAAAAAGCAACCCCTGTATATTTTAGAATATTTTGTTGCTTTTTTCAACAAAATGTATTCAACATTTAAAAGAACCAACTATACAGATTTAAATTAACAACAATGCATACACCATTTTAGAAACTACTGACTATCAATTTATAACAAACAGCTCTCTAAATCAAATACATTCTCAACTGGTATTTCTAAGTAAGAGAAGAACAGAGAGATACAATTTAATAGCAAATATGAAACAGGAAAATGTATAACTCAAAATATTTATTTACACAATATTTGCAAATGCTCGGAATGAAAAGAACGAGAAAAGTAAGAAAAATGTATAGAAGCTTTGAAACACAAAACCAGTAAAACGGGAATAACAGATTACTAGGTGATGAGTCAATTGGGGGGGAAAAAATAACAATAAAAATAAATAAATAATAATAGTCCCAAAAATCTAAATGCTGTATAAATCAGTCTTTGTTTAAATATCCCGAATGGCATTTAATGGCATGGCATTTTGTGCTTCCAGGCACTTGATCAAGCCATTAATCATTAATATCTTGCTCACCCCAGAAAATCATCAAGCTGTTTTTTGCAGGATCCCAGTGACTCAGCACCGACAACATAGCTTGACAGTTTGTTCCATACACCCATACATTAATGTGTACACTATTTATTCCCTGACTTAAAATGTAACTAGTTCTACACTGCCTTTAAGTAATAACCTTTCACACCCCATGAATTACAAGAAACATGTTGGTTTAAACTTTCCTTCAGTCAGACCCATTACAGCAGTCCATGGTGTCTCCTTGGTACTAGATCTTAACTTTCTTTAATACGATTCCAGTTTCCTGGTTATGATAGTTGTTACATTCATTTCAAATATTCACCCCCATCACAACACGTTGCATTTAGGGATGGAAGATTTTTTTTCCCAAACAAAACCTTGATAACACAAATGTGATTATACATCAACACAATAAAACATCGTATACCTCACTGCCAGATCGTGGGTATACAATATTACGTTGTCTTATGTGATTCATCAAGGTCTTCGTCTGAGATGGGAGTAAATCTTCTTCTCATAGAGAAGCCATATGTTTTTAACTTTATATAATGATATTGAACATCCAATATATTATTATTATTATTTTTATTTATTTATTTCTTAGCAGACATCCTTGTCCAGGGCGACTTACAATTGTTACAAGATATCACATTATTTTTACATACAATTACCTATTTACACAGTTGGGTTTTTACTGGAGCAATCTAGGCAAAGTACCTTGCTCAAGGGTACAGCAGCAGTGTGTCCTACGTGGGATTGAACCCACGACCCTCCGGTCAAGAGTCCAGAGCCCTAACCACTACACACACACACACACACACACACACACACACACACACACACACACACACACACACACACACACACACACACACACACACACACACACACACACACACACACACACACACACACACACACACACACACACGTCATCTTTTTTGTTATAGTTCGGTCCAAGAGGTCACGTTTAAAAGTATTTTTCCCCCGTTCAGCTTGAATTTGATATCAACAAAACGCATATAACATAATAATCATATACGTTTGGTAACTGAAATTATTTTGAGAAGTTTTTGTTCAATGTATCACACGGTTACTCAAAACACAATGTAACGCAATGGATAACTTTAAAAAAAATGATATTCTAATTGTATTTAAATACAGTAACAAAAACCATTCCTATTTTATTCAAAACAAAATAAATGTGTTACTGTCGCTTTAAAATGAGTGACATCACCCAATGAAACCCATTGCGTCATCGTCGTTTTTTTTGTTTTGTTTTAGGTGTTCCGCACAGCCTGGCCATTTGAAGCACAGAAGTCACGTTGCGCACCGTGCTCGTCCACCTCGCTGTCGCGCCCCGCCCGGCCTGAGAGCGCGCCCCTTCCCTCCCTGCTGTATCGATGAAGTTGTTCAAAGATGGCGGATTTCCTGCCGTCCCGGTCCGTCTTATCGGTTTGTTTCCCGAACTGCTTGCTCAACAGCGTCGAGGCCGAACAGACCAGAATCTCTAAGGAGATCGACAAGTGCATTTCCCGGGATAAAACATACGTAAAGCGGCTGGTAAAGATATTACTGCTCGGAGCCGGCGAGAGCGGCAAGTCGACTTTCCTCAAGCAGATGCGCATCATCCACGGCCAGGACTTCGATCAGCAGGCCAAGGAAGATTTCCGGGCTACCATTTACAGCAATATTATTAAAGGTAAAGTCGAGAAAGAAACTGCCTTAACTCAAGTGAACTTGGTGGTTATCGTAAACGGCAAGTTGTTTTAAAACTGCGAAACCTACTAACTTTTAGTTTAATTGGATCAAACTTTTGTTGTAGACTAGGCATCCCCGTATCGCTTGTCAAGAAACGCCCATGTTATTTTTGGTATACTATTACAATAGGAAGGGGGAGTTGTTGGGCGCTAGTTGTTTTTACTGTATTTATTTTATATTCCATTGTTTTTAAATTGTTCTTATTTTATTCAAATTCAACGTGAATTAGTGTTTGTCGGGGTTAATTTTGAATAAAGTCGCGGGCAAGTGGAAGAAAGTTACTTGTACAACACGAGAAAAAAAAAGAAAGAAAAAGCATTAAGGCAGAACAAACTATACATATATATGTAGTTATATAACTTAACTATTTGCAGTGAGGTTTGTCGTAAATAGACAGAAATTAGATATTTTTATTAAAGTGTAGTGACTTCAAGGTATTTTATTATTTTTTTTAGAAATTGAACGAAGGTGATGTTTCATGCGCTGTTTGGCGCTGCAGCGTGCGTTTTCAGAGTTACAGAACAGTTTTGCGTGAGGTTGGCTTTGGTTTTTGTTGGTGTGATAAAAACCAGTAGTTTGTAAGTTACTAATTTCCTCAGTTACCTCAGAAACGGAAAAGGGTTCACTAAAAATACCCTCTGTAATAGGAAAGACCCCATCAGGGAGTATTGGCCTTGTCCATTGTTAACAGCCTGCTTTTTTGTTGTTTGTTTTAAATCAAACATTGACACTAACTTTTTGCATCTTAGAGACTACAACTTTTAGGCATTGGATAATAAACTAAGCCTAAATAAAATGTGTAGTTATTTGGTAAAAACGTTGATATTTTGTAGTCTTGTGACCATGCTTTGCGTGACAGAATGACTAACAATATACAATTTAGACCCACCCCCACAAATACAATAGGACTAAGAGTATTGTATTCAGCTTGTTACACTATCAGTATGAAACAAAACCAGCAGCAGAGCTATGTAAACTTTGCTCACATTCACATCTGTTATAACAATTTGACAGGAAGATTTTTGTTTTCTCCAGGGAATATTTTAATATTGTTAGTAACAGTAGATTGAATTACAGTAATGCTAATGCATAGCACTAAAGTAAGATCTGCGGTCATTATGATGAAAGGAGCAAATTAATGGTACAGTATATACAATATGCTGTAATTTGATGCAATGTAAAAAATATATATATATATATAAACTATGATCTTTGTTTTTTTTCCGACAGTGGAATGGGCAATAACGTTATTGGTTCTCTGGATATGTTTCCATGGGGGATTGCCCCAGTTATTGAAAGTCATAAGGGGAAATTTCCAGGACTAGCAGACAAGCACGCTAAGTTTGGGAGAAAGTGAGAGGGTGGAGAATCATATCCAAGGGGTCATGTGTCAAACAGGAGCAAATTTTATTGTTTTGCTTGACAGGTACAGTTTTAAGCACATGACTTTTCTTTTGAGATGTTGCCAGCTAGCCCCCCCCCTCCCCCAAATTGAAACAAGACAAGGTTAAACAAGCCCCTTTTTTTATTTTTTTTGCTTACAAATAATCCTATTTGGGGTGATATTTAGAAGTTTTGTAATAAGGTTGCAGCTTTAACTCTTGGAAAGTTAACCCATTGTTGCACATTGTGTTAGCATGATGTAGACCAAGCAATAGTTCTAGTTACAAAATGTTTGTGCAGTCCTAAATAAATGTTTAAATGATTTAATTGACAAGTGTTGAAGTATAACCACAGTAGTTATGCTTCCTGAATCCGAGCAGGATATCGTGTAAAAGCAGCGTCTCTATTGCGCTTATAGCGTCAGTTCTACACTCGAGATGTTAATCACAAATCTTTTTATAATCGTTTTTGTTCAATTTATTAACCCAGAAGTGGTGTCTTTCTTTCTGTTGGATCACAGAACATCCTTTTATTTACATTAGATTTTGTTTAATGTTACTTTTGTTTGATCGATCGATTTGAAACCACAATATATGTTCTCAAAGTGCCAAGTAATGTTGTCTTATTTTTAATAGAGAAAATTACACTCAATGTTTTATTCAGGCATTATTTAAAAATTGGAGATGGACCAGTTTTACAGCCAATGCCACAGAACTGTTAGCAGAACTATTATATGAATTGTAAAATACGTTTTGTAGTTTTATGTAGCATTTGCTGGAATTCTCTGGCTTTATCTTAAAATGGCTCTGGGGTATTATGAAGTTGGTTAAACCCCACATCAATTATTGATCATAAATTAAATGATCAGGCATTGAACATGATTGTCATTGTTAATGGAAACACAGTACCTTATTTTAAAAAGATGTTAGATCCCCACCTTCAAGCAATTCTGACCAATATCCATAATTTATTTATAATTTAAACAAACCTGCACAAGACATGTTCAATATGCTATACCAAAGACCCAGACAGCTAACCCACAGTAAAGGGGTTATTGCTTGTAAAGCACAATTTAGTTCTCATGCATCTAGGGACAAACTGTCACTTATCTGCTGTATTGAATTGTATTTTGTCACACTTGTACTTGCTTGAACTTGTCATTGTATTTATCTTGCTCTTATTGTATTACCTGTACTGTAACACTTGAAATGTATTTGCTTACAATTGTAAGTCGCCCTGGATAAGGGCGTCTGCTAAGAAATAAATAATAATAATAATAATAATAAACTGTTCTGAAACAAGAGAAGCGTGAAAAGTGGAGTGGCGCTCTTGTACTGTCAGGCTAAATATTTCCACTCTAGTACTGTTACTTGACGCCACAGTTCAGCGTAGTATGCAAAGGCTGGCCTCATACTGATGAAGAAAACAATACAGAGTTTCCTTTGGCCTACAAGACATTGTAAACAACTTGCATTTTCTGTTTTTCTGGGAACACTGCATCCCAATTTAACTAAGGGAAACCCTTGGGCTAATCCGTCTGTAAAGAGTGCATTGTTTTCTGATTTCTATTGAGAGTACGTGTAATCATGAACACTTTTCTATTGACTTCATATCTCTTCTTTTAAACTAAATTGATTCTGTACCTGATACTGTAACAAATGTGTGCATACTCACCATAAAGTGGTTCTAGGTCAAGGCATGTTTTAAAGGTTAGCAAATTGGTTCCTACAGATATTTAGGAATGATAGGTGGCTCCAGGTAACAAACTTATCTTTTTGCCAGTGGCTAGCTTGTCCATACCACAAAGCCATTTTCCTAGCTGCCACACATTGGACCTAACGTGGGCAGTGCCTCATATTCCTTTGGGTTTGTGACTGAAGTGCTACATTGATGTGGCATCGGGGAGGGGAGCATGCCCCTGTTTGTACCGATCAAGTCTAAATTGTTACCAAGGCAAGAGCCTCATATCTTCTATTCAGGGGTGTGGTACACTGCAGGATGTAAATGGAGGAAATAGAAGAATTGTATCAGTCTTTGTGAATTGCAATCCTGTGTTTTACTTGTTTATGCGGTTGTTTTTTTGTGTTTGTTAAAATTCTATGTAGCCTGTGCATACCCATGCAGTCCTTTTGTTTGTACCACAAGTTACCTTTCCCAGAAATGTAGAGCCTTGACAACATCTTAGGATGGATAAACACTGCACCTTATTATTTATTGAGGGTGCAATTTATAATGTTCTTGTTGTTCAAGTCAAGTGTGGTCTTAAATTTTATTCACTGGTTATGTAGTACTAGTTCCTGGAAAATGTTGTGAATGTTTTTGTTTTTACCTGTTGGGGCAGTTCTAAATAATTTCCACATGGAGATTTGTTATTTTGGTTGATTTATTTTCTCTCTGAGCACTTACTTTAAGCACTGGTTGCTTGTTTCCATTGGCGTGATGACCAAAAACAGCTGTGGGTGTTTGCAAACGGATAAGTACCTGGTACCTATTGTCCTGCTGGTTAACCTTGTCCAGTGAAGTGTAAATTAGATTTCTCAGGTATTCTATGCTGGTATTTCATCAGTTAGCAATGATCTTGCGACGTACTGAGTGCTGGTGGTTAAGGTTTACTGTTATGTGGTAATATGCGTATTTTTCTGCTGAAGAGTGGGAGCACAGTGTGTAATGTGTACTTGCTTTGTCTTTTTAAGGGATTAGAGTACTGGTGGATGCCAGAGAAAAGCTGCATATCCCCTGGGGTGACCCCTCTAACCAAACACATGGCGAGAAGATGATGGCGTTCGACACCAGGTCACCGATGGTGGCCCAGGGCCTGGTGGAAACCGAGGTCTTCATGAACTATCTACCGTCCATCCGAGCCCTGTGGGAGGACAGTGGGATCCAGAATGCCTACGACAGGCTACTAGAGTTCCAGTTGGTAAGACGCAGGATATTAAACATTTTTTTGAATCCATAACTTTTTTTTTTTAAATACTCCCAAGTATAGTGAGCTTGGCTGTTTCTAGGACAGCACTGAAAATCTATATCCATTGAGAGCTGCTGCTGCTCTGGGTGGAGGATTGGTAGTCCAATAAGCAACTTTCATGTATGTAAAACATTAACCCTTTGCGGTCCATTTATTAATTCTGCGTCAGGCTCGCCAGGTCTAATTAATTTTTTCACGCGCAGTTAATTTTAGACGCGCTGTTTAAAAGTATTTTTTTTCACAGTCAAACGGGTTTAAATGGCCCTGCATATCAACAAAGCACTCACTAGGGATCTCCAGCCCGCCCACCCTTTCGCTTTGCTATCGCTTTCACATATGCTACCAAATAAAAAATAATAATAATAGTCGTACATACCGATCAATCGTCTCCTGATGACTCGCTTTATCACCAAACTCCTCAATAATGCAATCCAAGTCATTATTTTATTGCTATAACATCTCAAAAAGCTCTGCAAATGTCCGTGATAGTCTCTGTGCGCTGATACTGTACTCCCAGCTTGTTTCCATACCGCCCCATCTGATGCCAATGGGGTACTATGACTATTCATGAGATACGCTTTTTTTTTTTTTTATCGGCTTGTCTCGCTCCTTTCGCTCCCACTCGCCATTGAATGGTTTTCTCGGCTTTTTCCATTGAAAACCGACTTTTTGCGCTTTTGCTTTTAAAATGATGTTGGACAGGGTCCGACAAAGGACCTGACGGGAATAATTGCAATGTCGGACCCAGTCCGACAAAGGACCGCAAAGGGTTAACAAGTGTTTTTGGTTTGAAGTATAGTTCACGGCAGCCTTTCATTGGGGAAGACTAAGGCTTTCTAAACCTCCTGCCTTTTTAAATCTCTATTGTAGGTACAAGTGCATGCAGCTCTGCTGACTTTGCCCCTCAAACTGCACTCTATCTGGCCTTGCTCCAAAGTCTGTTTATTTTTATAAACTCTTAAACTGAGAAACCTTCTGTTTTTAGATGAGCGAAAATCTTTCAGAAGGCGTTTAAGACATTTTAAAGTAATGGGTCTCCTATTCAAATGAATGTGCTAAATCTTAAAGTTGAATTGGAAATCAGACTGTACATTTGTAACAGATGCAATTTTTAACTACAATAGCTAAAATAACGTTGGAGCCATTCCATGTGTCCCATTATGGGAGTGGCCTAAATACTTTTCCTACAGAAAAGCACATTCCACAATGCTATGCTGTTATTTCTGATTGTATCTCACTGCTCCTGTTGTACAGTACACCCACATTCCATGGCTTCCAAGGAAATAGTTTTTTTCACTATGCAGATTTGTATATTTTTTCAAGAAAATCATTTGGCCTACCAAGCTTCAAGGATGCCTGCAAACCTTGCTTTATTTGTAAGTCAGGATTACAGATGGGTGGAGTAAGACTGGACTTTCCTTTTGACATACATAGGAATCCCCCCTGGCCTGTGAGAAGGGACAGATTGCAGTTGTTTGTGCCTGAGAATGCTTTGTTTGGACAAGAACCAGCATGTGTTGAAAACAATCAAGCAACATTTAGCCTAAACAGTACTGCCTGGGCACTGTAGGTAAAACAAACTAGTACTCCATGTAAAACAGCTGTTGGTACTTTATAGTAAATCATGCATACGTGGGTAAAATTGGTGACTGTAAACTACTGTTTTGGTTCAGTGCCTAGTAAAATGTGTCTTTTCTTGTAGCTTGTAAACATGAAAGATAGCACAAAAGGTAATGTGGGCTGCTGTTTAGTTAAAAACTGGGTGGACAAGTCTCCTTGCTCAAAATAGGCAGCGTGGAGTAGTGGTTAGGGCTCTGGACTCTTGACCAGAGGGTCGTGGGTTCAATCCCAGGTGGGGGGTACTGCTGCTGTACCCTTGAGCTCCAAGTAAAACCCAACTGTATAAATGGGTAATTATGTGTAAAAAAATAAAAATGTAATTGTATGTAAAAAAAAAAAAAAAAAAAATGATATCGTGTAACAATTGTAAGTTGCTCTGGATAAGGGCTTCTGCTAAGAAATAAATAAAAAAAGTAGTGTAAAATAGGTCACTGTGAAACCTGTAATCACTGTGATTCATGTTATATTAGCATTGGGGATTAAATCAAGAGAATAGCTTCTCTATAGCCATAATGGACTCAAATTGGTTCTTTTACACTGTTCGAAGAACACCTTTCATGATTTTGCCAGGGGTGATTGTTGGTTCTATTTCTGCTTGGTCTATTGTTTTGAAGATATAGCAAGTCAACTGTTAGTATATAGTATGTGTCAATACAAAGTTGTACTGTCGGAACACTTTTTTTTTAAAAATTCATTAACATTATTTAAACAGTAGAGTCTGGGATAGGCCTGTAGGATCTCTGTAGCCTTTTATTGGGAAGTAAAACAAAAAAAGGGGAGGGTGTAGTGGTTTGCTGTGAAATTGACTCATGAGCTGCAAATATATATATAGTTGGAGTGTCTTCCCTAAAGTAACTTCCTCTACCTACTGACAAATTATTCTATTTTCAGTACAGATTCATGATTTATCTTTTGGATTTATAACTTATGCGAGTATTAATTGCATGTTAGTTTGTCTCATGTCTTATTGATTTGCATTTTTACAATGCTGTTTGCTTCTACGTTCTGCACTGCTTATTTTTTCATTTAATTCTATTAACTTTTGCATGCCGCAAATCGTACATCAAGTTATTTTAATGCAGTTGGATGGAAATACACATTATCCATCTCTTTCTCTCTCACACTTGTAGTTGCAGTTAGCCTGTGTTTGTATTTATGCGTTTCATAATTATCTCCTGATCACTCGTTTTATCACCAAACCCCTGAATAATGCGATCCAAGTCATTATTTTATTACTATAACATCTAAAAAAGCTCTGCAAATGTCTGATTCTTTTAGCGCTGGACGCAGAAGCAGCTATCTTGTTTGTTTATGTCCGTGTTATCTATGTGGTGTCGGGGCTATCTGTATTCTCTGTATTCATGAGATAAGCCCCCCCCCTTTTTTTTTTCTTCGACCTTCTCTTGGCTCCAATCGGTCTTACTCGGCCATTGAATGTTTTTTTTCTCCGGAAAAAGCAGAGAAAATCAACTAGAGACCTGTTTTTTGCCTGACCTGTTGACCTGTTTCATCTTTTTGATGATGTCGGACCAGGTCCGACATTGGACCAGAAAGGGAAAATTGCAATATCGGACCAGGTCCGACATAGGACCGCAAAGGGTTAATGTATTAATATTTATTATTTTTAAAGTTTCACAATTTTTTCCCCTTTTTAGTATCATTTCTTTCTCACGAAACGACACCACTAAAGCCACCTCTTGTCCACCTTTTGAATCTTTTATTGTTGCTCTTTATGCAGAAGCCTAAATATGTTGGCATATTCATTCTCCCTAGTTACTGTTCAAAGATCTGATCAAAAAATCTGCTTTGTACACAAACACCTTTTCATGATCTGGCTAAAAGAGCTGGGATCCAGTCCTCTTTTTTGATCCCATTAGTACAACCGGCCCCAGGTCACTGATGCCAAGTGCATTTACTTTACTACTAATCACTATGGACATTTGAAAACTGGACAACTCATGTTAAAAGCTACATGTAAATCGTATATAAATTACTATGTTACAATGATATTGTACGAAATCACCATCAGTAAGTCACAATTACAAAGCTCTGAATCTCATGTTAAAATGTGACATTTTCCAAACAATTTGCATGAGAGAAATCACGAACTTCACACACTTCTCCCGCTGCCGCCTTCAACCAGTGACGTCACAGGAGCGATTTCCAGCAATGGCGGATTAGAGTTTGATAGACCGCAGAATTTAAACAGCTCGTTTTGATACACTGATCAAAAACAATCAAAACCAACCCAAGATTACATTATATTCCCATCTGTTAATTACAAACAAACAGAAAAGTGTTTCCTATACCCTTTAACACAGAGTGGATTCTAGGCATTGAAGTCTAGTGTGACATGAGCACTGATGCCTTTGTGGTCAAGTTAGTCGTGGCTGTGTCTTACTGTTGGTGGATATACATCAAGTAGATTGAATATGAGGAAGCTTATTCATGACATACAATATTGAATGCATATTTATCTGTTTCCATAGTGAGACTCGACCACGTGCCTATTCCCAAGAGGCGCAAAAGCACTGTGTTTAAGGCCTGGTGCTGTCCTGAGCTGCAAAGATCAGGCAAAAAGTGTTTCCTACGGCAGTTCTTTCATCAACAACATTTTGCTTGTCTGACAGTGACATAATCCAGTTGGTTGTGAAGTCACAAGTTAATTTTGTAGTTGAATGTATTTAATAGAACTCTTACCATGGCCTGTTGGTGTGGCTGATGTAACAAATGTGTCATTTGAGAAGTTATTGATACTGTCACATTTGGGTGTTTAATTGTGAATATGGGGATCAGTTAATGGTTAAAGCTTGGTCCCACACCATCTCTTCTAGACTGCATTAAAAGGCTACCTCTACCCCATGTAGTGTCAGGAAGGCACTTATGGATTTAGTGAGTTGCTAGGAGCTCTGTGTTTTTGTTTTTGGGCAGTTGGAAGTCCTTCTTGGCTACTGTAAAGCAGGAAAGGAATAATAGGAAGCAGTGCCCATCCTGGCACACTGTAGAAGGAAGTATGAATGGGGCCACCCCTGATTGGCCCACACTTTTAAAGGGAAGGGCCTGTTCTCAATTACAACAGAGCCACTGCATTTTTTGCATTCCCTTTGTGACTGAAAAAAATGGTGCCGGCAGCTTCTTACAGTAAGAGCTTGTTTCCTCCTTACCGTAGGTGTAAGTGCTAAATAAACCTGTAGTCGTGGATGTAGTGATCATTGTAGACTAGGATGCTAGACGTGGTTTCCCTTTGTACAGTTTCATGTAGGTGGAAATGCAACTGAACAATTTCAGCCCTGAACTTTTTGAAAAACTGTTCAAGATCTTAAACAAGTTATGGAAATAATGCATATACATTGTAGCATAGTACAAGGTAACTAAATTGAGTAGAATTCCATATGGCATTTTTCTTCGCCAGTATAATATCCTTTTCAGTGCCTGGGGCCACAAATGTTGACAAAATAAATAAAAACTGCTTGATCAATAAACCTGTGACCCAGCTTTTCACCCGTGTTTTGAAGCAGCAATGCTTCCTGCGATCTAGATGAGATGGAAATCCCAAGTGTCAACTTAGCAATGGCAGCTCGCCTACTAAAATAGAACTGAAAGTGCAGTGCAGAAGGGCAGTCATGTGTTTCAGTATAACTCGAGACATGGTGGGTGGGGATACTTACAAGTACAAATGGAAGAACTTGTATTGTTTTGGTATTTTTTTGGTTTGGCTGATTGGAATCAGACTGTACCTTATGGTTATTTTGACACCATGATTTGTAAGGCTTACCACAGGACAAGCAACACTAGTTTTTATTGAAAAATGCTTGAATGTGGGGCTTACCTCTTTAGGCAATCCTTAATGTGTATGCCTGGGACTGTTTTACCATGCACAGTGTAGTACAGGATCACATTAACTGGTGTGCATCAAAAAATGGTCCAAAGCACTCCTGCAAAGAGGGTTATTGATTATGCCTAGAGAAACATTATCCTGTTGCTCAATAACGATCAGGTACTGTTTTTTTCAGCATTGCGATTAACATGTATTTTGGCAAATTCAACAACGCGCAATTTCAAACCTGTTTGTAGTTTTCTTACTGTCCTACTTTATGCAGTCTCAGTCACCTGCATTATTATAGCATGGCAGTTCCAACAAACGGAAGACTTAGTTTACTACTCGGCTTTCTAACCAATAGCTGTTTTTTTATGGTCCCCAGGGGCGGATTCAGTTTGAATGCAGTATAGCTGTGATGTTTTGAGAGGAGGTCAGTCAGGAGTCTGAAAGCTTGTGTTTAACATTCAAAATGACTAAGGGAATTGAGAGTAAGAAATTAAAACTTAATTAACAGTGGTTTTGTGTTTCTACCTAGCAGCATCAACGTTTTTTTACGGTAAGTGAATTCTTCAAGCTCTATTATACAGTGGCAAAACAACATTTAAAGGGATTTCCCTCCCTTTTTCCTACTAACAATTTTATAATAAAATATTGAGCTGGTCAATTTGGGCATAAAAGGTAACCTTAAGCAGGGCTTGAAGTTTTCGGGTTTTATTTTTGATCATATGACGTCCCTTTTAAACTTATTGGGACGATTCTGTTTTCTAACTAAGCTGTTAATTACAAAACAGTGTTGCTTGTTTTTACCTCCATATCTTGCTTGACTGAGCCTGATTCTGTTTTCGTTTAATTTTTCAAACAGACAAATTACATTAATTGCCCATCGCTGATCCTATTTGCATTTTAATCTTGCAGTTGCCTAGTTTTATTTTTGTGCTTTTTGTTATTTTCACTCGTTTTTGTCCTGACTGATTTTCTTTTCATCATAAAATACCCAGTACACTGATGGCAAGTCCATCCTTGATTTGTAGCAAAGAGGAAAGAAGTCGTAAACCCAATTAGTCTTTAATTAGGATGCAGAGACAGCTTAACAACTACTAATTGACATTTGAAAGGAGGTAGAGATTTGGAAAATAAAAACCGAAAAGTTCAAGCCCTACTTGTAAGTAAACCAGTGTGCCCAAGCCGCTTGCCACAATGCCTCTCAATTTAAAAAAAAAACTTTGTTGCCTTTAAGCCCGCCCGTCAGCACAAGCACATCTGATCTACAACCCATTCACAAACTTGTTCAGCATCAGCTGGCCCGTTCTCTGTCTAATCTCATCCTGCGAGAGAATGACTCTATCATAATGTATTATTGTTGCCTTTCTTTTTACTGTGCGCCACCCAGTAGTAAGCCATGAGAAAGATATACTGTATCTTTGGTTAATGAAGGGCAAACAGAGGGAGGGACGCTGTTAGACTGAGCTCAATATGACCGCGCTTCAAGGAAGTGTCACTGTGATTTTTCCTTAAAGCGGCAGTGACATGTTCAGATTTACCTAATGTTCAGGCAAGCAATGGGTGCACAACAATTCGTCCCCTACAATAATAATATTAATGTGAACTTACAGTTGTCAAGTACTGCAGAAAGGACAAGATTAGACGGTGTTAAATTGAATTGTGAGAGAACAGGCTTAAAATTGTAATATTTAAAATGCAACGGTGCAATACACATTTTGACTCCTATTATGTCTTCAGTGTATATAAATTGCTAATTTATTTAGACATGTCAATGACTTTGGATGTTCTCCCCCCCCCACCCAAAATGCCAACGCTAAAAATGAACACACAATCTTGAAGTGCATTGATTTCTGTTTTATTTATTTGTGCAATACATTCAGTACCTTAGGTAGTTCTGACTTAACCACTAAAACGTGTGCTTTCACAAGAGGTTAGAATGTGTATGCTTAAATAGCATACTTGTTTTTCCTTGAATCGAGTCCAGCAATGCACCATAACAAAAATAAATCCTTTGCAACTGTACATTTCCAGAACTGTAAAACTAAAGTCTCTCAAATGTAAACATCTAATATTATGTACATACAGCTGTTAATCATTGTGATGCAGAGCACTCTCCATTGCCTGACGAAGTTTCAATTTCAAGTCTTTTTCCAAAGCCGCGTTGTTTGTACAGGTTTAACAGCGGTTAGCAAACTACAGTTGCGCAAACACAGCAGCTCGAACAACTCATTTGACCACTATCGTTATCAAGCTTCAGCTATAGTTAAATCTGAATCTTTTTTTTAAACTTTGCCTTCACTGACATCGCTTATTTGTGCTGTTGTATCACTAAGGCTGCCAGTGGTGTGTGACAAAAAAAATTAAGTTTGTTTTTAAATTTGATTTGTTATACCATTTTATTTTTACAATGGAAAAGTGACCTATATTTTATTTTTGTAACAATTAGTGTGTGAATCTCTCAGAAAACATTAATTTGTGTTTTGTTTGAATTAATTTCATCAATAGGCTCTACTTATTTTTTTGTTGTATGAATGAGTATGAAATCGCCTTGGTGCCCTTGGGTTGGATTTATATTTTGCCTTTCTGCCCCCTAGAACTGCCTTGGTGCCCCAGAATTTTCATACCCAATGAAGGCAACATCACCTTGCCCTTCATGCCCTGGTAAAGCGTTATGAAATAATGGACGCCACCTCTTGGTGTCAGATGCACAAATCTACAGAAATGTTAAGTCGCACATGCACACGGCCTTGTCATTCTGTGACCTTTTAAGAGATGGTGTAGAAAGAAAAAAAAACTACAACTCCCACCTGCCCAGGCTTGTCTGGTTTTCAGTGGGGTCTCGGAAGGAAGCAGAAAGGTTACACACTATTTACTGTGATTATTCGCTTTCTGTGATGTTTCTTAATAAAATAAAAAAATCCATCTGGTATGTAAGCGCATTTAAGTTAAGGCGGCACACAAGAGTGTTCAGTACCAAGGCTGAATGCAATGGCTCAACAAGGATTTGGCCTTTTAGAGCTACATTTCTAAAGCCAGTATTTGCATATGTTTTTCATTGAGTGTGTTTAAATGTTTATCACCTTGTGGCATTTCAAAATCCAAATTAACTGGCTAAAAATGTGTAGTGCCTCTTGCATACATCACTATATCATGGGGTTAATAGAAGATAGCTGATTTCAGTTGATGTGTTGAAGAATGGGTACTCTCACAATCGGTATAGAGATGATGCTATTAGGTATAAATATATGCATCCATTCCCCCCTACGCTATGCTGTATTTCTTTACCTTCAGCTCCTTTTAAAGATAGGCAATGGAGAAACTCAGATTTCTAAATAATGTAATGAGCTCAAAAGGCAACCAGGAAGGAAATGATACTGAGCACATGCAAGCCCATTTGAAACGGTGGCTTATAATTGAGCAAAGTGAAGAACATTGCACTGAATAAAAGGTCACTGTTTGCAGGGTCCTTTTGTGGCAGCATGCAGGGCGGGGGCAGCTGTATGAACGTGTTTTTGTTAGAAGCGAGAGAGCTGAGCTGAAGGCAGGGCAGCACGCTTCTATCAGGTTTTGACTTCCGTTGGTACAAGATGGAGATGAGTACAGGAAGCACGAGGGGAGGAAATGTGATAGTGTGCCTGTATGTTGATTTTAGAGATGTGGTGTTGACGCACTCCCAGGACGCACACTGTTTAAGGGGGTTACCAGTACTGTATCTATAGAATCACTTATTAGGTGGAGTTTCCCAGGTTTTTTGAAAAAAAAGAAAGCTTTCTTTAAGTAATAAAGGTTTTATTTTAAATAAAGGGGCCACTACCTACACATCACTCATGGATTATATTGTATTGTGGCATACAAAATCTAGCTGAAGCCCATATCTTGAATTCATATTTTTGTATTCCTGCTCCTAGTTTTCAGGAAGTCTGACTCAAAGCTGAGGGGAAGCGACCAAACAAAGTGCTTTAATCAGGTTTAATTGACTTCATATCCTGCCTTGGTACTTGGGTAGATTTTGTACGTGAAGGCTCGGGGGGGATGGGTTATAAGATAGACAAGTTTATATTGTCCTCAGAATGTTTTACCTGAGAAATCTGAAATGTGATGTCATACAGAACCAAATAAGTTTTTATAAAACTAATTCAGCAAGAAAATGAATGTCTTTCAATAGCATTTAATAAATTTAAAAAATATATTCTTGGAAATGCAGTTACATAAATTAATTGCCAACTGTTAAGCTACAACAACCATTTAATTGATTATTAGTAAAGTCAATTACTTTGTCTAAATGGGCCTCCTTAAAAGCATCTGAAAACTAATTAAAGTGGTTCTATGGGCTTTAAGAATTGAGTTATTTTAATTAAGTTTAACCAGTTGATCTATACTAGTAAATATATAAAACTACATATCTGATGATCCAACAGGTTCATTGTCAAATTTTTCGAAGGAACTAGCCTACGCCAGTTTAATAATGCATTTTTTTGTTCTCCTGCAGGGTGAATCGGTAAAATATTTCTTGGACAATCTGGATACGCTTGCAAAGCCGGTAAGTTCTGGTTTATTTTTATATTTAACATGAAGAGCATATTGAAGAAGTGTCCCTTGAAATGGTAAACAAACCCCCAGATTAAATTTTTCCCAGGTCCAGGAAATCCAGTTAAACCCTGCATTATATTAACGCAGTCTTACATATAGAGAGAAGGGTATAGGATGTATGTGGATTTGCACTACTTGTAAATTTTTGTATTGCATTTATAACATTAACAATATTTTTTTAGTTAGTCCAATAAAAGGTATCATCTCCTTCTCTTTGTCTAACATTACATAGAAACCTAATTCTCACTTTACCGGCCCTCCCTAATTTTGATCAGAATCCAACAATTGGCCCGATGAGTATTACCAAAAGTGGACAAAGTTATGATTTAGTAACCATGTTGGCTATCATAATCCTAACCATTTGTCTGCTTTCTTTGTTTAGTCTACATGTAATACTCTCTTGTTCATAGCACCCCTAGCCTCAAGTGATCCATCCTATAACAGGAATGGAACAAACCTGTTTGGCTGGTTTCATGGCTTGTCGCCAGAGTCCTCAATTTCTTGTACATTTGTTGTTTTTTTTTGTTTTTTTAGCTACTTCTATTGGGAGGGAGAATGTCTTTTACCAGCAGCAAAATAAAAAATCTTGACCTCTTAGATATCAAGTTCAGTGCTCCTGGGTTCGTGGATGTGATCTATATTTTTACGAATACAGGGGCTGCCTAGGTGTGGATTTTCATATCTAAAGCGGTTTGGCCCCATGCTTGGATAGAGATATAAAAATGTTTTAGGTAGTCAAGCTATATAACTGTCTTGCTTATGATTTGCTACTGTTGGGACCCCCAGTGTAGAGGGTTAATTACTACAGTCCTCCCATTAAGGTTGAGGCGATGCATCGATTTTATCGATGCATTTTATCATTTGACAACTATCGATAGTCAAGCCTGTGCATCGTTTTTGTGTAAAGGGTTTAAGCAAAAGGAAAGTTTTTTTTTTTTATTTATTAAATTTAGAATCTACAATTATTTTTTTGCATTAACCGCAGAGCTTCTCTGCTCTCCTCGGGTGACTCACTGAATCTGCATGCGATTTGAGCTCACCTTCTCCCCTCTGCCCAGACCCTTTGAGTGTTTACTGATGGGATTGCATCTGTGCAGGAGTCTTCAAAGTAACAGAGCAAGTTAAGAGCGTTGTGCTCGAATGAAATACTGTATCGACCGAGCTACAAATACAATGCCTTCCGATGTTTGGCAATTATTTTCTAAAGTAAGACAGCGAGAAAGCAATGTTTGGGATACTCCGGTAACACAATTAATCCTCGTGATTATTTAATGAGATGGCACCCTGCAAAACTTAAAAAATTCATCCGAACTAGCTAGGAGTAAAAATGAAGAAAAACAACCAAGATCATTCCAAAAGTTGTATCTTTGGTCAGAAGTATTAAGCATCCCGGCAACGTCAGTCCCTAGTGAGCACCTACCCAACTGGTACAAATGAATAAGGTGTAAAAAAATAAATAAATAAATAAATAAATAAAATATATTTTGCAATTACTATATAAATAAACAGATGTAATCGATGTAATATGCATAATACTTTTTAAAGCATTACTAGCAATTTTACACAGTAATCCACAGCTCCGCATGTATTACTGTGTTTATTTTATTATTTACCCTTTTCATAACGTCTAAATTGATGCATCTGTTTTTTGAGAACGATATATCGATAGTGAAATTAGGCATCGCCCCAGCCTTTATACATATTAACTCTTTGAAAAGCACATGGCTAATTACCACGCCCACATATTTAGATTAGCCATGAAGTGGTGCAGGTATTTGCAAACAAACTGTAGCTCCCTTTTGCAGGACGGTGATGCTGAGAATAGTACATGTAATTTTGTAAAGCACACTAACAATACAAATTATCATAACTGGTCAATAAATTAGCTGTATTGTGTGGTAAAGCTTGAACTTTGTTTAAACGGTTACAAAGCTGCTTCCTATGAAAGTGGCGAGTACTCCACACTGCTTCTAGTTACTATGTTTGTAACCCAAGAATAGTGACTGGAAACTAAGCTGAGGTAAATTCTCATGGTATGAAAAAATGCAATTTCACTTTTGAAAGCTTTAGTGCCTAAAGTTTGTTTGCAGTGTTGTCTGATCCTACAGAAACACAGCAAAAGAACTATATCGATTTTAAAGGCAAAAAAAATGTCTGGTATGGGACACCTTTTTTAATGTGTTATGTGTGCACAGTATGTGCTTCGTTCAGCATTGTTTCCTCCTACCTCTTGTCTAAAAAGGGTTGGTAAGTACTTCAGACTTAATAAAACATGTGTTTAGGAGCTGGAGATCAAAATAGAAACTACTTGATGCCTGATGATTTAATTACAGGATATAATAGTCACTGTGTGGTATTTAGGGGAAGACTTATTCATAGACTGGATAGATAATATGGAAAAAACATTGACTAGATAAAACTTAACCGTTATGAGCAATCTATTTGTAAACATATTCACACCTCCTGACGTGTGTTGTGGTCAACTGAGCAATGCAGGTAGGTGAATGGTTGGAAACAAGTGCCCCAAATTCACAGCCCTCAGATTTGTCAGTCGTTACCTTTTTTTTTATTTTAATGGCTCAATAAATAGGTTCTGTTGTATGTAGGACAAATGTCATCTTGCTCCATATTTAATGTTGCTAGCAGAGGAAATGGTTATCATTGTGGGGAAACTGGTACCTTTTAAAGCACTGTAGCACTATGAATTCAATGACTACAAACACATTTCTGTGTCCTTTATTTGTGGAGGTTAATTTTATGAGCCTGCTTTGAGAGCACACTCTTGTCAAAAGTAAACTGCACTTTCAGGGTTTCTGTACATTCCCATGGTGAATTGTTATCTCCATAATAATCTGAACACCAAGGAGCATTCAGTTGTTCCTTTGGAAAATAACTGTCTTCAAACATTTGTGTGCATATAAAGGCAAGACCTGGCTCAGACGTTTCAATTGTCTGTAAAGGTGTAAATACTATTCTTAGCACACTAACAAAATCCTGATCTGAACTTCGGTACACACATATTGCTGACACTGTAGAATGCTTTGTCAGCAGGATAGTGTTTTATTGTGTCTACTTTAACATTATGTTGTACTAGGCATTTTTAACTGAACCTAGTTCCTTTGCATTATTTGTAGATTACAGATGTCAATTTCTAATAGTAAAAAAAACAAAGCTGCCAATGTTTAGAACTCCTCTGAGGTAGCTACATACAATACACCTGCTTTTAACCTGGTGGTAATGTTGTTTATAAAGCAGATTCTCTTCCTTGGATTTGGTACATTTTTAAATTATTTCTTTTATCTCTCTTGCAGTGCTTTTTCAATCTGTAAATTTCACACTTCTAAATGTATTTGAACTTTTCTATAATGCTGGTACCACCCAGCTTCCCATTTATTTTGTCAGTTTCCATGTCCTTGTGTTTTTGTTTTTTTTGCAGATTTCATTCTAAACCCTTCAAATAAGCAATTTGGACAGTTTTCAAAACAATTTGCCTTATTTTAAAAAATGCACACTTTTATTGTTATGAAAAATGGAAATATTTTTTCAATAACTTAACAGAATAACAATTGTTTACAATTGTAGCATTATAACAATACAAATAACATTTTTTTTCCAGTGGCAGCATTATATAAGTAACTTTTTTTTTCTTTACGATTTCAGCATTATAACAGGGCAACAGTCATCACTTTTTAGAAATTATTTTTTGTGCTATAGATTTCATAGCAGATGCCCTTCAAACCCTCATCAATGCTAACATCTTTATCTAGTACATACACATCAGAGCATTTGCGTCAAATTTCCAATCACGTCATACAGGGTGATTGATGTGGTAATCTTATTTTCTATCTTCCACAGTTTTGGGTATGGGTGTGTATCATTAGCAGAATAAGTCAGTTTATTTACAAACCCTTGTAACATCAACAGAGACATAAATACCCTCATCTCATTCGCTGTAGTAAGCATCCATTTTTTACTCGACGAATGCAACCATCCATTTTTTTCCTGCTCATCTATGGATGGGCCGGTCTGTCAAGCACATTTCTTGGGGACTTTGCCATCTGCCAGTGAAAAACAAAACTGCAGACTATAGTACCATAAAGCCTGCTTATTTATTTAGCATTTACAGTAGCACTTGCAGATGTACATATAATCCCCAGCATGCTATTCTCACAGGAGTGACAAATTTGGACTCTCTTGCACTTCACATGGAAATCACTTGATAAGCAGCTGGGTGGTTAATTTAGGACTACTATACCAGTCTTCATGATGGTTAATGTGGCCCTGGAGTGGCCACCTAAGTAAAAGCAGAAGCTTGTATATGCTGCTTTTGCTTTTATTTTTCTAATCACAATCACACGTGGGGGTGTATTCAAACAGAAGCATGGTTGCATGAGGTAATGAAAAGCAAAGATTTCACAGTGCTGAACTCTCCATCGTGGCCATTTGTGGGGCTAAACACAAATGCTAATAAAGTAAGTGATCTCATTCTGGCACAGGAAAGGGGGTGAATCAAGGCCCAAATAAAGAAAGGAAACATTCTTTCGTAATGGCTTTGATAAGTTGGAGGCTTGATTTGCTTTCTGTACTCATCTGCATTTTGGGGGATGGGAGGGAACTTTCTATTGTAAAAGACCTCTGTTACTGTGACAGCAAAATGACTGCCTATGAGATACTCCTAGGAAATGCATAGAGTGTATTACTAAGTCTTGCAATCAAATGCCCATGTTCCTGTACATGCTTTAATGAAAAAAGTAAGATGGAAAAATAACTTCTTAAATAAAGTGATAATTGCATTGGATGTAGTCTGGTTTATAAAGTATACTGTGCTTTCTCATAAATAACTAGAGTAATTACAGACTGTTCTCCTCGGTGAGGGGGCTATCTGGATTTACTCATTGAATGTGGTGGGGGGGTCGCTGGAGTTATTTTAGTGAGCTACTAATAGTGAAAATGTTGAGGCGTTCAACTAAGTTCTTTCTAAACAAATGTACTGTACAGTGCCTGAAGTTCGACCCATATTGGGCTTTGTTTATTCATGTTGATGAATTTCATAAGAGTTTTCTGTTAACCCAAACGACAGATTAAGCCCACCTTACCATTAAGGCCAGTCCTTTTTAAGTGTGACTGTTTTCTTCTATTGGGACAAGCTCCATTTTAAGATTATTTTGCTCAGTACATTTTGGTGATGGTAATTGACTCTAGGTTTATATTGTATTGCCAAGTAAGCATTTCTGCTTCCTGTTTACATTAAAATCCCTAGTTCTCTTCCATTAAAGCAATACAGAGCTTCTGCTGAATAGCACAGTATTGGAAAGCATTTTGTAATTCATACATTTTGTTTTGTTTGCTTTTTTCCCCCCATAGGGAACTCCATGCTTTGCTGTTCAATCTATGGAGTGGCCTTTTACTGTACAACAGCTAGAGCTAGCAGAGTCCCTTTTATTAACTAAAATATATGGGGAACAAATTGAAGTCAGTCTTTTAAATATAGACATATTGATATGTGAACCCTTGGTTTCATGTATTGAAATGCAAAGGAAGATTCATTCAGGTTACCACAATGCAATTTAAAATACGCACAAAGGATATACCCAGGATTTACCTTTTACAGTTTGTACTGGCTTGTACTGGTAGATTTTTAAGTATTGTGCATCATAGATTGATGCTGACCCATTGTTTAAACACGGTTATACACCATGGTGTGTTGACTTTTTGAATGAAGTTCAGGTTCTCTCCTCTCAAGTGAGTCTTCAGTTGCTAGGTTGAGTAGGTTTCCACTGCATTGTGGTTATGTGCTTCTTTGGAGGAGGATGAACTATGTCGTGTTCACTGGCAGTCAGTGCTGATAAATGAAAAGTTTATCTCCTAGATGTAACCGAGAAACTTGAGGTAAAACTGAAGCAGTGTTTTGGCTAGTGCATTTCATTAACATAATGTTCAACTGTGTTGTGGTTGAATGTATCACTGGTGAAGGAGTTAGCCAGACCCTTAGATGCTTGAGTAACAAGGATAACCAAATGTCAGATTTGTGGCTTACTGAAGTTAGTATGAACTGTTTCTTCTCGTATTAGCCATTTTATTTTTTCTCAAATACATGTAAGTTCAAATGTGGGTGGGAATTGGCATTTTTGTAATTTAATTTTTTTTATATTAATTGGCCAGAACAGGAGGGGAGGGGGGAATAAGTAATCTGCAAAACTTCCTGAATCCACTGCAGTTAAATTAAAATCAGGGATTGGTATGGGATTATAATGAAGCACTTGTATGTTGCATTATGTTTTTTATTTGGTTTATAATGTGTGTTTTTCCGTTCCTTTCAGGGCTATCTCCCAAGTCAGCAAGATATCCTGCTGGCGCGAAAACCCACCAAGGGAATCCACGAGTACGACTTTGAGATCAAGAATGTTCCCTTCATAATGGTGGACGTGGGCGGGCAGCGGTCGGAGAGGAAGCGGTGGTTCGAATGCTTCGACAGCGTCACGTCCATCCTGTTCCTCGTGTCGTCCAGCGAGTTCGACCAGGTGCTGATGGAGGACCGGCAGACCAACCGCCTCACCGAGTCCCTAAACATTTTCGAGACGATAGTCAACAACCGCGTCTTCAGCAACGTCTCCATCATTCTCTTCCTAAACAAGACAGACTTGCTTGAGCAGAAAGTTCAAGTCGTCGCCATCAAGGACTACTTCCCCGAGTACGAGGGGGAGCCCCACAGCCTGGCCGACATCCAGAAATTCTTGGTGGAGTGTTTCCGCAACAAGCGCCGGGACCAGCAGCAGAAGCCGCTGTACCACCACTTCACCACCGCCATTAACACAGAGAACATTCGCCTGGTATTCCGCGACGTCAAGGATACTATCCTGCATGACAACCTCAAGCAGCTTATGCTACAGTGATGCTCTCTGGAACTCGATGTTTTTATTCCTTTTTAATTAATAATCTTTTAAACAATTGTTTGTGGGGATAGAAGGAGAGGGGGGTTGCAAGTCTGCAGCACATGACATGTGAGTGTGAGAATAAACAGGATGCTATCGGACTCAATGCTGCAGTAAGACCACTTTTTTTTTTCATAGCAAAAACCACCCGTCTTTTTCTCCTTTGTGCGCTCTCTCTCTCTCTCTCGCGCTCTCCCTTTTATTTTCCTTTTGTGGTTACATTAACACCAAGAATGAGTAATTTTGTTTTAATGACTAACCAATGTTAATTAAGAATTTTAGGAGGACGATTAAGTATATAGGGGTGGGGTGGGTGGGGGCGATTGACTGGGCGGGAAATTGTTCCCAAAAAAGAAAAGAGCGAGCAGGGTGGTGGCAGAGCACAGATCTATTTGTATGGGTTACTGAGCCGATAACTGCTGAATCCTCAAATGGAGTTTATAGTGGCTGGAACGTTCAAACTGTAATTTTTATTTCACCGTGTTCCGAGCCAGACTGTTTGCCTACCACAAGTCTGGCCTTAATTTGTAACTTTCTTTTTTTTTGGTTGTTTGTTTTGTTTTATAACAGGATGCATCCAGAAAAGAACATGGTTTTTGCTTTGTGTATTTTCGTTGTGCAGTCTTTCATGGAAAGTTCTTGTATGTTACAGGTTTACAGTGCTTGCCTTTTTGTTTATTACTACTGCTGGATGTTTAAAAAAAGTAAAGAACTAGGAGAGCACGCTGGCAAACACTCGCTTACACAACTTGATACATTTGAATTTGTGCAGTAGCCTGACATGCAAAGCCAGATAGTTGCTATAGTATATGGTATTCTCAGGGGCTGACTTTTTTGACCACTTTAATTGCTTGCCTATAAAGTTATTGTCGATTTTAGTACCTTAATGAACATCTACAAACTGTGGCCAATGGTGGTATTAAATCCAAAAGGCAGACTCTGTTAGTGTTTTATATATAAAACAAATGTTTAGTGCGGTGAAATTTATATTTTGGGGGTGACAAAAAAAACCCTAATTTGATTTACAATTTCTTACTGGGATAGTTTTTTATAACTGAATACCAAGCTGAACCCCCATTCATTTTTATTTACAATTTTAACCTGTAATGGCCTCAAAAGCAGCCTTATCCAAAGTGCCAGTTTGTGACTAAAAAAGATTTGTCTTTTTATAATGTCTGTCAGGTTTTATTTTGGCTCTCAAATTGATTGCATATGGGAGGGGGGAGGGGGGATTTTTAAAAGCGTTCAAACTTACCACTTTTTTTCAATGGGTTATAAATGTTGTAGTGACTCTTGTACAGAAACCATTCTTAATTTTCAAAATAGGTTTGATAAAGGCGTTGTATATAAATTACGAAGAAGTGTTTTAAAGTCATTGTAATCTGAGTTTGATTTTGTCATCGCCAGTTTTTTTTTTATTTGTTAGATTTTATTTTAAAGTAATCTTTTTTTTGTCTTTTTACAGCATGTCAAAACATTTCTTTTTGCTGTTCTGAAAAGATGCTTTTTTTTTTTTAAACTGAACAGTTTCATTTAAATGTAGTCTTTTTGCTGAATGGAAATCACTGTAATAGGTGCTTCCCTGAATTTGACTCATAAACCAGAAGCCTCACTGCTGTCCAGTTCAGTTGGTATTGAGATTAAAGCTTGATTTTCTTTCTTTTTCACATGCCTAAACAAGTTGTTGTTTTTTTGTGTTCTGTTTCATCTGTGAGCTCAAGCTTAATGAAACTTCAGTATTATACATTTCAAAAGTCTATTTTCTGAATAGTGGAATTGGGGCTTTAGAAATCTCATTGTTCCAGTTAATGTGATTTTTTTTTTATAGACTATCATCAGGTACTGCACTATTACAATGGTGATTTCCTACTTTGTGATACTTTTTTGTTTTAACAATGAGCTGTTCTGTCTTTCAGTTTTCCTTTTATTTTTGTAACCACCCTATGCTGCGGGGTTGCACTGTACGATGACCACGGCAAGAATAATATCTTGTTGGCCCTTGATCACAGCAGCAAACAGTTCTTGTCTGTCTTCAGGCTTTGATTTCTGGATGTATGCTATTCCTTGCTCTGCATATTGGTCCAAGTGACTGGAGCTTTCGGCGCAGTATCTAGGAGGATGGGATAGGATGGTGTCTGTCCCTCATCCTAGGAGGATTTTCAGTTACAGTTGGCCTCTACATAGGCGCCAGTTGCTGTACAGGGTGGCCTATAATGTTCCTTTTGTGAATGTCTTCAAAACGTTTTTCACCCATTTCCTAGGAAGATATTCAATGTGTGCTTTTTTTTCCCCCCAACCACAACAATTTTTATAAATAAAGCCTTTGTGAATATTCCACATGCTGACATCTAAATGGGTTTGGTGTTACTAGTTACTACTACATAGTACGTGTGCATAATATCCTCTGCTGTTAAAATACTAGTCCAAAATGAGCACTTTTAAAAAAAAAAAAAAAAGAAAGAAAAAAAATCTGAATACATGGAAGGAATCTTTGAATGGTCATTTCTTGTAAACAAACTGTCTATTGTTGATCACGTTATTTTATTCACATCCCTTGTATTTCACAAGTGTCATGCCATCCCTAGTGTTAACGGAGACCGGCTGTGTGGATATTGGAAGTGATTCAAGCCTAGCAAGTGCTGGACAAATGGCTGACTGTCTGGCCTTGTGATTGTGAGTAAAAAAGAAAAGGCTGCCTAACTGACGACTTGTGTTCAATGTTTTAAGCACCGCCTCAACCTTGTATTAGCATTGCATCTGTAAACAAACACACCACGCCTAAGTAGCTGAACGTTTTTGTTCTTTGCTAATCTGAAGAACTAAAGCATTGACAGACTGATACTAGTCCATGGCAAAAATATCTTTTACATCTTCTAGATCATTTGCATTGTTTTAGCTCTAGGCTATAAGGAAGATTGTACATGAAAGCCCTATATACCATTTTTTAAATTTTGACAATTGTTTGAAATATAGAAAAATAAATATAGCGGTGCTATAACTGCTAAATCTAAGACTATAAAATGAATATACATAAAACTTCAATTAAATGCCTCCTGCGATTTATTTACAATATTTGCCAGCAGACCCGGCGCATATTGGAGACCGGCGATTATTTAAGACTGGTGTTTATATTGGATCACTTGCTTGACATGCTTCATACGGTCATTGAGAAGCCACTAACACACACACAGCCTTGTAGCAACACCGTAACTCAATTTAAACATTCCAGCAACTTTGTTAAATGTTGTGTGTCAGTGGGAACTAAGTAACAGTTTTGTTTTATAACAATTACATTGCATTGTACACCCTCAAGTATGCACTGGTTAAGAAAGATACGGAATGCAAAACATTGGAAAATGAACAAGCAGAAGTACGAATTTGTATTTAAAAACGGAATTAGATCTACCATTAATAAGTTATAACAATAATAATACAAACTTGTTTTTAAATGTTTTTAAAAATGAACAATAAAAGCAAGAAGTATAATTATCAAAAATATTGTTTAATCTCAACTTGTACATTTAATACAACAAAACATGTTAAAATACACCAAGAGGTTTGTATCTGGCCTACTTTCAGCATGCTTAATTATCAAAACTTAATATTGTAGTAACTGCATTAAACAAATAAGCATTACATGTAGGCCTACCTTAAATTACATGTTCTATTTATTAATCCTGAGTCACTTTCATCACTGTCACTTATTAGCAGTTCATTATGCTCAAGCTCCTCCGTTTCAATGGGCAAGGACAGAAACCCAGCATTTATTTACAATATTTGCCAGCAGACCCAGAGCGTATTGGAGACTGGTGATTTATTTGAAGTTTTACGGTAGTGGTGCTTTAATTTTAAATTAACTGAAGGCATGTTGTCTAACTGATGCAAGCCTTAAGAATAATCTTGTGTGTATAAACCCAAACACCTGCACCCCCAAAATAACACTGACGGCCTCAGTAATACATGGATATTCTGTCTGAAGCCTAAATTCAGAGACCCTTCCATAGTCAATTTCTCTGTTGCATTCCAGGAACTGTTCCTGCTCTGTCAAGCCTCTATGCTGAAGGATTGATCATGTTGATGAGACAAAAAATAATTATGTGATGGTTTGAAGTAGAAGGCAGCTTTTTAAAATGAAAAATTATAAATGCAACCCTTTTCTGTGTACTATGTAACTGTGCCAAATTCTCAAAGTGTTTTGCACTGTTTTCAAATTTTTGAACTTTTTAAAGGCATGCAAAATATCCTTTTGAAATGAAATTACATATGCAAAATTACTTTGCAAAAAATACTTTACTCAGCCTGGTTCAAATGTCTTGAAATGAAATTGCCAACTATAATTACCGTTGAGAAACTCTTTTGAGAGAATGAGTGCCATCGGTCTTTCGGGTTTTTCTCTTTTTGCCTTAAATTGTTATGCGTCAGCCCCATTAGATGAAAACCAAACCTCTACAACTTGCTAGATCATTGCTAGATTGAACATGTACTTTTTGAAGCACAGCTTTTACACTATTAATGTCTCTGGGTGTGTCTCCTGCTTTCTTAGGCATGGAAAAAAAACACAGCCATGTGTGTTCTTGTCCCTTTTTTATATTGTATTAAATTGCTGTCACATATATGCATTGTTCAGGTCATTCTCAGATTCTATTTATTTGCTGAAATCTGAGAACTCATTTAATATTGTAAGGTTGTCAAATGTATTTCTTCAGCAAAATCTTGATAATGGTTCAGCATCCAGCAGACTACTTCTCTGCTCTGTCTTACCCCTTTCCATCTTTTCAATAAAAAGACCAAGAGAAAAGAATGCTTGATGGCTTTTTTTTTTTCCTTCCCTGTTGCATAGCTATTGCTGGCGGTTGTTTTTTGGCAAGGTTCTAAAATAATACCTCACTATGCAGATGGATGCAGCAGGTCTAAATGAAAGGAATTGCAAACATGTTGAATGACTTTGAGGTTTTGTTCATTTTGGACCTTTGTTGAAAATGCTGGAGGATGAAGTGTAATAGAGCTTTGTGTACAGAAAGAAACGGTCAGAAATACGCTTTGTCATGTATGGCCATTTTATGAGGCTTGTTTTGGCAGCAGCAAGTTGTCCCAACACTGAATGCTAAATACTTGTGAGATTATTGTCACTTCAACATGATAAATGGCCATTCTGGTTGTCAACTTGCACCAGTAAATTCTTGCCTCTGGATTGTTGTAATAAAGAAAAACAAATGTCAAATAATGACAAGCAAGGTGTGTATTTAGATACACCTGATGATTAACAGTCACTTTAGTCTACGTAATGCCTGCCAAATCCATGCAAAGATGAACCATGACATAAATTAATGATTTTGTCCCTAGCCTTTAGTGCCTAAGCACTTGGACCAAATTCCTTAGTAATGAATGCATAACTTTTTTTTTTTTTTTTGATCTGCCAGGGCTTGAGCTATTTATGTAATACTGATGTAAAACTGTTTTGTGATAACAAATCAAGTTCACCTACAAAGTGATTACTCTGGTACTTCTAGGTCATACAGGTGAGTAATTCATATCGTAATATTAAAATTAAACTGTATAACTGGTCTCAGGGATGGAAATAAGACTCCCATTGCATAGCAGTTTGATTTATTCCTTGTTTTCACTGAGTGTAATAAGAGACCTGAAGTTGTTACCTATACACTGAGGCTAATCAAGCTCATACTAGGGGTGGGTGAAACTGCTATGCATTAGAAGTCTTATTTCCATCCCTGGGACTAATTCAATGTTTACTGTTTTAAAAGACTTAGTGCATGTTTCGGAAGGAGCATTTGGTTTTATTTGTTTAATGTAAATCTTATCTGGAACTTATTTAAAACAAATGTTAGCTGTATCGGTTTAGAAAAGAACTGGCTAAAGTTTAACTTAGTGAAAAAGTTGAAAATAAACAAGCAGGTTTGAGAAGATGTAGTGTGGATTTTATTTTAAGAAGGATTTAGAACTTTGTAAAACTTAATCTACACTATTTCTTAAATCCACTAAAATCCCTATGTGGCCTTGGAAGCTTGTATATTTTTGATGTTGGTTCAGTAAAAGCTGTCGACTTCCAACATTTGAAACTAATGTTTTGCAATGCAGATTCCTTCTCAATGATCCATCTTGATCCATTTGGGCACATTCAATGTCTAAAATATTACTGTATGGTAAAGTTTATTATATGACAAGTGGAATGTCTGCCATTCACAGACACTGGAACTATTGGTAGCCTAGATCGCTTGATGAAATAATAAAAAAGTTGAGTAGGGATGCAAAATCACATACTGTACAGCAATGTCTCCAAGGTCGTTTAGCCATGTACCAGCTGTTTTTGTTTATGCTCAGTTTGCTGGATATTTGCTGCTATTGCACCTGCGGAAGTGTAAATGATTCCAAATGTAATCTTTAGAACCTTGGTGTTTGAAAACAGTTGAGTGCTTGTGTGGTTCTTTTGTTGTAATAAATCAGTGTACAGCGTTAATGCCGTTTCATTGCAGACTCTGCAACAAGGCCCTTGAATATCCTGGTGCAGTCTGGGATTTTTTTTTTTTTACAGGAATTTCCTGTTTTCACTATTATCCAAACTTAATTCGTTGATGGAAAATGCATAGTTTCACCCTTCTGAAAGCAACTGTAGTTTATAATTGATGTCAAGAAGAGTTCACAACAAGCTTCTTTATTTCCTTGCGGCCCTGTGTATTGGGAAGTGTACTGTATTTAGGGCCACTTGATTATTAACCAATGGGTAGTTTAATAGCGAGCTATTTTATAAATGAAAATCTACCCTGGTTTTGATGTCTGCTGTATCCCAGATATAAAACCAACTTCATATTTTGCTATCACCGAACTACAGAAGGGGGTTCAGAAACCACACAAAGAAAGAACTGTGTCATATCTGGGATAACATCCACAACCACTGCAAGGGTATCAATGAGGAAAAGGTATTCCATTAAAAGAAAGAAACTTAAAACTGGTTCCTTGGGTCCTCACTTGTTTTCAAGCTCAGTTTCATCTCTTACTTGATAACACACAACTGCAAGTCTAAGTACCTCAGGTTCTCCGAAAGGTCGAATGATTTTCAGAACGCAGGAATGGGATTTCAGAAGGGGTTAAATACAGTAAAACAATATCAGAAAAGCATCCTGGATTTGTGTGCATGCATAAAATGTTAATGAGTATGCTTTTTCAATTAATTTTTGTGTTTTTGTGGGTTTTTTTAAATGTGCCTCTCCTATATATACACATGTGTACAGGACTTTTAAGCATTTTCATTTAGGATGAAATGAATGATTGATCATTTGTATTTTTTTTTTTTAATTGCAATAAATGATAGATAGCAAATACATTGGTAATTTATTAGTGGCTTTTCAATTTCCATTAATGTTATTTTCAATGAATGTGTGTTAATTTGCACATTACATGGCAAGTCTTTGTTACTTCTTCGTTTTTAGTTGCCTTGGATAAATGTAACCCGTAATAAATGGGAAAACCTGTATTTTGTGTATCCCTGACAATTTTAAGAATCTAGAAAAATAAATGTGTGTAAGCGAGAAACTGTTTTTAGTTAGTACCAAGCTTTGCATGTGATCTATAAGAGAGTTCAAAGGCTCTTTTGAAATCTCTTGATCTGCCACAAAGCGAGAACAATGCCTATAAACACAGTCATAACAGACATTTCAAGTATTGAATTCTGAAATTCGAAGAAAAAAAAAACCCAATCCTGTTTTGCATTTTTCCCCACAATGAAAACCAGCACTAAAGAAATATTCCTCTGAAAACATATTGGTTTCCATTGCTGGCCCTGACCAATAACTGTTAGGTTAGATTTTGCATCATTTTGCATGTTTCCTCCCCCAGCAATTGTGTGCCAGCGCCCTGTTTTTGCATATTGTGGAGACCTGCAGTTCTGTTTACTCTCCTGAACCCTCTCCAATGTGGAACACGTGCAATGGAACAATGTCCAAGTAGAACAGAGATAACCGAGCACCTGCACTGACACAGACAGGACACAAAATCCAGCGCACTTCCTATCATGAAGACAGTCATCTCCAGTGACACAAATCAGCTGGGTCTTGCGTCATACCCTGTATACCATATTAGTTAGACACTTCTCTTCCTTCTCAAGCCAGTGAACTGGCTAATGCAATACAGATCATTCACTTTGAGACACATAGTAATGCTCAAGTACTTACTACATATTTCATAGTTATGGAACATGTCATACTAAGTGTGTATATTCATGTATTTATATGAAACCCAAACCTGCAAAATGTAAGGTATTTTTTTTTTTACTAAGAATACAAATCTGTGTAATTAATTAATGCAACAGTAGAATGGCAGCAGAGGGTACAGTATACTCATTGTTGGGGAAAGTACTTTTTAAAAGTAATCAGATTACAGTTACAGGTTACTTGAACAAAATTCAAACTAGTTACAGTAACTTGTTATTAGTTGCTTCTCGGGCACGGTTTATATTTTACGGAGATATATTGTTTTTCAACTTGGTCAGGCTGCAGCTCAGTTTTCTTTGAAGATTCACCTTTCTAACCCACTCGTTCCCTCCTCTGATGCCAGTTTCTAGCAAGAGGAGATGAAAAGCTTGTTCATGTGACTTGTAAGGTTTGACTTGTACTGTTGAAGCACTTTCTGATTTCCACATTATGAATTAACCATAGTTATTTTTTAAAAAAAATATATATATAACAAAGTAACTATTATTTTTTCACCTGAATTACCTGTTACCACCTCTCTGAAAAAAGGAACTATTACAGTTACAAGTTACTGAAAAATGTACTCTGATTACAGTAATGCATTGTGTAATTCCCCAACACTGTACTGTATAGTATAGTGCAGTACAGTATAACAGACAGAATAGCAAATGTGCACAGACTGTTACATCTGGCAGTTCATCAGCATTTCCCTATCCTGCATGCCCAGCAATATAGAAAGCTGTGTTGAGCTACAGGTGCTCTTTTGAATACTGATTAATATCACATGTGCTTCTGCTTGCAGCCAGTCTTGCAAACCTGTGAAAAAACGGAGTAATGAACTCTATTTCACCTCGAGAAATAGATACAGTAGAAGTGCTTTCTTTCTTAGTTAATTTCTGTGTTTTTTTTTTGTTTTGTTTTTTTCCCAAGAGTACTGATCGTTCAGTTGTCAAACTCCTGTATTCAACAACAGCCCAGCTTCCTGAAGTCATGTGACCAGCTCATAATGAATTCTGCATACACATTGCGTCCGGTAGCTTGGGTAATGTTTGCAGTTCAGTACACTGTTTCCTGAGTGCGTTTTTTTTCGAACTGCATTTTCAGCACATTTGCAAGGCCTAAAAATGCCAGACCTGATTTTAGAGCTTCCTCATTAAGCAATAGTACAGCCACAGAGAGTATGTAATGCTGTTACATAATGGAGGAGATTATTGCAGTTATATATCAGTAAAGATATGGAAAGTACATTTTCTTTTTTTACATTTTCTCAGTGGGGTGACAAGATGTCTGATGAGGAGGTCTCAGTACTTAAGTACAAGCTTTGTGTATTTCTGGTGTAGTCCCCTACAGGTTAAATCCCTAAGGGTCAAACCGATGTTAAAAGGTGCTATAGAGATGCAGGGTCACAGTTAGTGGTGCAGTATCAGTTGTCAGTTGTGTATTGTTTTACCAGGATGGGATCCCACTGAGAACTACTGCATGTCTCTGTTTGAAGGGGGCACATCTCACTTCCATGCTGTTACCACAACATAACAAAGATCAGTTGCAGCATTAGTAATGCACAATACAAATTCACAGTGTCAAAATCCTTAGAAAGTCAATCTACCATTACTCTCAGCAAGCCACAGACCACCCGAGGTTAGCATACTAGGTATGTGGCAGCATTGTTTAACTGTTTGTTGATTTTTTAAAAAAAATTTTAACTGCTGTTTTAAACTGACTGATCTGTAATTGTTTTTACTGCTCCAGTAGCAATGAAGATGTATTTTTAAGCTGGCCTCACCAGTGTTAGTAATGCAGAGAAAGGGCTCTCTTCAATAGCTAGTCCTGATAAATATTTTAAAAGTCCTTTCATTGGTTGAGCCCAGAGTGCTAGAGAATAATCCTCTTGCTCTCCACTCTCATGTGCCTATGAACAGCTGGCGTGCGTGTCGATTTCAATCTTTAGCCTTCCTTCCTCTCTTATTTACTTTTGAGATGATGTGGAAAAGTGGAATTTAAGCAACCACAACAACACGGAGGAGAGGGAGTTGGGGTGTTCGTTTTATCTCTCCTTTGTTTTTACAACAACTACAACAACAAAATAGATATCCTAACTTTGCACAGTTAGCACAGTTCAATACAACACTGAAGAGCAAATAATGTTTGGAACGCAACAAGCATTTTATTATATTCCTGTTCGAACAGAGACCACATTATTAACATCTGAGAAACTGAGCAGGAATTAAGAGTATTTTGACAAAGGATTTCTGTTTAAAATACTGCTGCTGCCTTAGCTACAATACTATTGTTTGAGCACGCATCCAAATGATCGCATGGCGACAGAGCAGTAGCATTACAATGACAATGCAATTTCTTTACAAACAGGCTATTGTGTCACAGTGGCTGCTACAACGGTGTGATGGGTCATGTCATGTGACACTGACACATCTTAGAACTGCCAACAGACAGATTATCTGTCATCGTGGTGTAACCTGATACTTAGGTACATAGTTACCTAAAGAGGAATTCATTATGTGAAGGTGAACCTGCTCTACACTACGTTCAGTAAATGCCGGACACGCAGCCCTGCTGTAGCAAGACACGGCCATTGCAATACACCACGCTACACTCCTATACCTTGCGTGTTTGTTTTGCGTGGTGAAATGGAAAAGTAATGAAAGGAAACGGACGTTTTCATTCCAAAAGAGGTCAACCAAACCGTGTGGTATTATTTTTGTTGTCTTTCAGTTTCTACCCCTGTAATGAATTAACATGTGAAACATTAATATGTGTAAAATACCCCTAAACTGGTTTCCAATGCGACATACGCAAAACAACCTACTAAGCTTTGTAAGACTGGCAACCGTACAAAAAAACTGCTGCTTTTAAGTATTCCCGTGGGCGGAAACCTGTTCCTTAACTGTAGTGTGTGACTTCCTATATGTAAGGGTTCATCTCAGAACTTCATATATTTACAAGAAACGTAGCAACGAACTCGGTGAAAAAAGTATGGTCCAGTGGTTAAAGAAAAGGGCTTGTAACCAGGAGGTCCCCTGTTCAAATTCCACCTCCGCCACTGACTCATTGTGTGACTGAGCAAGTCACTTGACCTCCTTGTGCTCCGTCTTTCGGGTGAGACGTAGTTGTAAGTGACTCTGCAGCTGATGCATAGTTCACACACACTAGTCTCCGTAAGTCGCCTTGGATAAAGGCGTCTGCTAAATAAACAAATAATAATAATAATAATTTATTATTCGTGACAAAGTGACATCATCGAAGAATGATGATTTTTAGACGCTCCCTTATTTGACAGTCCAACCCAGAAGCTGGTTGGACTCTTCACAATTTAAACCAATAGAAATTTCTTCTTGCGAAGTGGGGTCGTACTTGTGTCGTTTTTCCAAGAAGGCGGCAGTGCGCAGCAAGTAAATATTTACTTTTCACTAAACAATGTTTTTTTTTTTTTGCATGCTAATATGGCATATTTAAGAGAAGTGCATAGTCGACCGTTATTAAATAAATAACAACCGATTTAAGACTAGTTCACCACTGCCTTAGCATAATGTCTATGATGTACTGGTATACAAAAGGGAGTGTAACATGTAGTTATTTTGAACCTTTTGTCTCTTTATGAGCAGTAACTATACTGTAGAGTTAAGTAAGCAAAGCATTACCAGTATAGTGTTATAAAGTGGTCATCGTCCCAATGTTGTATGTACGCGTTCCTAAACTTGGCCCGTGTAATTAGAAAGTGGTATGCTGTGAGATTTTGGTACAGGTGCAATCAATTGTGATGTGACGTGTTTTCACATTGTCAAACATAGGTACATATGCCATTAATTATACACTTTTTTTTTTTTGCAAAGCATTAATTATACGTAGTTTTTTTGCTGGAAACAGACAAATAATTTCTCTAAAAAGAAAAAAACAACAACAAAACAAACGAACACCACAAAATGAGAAGTCCACAGCAGTTGTACAATGTACAATACCCAATGTATTGCAGCAGTGTAGAGTAGTGGTTTGGGCTCTGGACTCTTGGCCAGAGGGTCGTGGGGGACACTGCTGCTGTACCAAGCAAGATACTTTACCTAGATTGCTCCAGTAAAAACCCAACTGTATGTAAAAATAATGTGTAAACAATATTGTAATTGTATGTAAAAATAATGTGATATCTTGTAACAATTGTAAGTTGCCCTGGATAAGGGCATCTGCTAAGAAATAAATAATAATACTCTATTCTTAATGGTGGAAAAATATGATCAATTTAAAAAGACCGAAAACAGCAAGCTATGTAATGTGACTCTTATTACCATCCTTGCAGTGCTTTCTTTGTTCTTTGGTTTGTCTGGCAGATTAGGAACAGATGCTGAATCAAAACGATTGCGTTCTCCCCCAAAGAACCATGTCTAGGGAAACAGAGTGCTCCACTTGCTGTTTTATAGCAGCCCATGTACCAAACAAAACAAAACAACAACAAAAATTACGTATCGTTTTTCCTTTTAGGAAACTGCTTAGTTAGTCCGGCACACATTTTTTGGGTGTCATGAAAAACCTCAGGTGTGTTCCTTTTTGAAGCGTTTAAACATCAGCATATAATTTAATCTAGCTAGTTAAAATACTGGATTGTTGGCTGTGTTGACACAGACCCGGGTGTACTGTCTCTCACAGATGCAGCTGATCCAGCACTCTGGAGAGACACTGCGGGCTGCCCTGGTCTCCAAGAGGCAGGACCTGGTGGAGAGCTACCAGAAATTCAGCCCCGGGGAGCGGCGGCTGCTGGAGGAAGGGTTCCACCCTGACAGCGTCCCATCACACTGCACTCGGAGTCGGACTGGATTCACTCGCACCCAGAGCCCAGGCAGGACTTTGCAGATTTCTTCAGAAACCCCTACCGGAGCACCCCTGTCAAAGGCAGGAACACCATCTACATACAGACTATTGGTGAGTCATGCTTTGAGATACCACCACACAGAAAGTGGTTGTAACTAAGCAGTGAAGCTACGAGGGTGTAAAATCTGGATTGATGATGAAGACTGCATCTCAAGGTGTTTGTGTTCCCAGGCTCGTTCGGGGATTCGGAGGAGAGCACGCAGCTGTACGTGGAGTGGCTGCAGGAATACTGCGAGGCATTTTACTATGGGCTGGCAGTGAGGCTGTTAGAGCCGGTCCCTGTGTCCGACACAGCCTGTGCCTTCCGGGTCAACACAAACTCCCACAACCTGCAGGTACACGCAGGTGAGAGCCGCCTGAGACCTGCCTCAGCTCTCCAGGGATGGTAATAAGACTCCTATTCCATAGCAGTTTCATCTATTCCAGGTTACTACAAGCTTGATTAGCCACAGTGCATAGGTAACTAGGCCAGGTGTGTCTTATTAAATTTGCACTAAAACCAGGAATGGATCAAGCTGCTATGCGGTGGGAGTCTTATATCCATTCCTGCTCTTTCACTACACCGCACTGTACATTTATATATTCCTACTATGCGCTTCTCTGCAGGTGATCTCCTTCGTTACCTGAAGAAGAAGAAGCCCAGAGATGCCTTCTGCATTGTGGGGATCACCATGATTGACCTGTACCCCAAAGACTCCTGGAACTTTGTCTTTGGACAAGCCTCCCTAACTGAAGGTAGCTAGACAAGGTTTTCTTTTAGTTGCAGGTTGTCTCATAAACAGACAAGTAAATGCTTTTCACTATACATTCGATTATACTGTAGATGCTATTCCCCTTACATTATACACAGGAATGCTTTAACAGCTGTAACCTTTCACTCTTCATGGGTGTTGACATCAAATTGCAATGGTAAATGTGTTTCCAGACAAAATGAATTACCGTATTCCTTCGAATTTAAGACGCGCGTTTTAAACAATTTTTTGCTTCTCAAACATACCCTGCGTCTTGAATTCAAGTACAGTATAGTGATGCGTGTATTAAAATCGCCAACAAAAAACCTGACTACCTGCGTACACAAACAGCAACGTGACTGAATGCCAAGAAAAGATAACAAAAGCATCTGCCCGAATACACAAGCAGCAACGTGACACTGCTTAGAAAAGACAAACCAAGCTTCCTGGTGAATTCTTAAGAGAAATGTTTACAATTTCAGCATTTCTAACAAGCAGTACCAGCTTGGACAGATCAGACCCCGGTATTTTTCGACATGCCAAGCAACACCACTGTACTTCAATGCTGTTGTGGTTGCTGGGTTACTGGGATGCCAGTGAGTGGTGGTATGTTGTGACGGTCGGAGGTTCCTACAGAACAGTATCCTAATCCCAACACTGAACAATGACCACACCAGCCCCGTGCACACATACACAGAAAAACACAAAAAAAGCAAAATGTATCTATTCCAGTTTAGAGAAAACAGATGGTGATGAGAACCCCTATATGATAACTCCCTTTGTTGATAGTTAGTTAAACATAGGTCATCATAGCACCTCATTTCTTTAAATTTTCATTTAAGTCAAATAATATCAATAATATCCAAACGATATAATTCTCAAAAAATCACTAGACACAAACAAGCTAGCTCCACAGAGTTCTTAACTAAATAAAACAAAATATCAATTTGCAGCAGCTGCTTCATGAAACAAAACAATTGACAGCATCACTTCTATGCAGGTCGTTTTGTTTTCATTAATGTGCTGCTCCTCTTTTAGTTGTTCAGACTACAGACAGGTAACTTCTTGAGTTTGTTCTTGGTTCTTGTTTTAAATTTGACGGTCTCCCCTGTGTTAGCCAACAGATGATGGCCAACTATGTCCACACCCTATGTTTTTAGAAGCCCTTAGGACTGCCACAATGTGTACAACAGAGACGCCATCTTAAGTATTATACAGTGCGCATCACAATAAACCAGCTCCATGGTTAATCTATAACAACATTGTTTTTAAGCATAATTGAGGTTGAATCTTTGTAAATGCATATTTATTTGAAGTTTTATTTGTTCCTCAAATTGAGGGTGGTATAGTTGGGCTACGTCTTAAATTCAAGGGCGTCTTAAATTCGAAGGAATACGGTAAAATAGCCACCCCCTAGAATATGAATATTTTATAGTCAATATATTTGTCATTAATATATTTGTAACCCAAGCAAACAAACAAAATGTATAAGATATGTAATTTAAATTTCTTCTAGAAATCATTGGAATAAGGGATTACAGGCATGTTAGGGTTAAGGTAGGCCTCAAAAAAGAATATGTTGAGTTTCTGTTCCAAAACACTCATCAGATTAAACTGAGCTGTTCTGCATTACCTTCCGTGTACAGCAGGTGGTGTTGTTGTTAAACAAGTGTTTCTCTTTAAAAACAAGAGGTGCTATTTGCAAGATTTTACCGATTATTTTAGTTTTGTGTGCCAGTAGGGGGTTAATGCAATCCCACCAGTAGTCCAATGTGAAATTGAACAAGACAACATACAATAAGCAGTGCAAGCAGCGATAAAACAGGTGGTTTAAAAAAAAAAAACTGCCATATTACTATCAATAGTTATTGATCAATAGTCACGTATTGCCATCTACAGCAAAGTCTGTTCTCCAGAATGGCCCATGTAGTATTAATTGTGAAAAATCACTGCTTGGAGATAACATGGCAGATGAGGATTCGTTAAAGTGGGATTATTGAAGGGACCCAGATACCATAATGTGGTCCAGCGGTTAAAGAAAAGGGCTTATAAACAGTAGGTCCCCGGTTCAAATCCCAGCTCAGCCACTGACTCATTGTGTGACCCTGAGAAAGTCACTTAACCTCCTTGTGCTCCATCTTTCAGGTGAGATGTTGTTGTAAGTGACTCTGCAGCTGATGCATAGTTCACACACCCTAGTCTCTGTAAGTCGCCTTGTATAAAGGTGTCTGCTAAGTAAACAAATAATCTAATGTAAACAGATGATTCCTAGTTGAGTTAAATTAACTGTCTTCCATCTCTTTCTTTATAGGGATGGGTATCTTCAGTTTTGCCAGATATGATGACAATTTTTACAGCAGAAACTACAAAGGCAGGCTGCAGAAGACCAAGAAGCTGACTCCTGGGGACTACTCCCTGTTCAGTGGCTGCTACACCCCGCCCATAACCAGCACACTGCTGTATCGCTCCTGCAAGGTGAGAGCCATTCGCTGAGGTTTAAAGATTTAAAAACACCAGACTGGTTCCATGGACCCCGATTGGCACTAATCTTGAGCTACCTTATCTAACATTAGGTAGTCCAAAATGAATGCTAATCGTGCTGTGGAAAACCAGCCGTAAAACTTATTACTGAAGTGCCCCTCAATTGTGTTTAATTACATATCGGCTTCTGTGTTCTGTGTTCTGTGTTCTGTGTTCTACTGTGATCTGTGTCCAAGTGCAGTGCTCCCATGGGCTTCCTCTGCTGTCGGTAGCACAGCAACATTCACACGGGTCCCATATTGTTTTACTGTATATTGTCCCTTGTCTGTATATTCAGCTTTGGCAAAATCAAAAGGGAAAACCCTGAACTTGCTTGGACATCCGTCGGTCAAGCAGAGGGTAAACCACACGGTTCAGGGTTAGAAACAGGAATTGTCTCCCCTGCAGTGCTAGTGAAGACATCGCTGACTTGGTCTTTGGCTGTGTTCCATAAACCACTGCATAAACACAGAATTAACAAGAATACAAGTTCTCTGTTACCTCATTGCTTTAAGTAGCTGTTATTGGGTAAGAGGTATATACTGGAAGCTTACTTGTTTTTTAATGAATACCAGGCAGTCTGATTGCTTCAGTTTACAAAGAAGTTTACAAAAATTTGAATCAGTTATTATTATTATTATTATTATTATTATTATTATTATTATTATTATTATTATTATTGTTAAGTTATTGAAATGTTTCAGGAATGGTCAAGTAAAGGTGTGCTGTAGAACAGAGGATGATAGAAATCCTCTGAAATGTTTAAAAAATGGGTTTTAATTTGCAGCAACACAGGAAATAGCCCGTCTCATTGTGACATTAAGTTATTCAGGACACATGCAGTGACTGAATTTCTCTCCCTCCAAGACGCTGACTCATGAGATTGGTCACATTTTTGGGCTCCAGCATTGTCAGTGGCTGCGTTGCGTGATGCAGGGGTCCAACCACCTCGAGGAATCGGACCGCAGGCCCCTCGACCTCTGCCCTATCTGTGTGCGCAAGCTGCAGTCTGCCATTGGCTTCAGAATTGCAGAGAGATACCAGGTATGTATGACACTGTGTGTGAAATACAGATTGCTTGCTGTAATATGTGTGTATATATGCAGAAATGCTTTTTTTTTTTCAAAACATGGCTAAATTCCATGTCTCGGTAATACTGGCAGAGGGGGACAATGACTACCAAAATCACAAGGGAGGGAGGGATCGAGGTGGTGGTAGAACAGACAGCAGTGAGGCGATTGGAAAGTTTTATAGATTTTTAATTATTGCCAGTAATCATGGAGTCATCTGGGTTTCCATTCAGTCCCACCATGTGGTCAAGCTAACATCTGTGCAGCGTGACTTTTCAAAATGCATTACGTGTTCATGTACTGATAACCAGGACAGAACTGTGACAAGCACACCCTTGTTTATTTGTTTAGAAATGCGTTACGTAAGAAGGCAGTGTGGTTTGGTGCTCCTGTAGCCTCAGGATATCCTGTGTTCGAATCCCATCCAAGCTGTACAGTCATTAACCCCTTAGCTATTTAACTACTCCAGAGTAACTTGGTATGGGTATGAAATATCATAGTTATTGCAGTTTAGATTCATTTGGTATATGATTTTCTGTTACAGTCATTGCATCATTACATTGGCGAACCAGCTGTACTTGCTTCACATGGGGACTTTTTAAAAACTGTTTTTTCTTGCAGGCCCTGCTTCAATGGATAGAAAGTGGTTTGTCTTCTGTCACCAGCAAAGACACGGCAGAAACGGAGACGCAGCCCCACAAGCCCACCAAAGCATTTGAAGAATCCAGAGAGTGGTTACTGAAATGCTTAAGTGTGCTTGAAGACGTTCTGATTTAGACATGTGTTGGTTGTGGTAATGTATGTATTTTTTTGTTGTTGTTGCACAATGTAGTATGAGCTAAATACATATTTTACCTAATGCATGGCTTTTCTTATTTATCAGAGAAAACAATTCTCCTGTAGCACAACCTATTTTCTTTCATGTCCTTTCTCCTGAGTTATGCAGTAATAGCCACACAGGTTTAATTGAATGAACTGCCTTTAATTGTGCACAGTATATACATGTTTATACTGTTAGAAATGTAACTACTTTATACTGCCTCTGTGTAAAGGACTTTGATCACATTTGGATGTTAACCAACATTTATGGAAATGGTCAGAAATATGTAGAAATAACCACATTTGAGCAAGATACATATACAGTATTTTCATACATGACTGTTTTTTTAAGTAAATCATACGATTAAAAACAGTTTGGATTTTGTTTATTCTTTCTCAGTAGATAACATTACAGCATTATTCCAAATCTAGGAATAGATTTTCTGTTTTACATTCCTTTAACTTGAAAAAAGAAAAGAAAATATTGACATGTATCTACATCTGCAAAATGCAGACTCATTCGTTACACCTATTCATCCTGATAAACAAACCGGTAAACAAAAAACACTAAAACAATACTCGTGTTTCAAAGAAACTTTCAGTGGATTGCCTACAGCTGTTTTTAAAAAAGGTAGAAGTGCATTTTGGTGTAGAGTACTAGGGTATACAGTGTTGTGTTTTTGTTTTCATGGCATAGTAGGTCAAGAATTCTGGAAACATAGTTAAGCATGGGTGTAGGTTATTTGATAGATCCATATATATATATATATATATATATATATATATATATATATATATATATATATATATATATATATATATATAATACAGAAAAGACCATTACACAAAGAAGCTAGAACAATTTAAATTGTAAAAGAATAAATTAGCTACAATTAAGTTAGGTTTAAAATAAATATTCCAGTGAGATTGCAACACATTGATACAGACAGGCTGTACTACTGTCTAACCAATGCAAATATAATGTAAACTAATCTTTCCACAAGCCAACAACAGACTATAGCTTGATTACCTGGGTTCCAGACCAGGTAAACTACTCTGGACAACACTGAAGAACATGAAGCGCTTTGTGATGGTGGTCCACTATGAAAGGCACTATGTAAAATAAAGATTGATTGATTAAAACTAGTTTCAGTCCCAACAGAAAACAGTCAAAAGGCAATCCCATTTGTTTTCTAAAACAAAAATGTACTTGTCACATGACAGTTTTGCCTCTTGAATTGCATTTGCACACAGTGCTTGTTTATGTATTTTGTTAGTGGTGAAGTTTTATCTGCTAATGTTCTGGTTTCTTGCTTTGGTCCAGGCCCTCTTTTTCCTTTGCTTAAATGCTCGTAAGATCCTGTTTTTCCTGTACCCATCTAAACTTAATAGATGATTTAAAAAAATAACAAACACCTAGATGCCCTCAGGAGCTGTATTACTCTTTATAAAGATTCCCTGTTTACATTTGTTAAAACTTCGTTGCCCTACTAAAAGTTATACTTTCTAACCTTGCTCATAGATAGTCATGTACCTTTGCTGAATATGGGCCACTACATAAGCACAATCAAGAGGATTTAGTCCAGTCCTGCTGGAAAACTTCAACTATTATTTGAATGTAACATGTAACAGAAACCAGTTGTATCACTGACAGTTTCACTCCCGAATGCAACTGAATTTTCCCAGCAACATAGCGTTAGGATTTCTTCTGATTGTGTTCTGATTTCTTCTGTGGTGTTCTGATTAGTTACATATACACATAAAATTGAAGCGCTCATGGGAAAAAAATATTTGACTTCTGTTCCCTAACACCAGAAATGTCATGGAATAAAGGAATGGCGCAAAAAAGGCCAAAATGCTTTTTTTTTTTTTCAAATAAAAAATAAAAAATAATTCTATTCTGTACTTGTTATACAAATTGAGTGTCATTCAGAATTACTAGATTGCGCAACTGGTATAAAAATTTCTTTTTTCGTACCTTTTCATGTTCTTAAATAAGCAGGGTTAACTTAATTATTTACTTCCGGTACATTAGAAGCATGCAGAACATAAAGGCAATTGCTTGTGATATTGGGCATTAGCTTCGTGGTGCGAGGTCTGTTTGTGTGTCCCTTTTTTCTCTCTTTAAATTGATCTCGCTCTGGCTGCGCTGTCTCCTGACTTGCTTTTGAAAATGCTGTCTTCTGCAACAATATCAACATCAAGGAAATCATCTGGAACCTCCACAACAATTTTGTTATCCTGAGTTATATTTTCACAGCTTGGAGCCTTGGAGCTTTGCTGCTGTTTCTTCCTCCTGTTACAAAGGCCAGTCTTTGCAGGTCGTACCAGAGCCAAGAAAAGGGCTCCCACTCCCATCCCAGCAGCACAGGAATAGAAAGCAGCACCATAATCTACTGTGAGGTCTACCAAGAAACCTGAAAAAAAAAAAAAAAACTAAATTAGCTGGGACTTTAATCCTCAAAATCTGACGTTTCTCTTTCATATTTTAGACCATGCAATGAATAGTAACAGTAATTGAATAAATTATGTGACGCCAGAACTATACTCGAAACACACAATTTGTTTTTATACCTGTGAAAATAATAAACAGCCATAACTATTAAAACAAGGAAAGTGTGATTCTGATTATTTCAGAAATGTGTATTTTAGAAATGCCTGTAAAAATAGACAGAGAAAACAACTCAATAAAACCTGGAAAAATCCAGACTGGAGATATAGTAATAATATAATCTTTATCAATACAAATGTGTGTTGGCTCTTTTAAAATTACATTTATTGCCGGGAAAAGGCCAAACAAGGTTGTTAATTTCATAATAATGCAGTAAAACCAAGCCTTTCCCACTGCCTTTAGAAGAAAAGGAAATAGCACTGCATTTCTAATTACCTCCCAGGGGTGGACCAGCCAGCCCTGCAAAGCTCTGGATGAAGATGTACACTCCCACTGCAGACGGCATCTTCTCAATTCCCAACACATCATCCTCTGCCAGCATGGGGATGTGTGAGGCGGCTACTGTGCCCAGCATGAAGCCGTACAGCACGCAGCAGACCATGAGCCCCCAGAACTCGTAGACAAAGGGGAAGACTACCAGCACCAGGCAGAGCAGCAGGACACAGATCAGCTCAATGTAGATCTTCCGGATGGGCTTCTTGTTGAGCACCCAGCCCATTGAGATCCTGCCAAAGATCTCTGCCACAGCCATGGCAGACAACATGTAGGCTGCCCGGTCCTTCCCAATGCCCAGACTGATGCTGAGAGGAATAACGTACAGCTGGGGCGCAAAGAATCCCAGAGTGGCAAACAGCCCGAACAGTGCGTAACAAATAAAACTGCAGTCCTTGAGCACCGAGAAATCCAGCAGCTTGTTTCTCAGAGGAGGGGTTGAGGGCTCTTCCTTCTCCACCGAGGCTCCGGGAAGCATTCCCGTCTCCTCTTCATTCTTTTCCATTTCCACCTCCTCCTCTTTGCTGCGTCCAGCAATGTTGGTGCATGAGGTAGATAAAGACTGAACACCTGAGTCTACCGAGTCGATCGATGTGCGTGTCTGCTCATTGTCAAGCATGTATTTGGTCTCTATCTGTTTAATCGGAGTTTTATGCACCATCTCTTGCTTGGCCTGGATGACTATTGGCCGCAGTAGCGCCCCACAGAGAATGATTGTGGACTGAAGCACTCCCATCACTATTAGACAGCATCTCCAGCCACTGTAATCCTTCAGAGCAGTAAAGGCTGAAGGATGAATTCGGAAGAATTAGGGAAATTAAAGAAAATAGTTGATTGTAACACTTATACTTGCATATCTCCCTACTACTGGTGTGCTGTATCCAACAAAGGTCAATTTCCCTTTTATTATAAAAGTTACCTTTCTTTCACACACAAACTGCTGTTTTAAAAATCTTGCTTAAACACATTTTTTTGGGTGCATTTAGTTACAGTGAAGTGAAGTACCTAGATGGGCTAGTACTAATTGGCAGTTTTTAGTTCACCGAGATCTTTACAAAAATTAACCAAAAATAGCCATTAACTTTAAATGTTAAACTCTATGGAAGAGTTACGTTTATAACATATTACCTACACGTTGGGTGAAGAACTCAGCATCCCACTAAGTGTTTTTAGTTACAAATTAATATAAATGTCTTTAATACAATTTATTCAGTAGGTGTTTATGAATCTTTTCGTTTGACCTCATTCTCTGTTGTAGGCTCGCACGAACACAATGTCTCTGACAACAAGGTTTCGCTTTGATAGATCATTCAGTGTTGCGTAACGTGCAATAGCTCTATCATTCACAACTTGTAAATCACGGTTGCCAGTTAGTCTTACCTGGTGCAAAAACAAAAACCGAGAAGCATTCTCCAGTAGAGGCGATAGCGGTGACGAGGGATCGGCGCTTTTCGAAGTATTGGGAGAGGATGGTGACAGTAGGCAGGAAGGCGAGGCAGTATCCCAGGCCTGTGAACAAACAGGAGAGAGGAACGTGACAGCCACTGCGCCCGGGAGGCAGTGCCTTTACTTTCTATCTTTAACATTTCTTTACAAACGCAGGTCTCATTTTCATGTTGCGCTACTGCTCCACGATGTCCTGTCCTCAGTGACAACTGATGGAACCCTGCAAGAGAACTCTATTAAGAAAGAAAACAGAAAGAAAAGAGAGGTTCTAGTGTTAGTCGGCTGAAAAAAAAAAAAACATTTGAAAACAGTCATTAAATCTACCATCCAGTGCATTAACAGTAATTTAGCTGCTAATTGTCCCAAGAACTTAACTGATCAACAGGACATGGCACCAAGCACGGCTAGAATTTGTACAATGCGATTATCTTAATAAAATGATTTGTTAATAACATGTTACACAATTCTTATGAATTATTTAAATACCCTTGCCTTTCAGTAGACCAACATGCTGCTTTGAGTTAACATGGTTATTTTTTATGCCTGGGGAAAACAGATTTTATTTTTTCACCAGTGGTGCTGTAGGAAAGTATTTCCTAGAAAATTCTGTTCTTAGAGGCCTTAAAAAAACAAAAGTTGTAAGTTATTTCAGCAGCTGTTGGGTGGGGTGGGGGTTCACTAAAAAGGCCATGCAAATTTGTTGCCGATATGACGTTTTTACAAATAACATACACTTTGTTTAACAAAACCTTGCCAACATTCTTCTAACACAGTTGTGAATGTCGGTGTTAATCAATGAACACCTCTTTAGCATGGAATTAGTACCTGAAACGACTCCCACAGTAATGTACATTTGCTCAACCGAGTTTACGAATGCAGATGAAACCATTCCAAGACTGATCAGGGCTCCTCCCACCATGACGACAGGGCGGTGACCAAAACGGGTGCTTGACACTGAAGACAGAGGAGCTGCAAATAGAGAACAGGAGGAGTCAGTCTTATCATTGGAGACACTTTTCTGTCGTGGGAAAGCAGTTCTAACTCGCTTCCTTTTATCACTTGTTTCTGAGAAATGTTTTGGGAGTACTTTAGCTTCCAAGAAATCCCCAGTAAACAGCAATGTGCTCATCTGGGTATTTGTTTTCTTATTGAAAGTCAGAACCATCGAAATACATTTTCAATTTCTTATTATATATTGCAGATTCCAGTTCAAATTATTTTTTACAGCAGATGTGTGTTCTCATGAAATATATCATAGGCCAGGAAGAGGAAATGCCTCACCACCTCCTTAGTAACCACGGGTACAACTGCAAGCAGAAGTGTGTATCAACAACAAATACTGTCAGCTGTGAACCAGCACTATAATCTCATGGAAGAAAATACAATACAACATCCCTAAATAATCATATTTAATATCATTGTACACTTGAATACAGATATTAAAACAGCGATCATACTTCTCAATGAAAGCTCAATTAAGCTTGTACCTTTTCACAGCGTGCATCTCATCCAATTAATGCCAGTAGCATAATGCTGTGCAGTACAAAAGAGAGTACCGAATAATCCTTTTTGCTGCATTCAGAATAAAATAACACTTATCACATAGCAACCTAAATATTCTACATCTGTTTAATTCAAACAAATAACATTCATAAAATAATCTGAATAGTGCAAATATTGTAACCTGGCCAAAGCAGAAAATACATTCCACCATTACAACAGTTTAACATTACTACCAATTACAACTCGCCATTTAAGCACTGACATCAGATGAATCCAAGTCAAGTTGCCTTGTTTATTCAATAACATGTAAATAATTAAAAACAAGGAACAAACCTGGTTGTACTTTTAATGGTTTGCGCAAATGTTGACGTCACTCCATCCATTCAAAAAGTCAACAGATGTTCTACATTGAACTGCAGCCCAGAGTTTAAAAAAATACTCTCCAAGTATCTTCTTATTAGTCACTGCGTTGTTCTGCTTAGCATTTAGTATGTGTTTATGTTGATCATGAAGTTAAATTACCTTTCTAATTTAAATATTACCCCATGCTTATACATGTATTTTATTTCAGTTTCAGCGCAGGGGAACAAGCAGGGATCTGTTAACATTAGCTAAAAAAAGGCAACAAAACTCGCAACAGTTGTAATCAGAATACGTTTACTGTGGATTTTTGCTGTTATAAGCACTACATATTTAACTCTTCGGGTGGGTTAGCTGTTCTGTAGATACAGTCAACTGCCAAACCAATGAGAGGTATAACTTAAAGTAGGTCAACAACGGGGTTCTCTGAAAATGTCAATGACCTTGAGAATTTTAAAAACAGATTTTAAAGTAGTAAGTGTAAAATGTTAACAATGCAAAGAAAAATTACTGGCACGTTATTTTAAAAGTTTTAGCAACACGTGGGGACGTGTAACGCTATATTTTTCAAAACCCCGCTACTTACTATTTAAGCTTATTGAGTAGTAATTCCTAAATTAGATCAACTTAAAAAAAAGATAATGTGACAGTTATACATTATACACTGCTGATTCAATAATCGACTAACAAACTAACGTATAATCGTGGTGCACCGACTGAGATTTCACAAGGTAAACCTACTACAGACACACTTCTTACCTGTAAACGTCATGACAAAGACGCAGATGGAGATTATCCAGGATACCCTGCTGTTGGACTCATTGAAATGGACCATCAGGTCCTGGAAGAATATCCCAAAGCTTTTGATTATTCCGTATGTGAATACTTCCACAAAGAAGAAGGCCAGTGCTACAACCCAGCCCCAGCCCCCGTCTGGCACTTCAGTGTAGACATTGGCTCCGAGGCACTTCTTTAGCCTGTCTACAGACCCCATCTTCTCTGTTCTGGTTCCTGCAAATTACAAACAGTAAAACGTATTAAAGCAGGGCTCCGGAAAAGAATACCTCCTCTCTTAATACCAGCGGATTCATTTCCCCCCCTCTAAGCTACATTAAATGCGTTTAGCTGTGTAATTCCCGTTGCGTAAAATAGTCTGCGTAAACAGTTGATTTTTAAGGTGATAAGTGACTGGTACAAATTGTACTTTTTCATTAATATAATTTTAACCCTCCTTCAAGACTGTACTGATCTTGGGAAGCACACTGACACACTAAATGTTTTTAAAAACAAAGCGACTTTCACCCTACATGTTTTCACATTGGAGATCCTAGCTTGGTCATGCCCTTTTAGATAACTTCTCTCACATTCACACGCCGTCCTTTTTTCCATTACATGTACACTGCAGCATTCATTTAAACTACAGTTAAAACTAGGATTATATAAACTGCAGTGCAAAGGGAGTCTTTTTTTACAGATGTGGGAAAAAGCTTGCCAAGAGGAAAATTTACAATATGTGTTTGTTTAGTTTTCAAATGTTAAACTCAAGGTTGTTTTTTTTCGATCGTCTCCCCTTTCATCGCACAACGTGCACATGTTAAAGGCGCACTACTGCGCTGAAAGGGTGCACTCTCTCACATAATGCACTTTCGCAAAATACACCGGGTCGGTGAAGACAAGGGGCGATTACCCAGTATGTCATTCATAAGGTCGAAGGAAGGACAAATTGATAGATTCGCCCCACCTCTGTGTTTTTTTTTTTTTTGCTTTTTGCTTTATAGTAGGTTACCGTGCTTTTAAAACTTTACATTGATGACGAACATGATCCGCAGTTCTCTGCAATCTCCCCCTTCATGATTTTTTTTCCCGCCATCTTTAAACACTTCTGCACATCTCTGTTTCTTGCCATCAAAGTGTTTTTACGACTTTAAAAAATTCTTAATAAAAGTGATGTCTTCTCATCGTACCATCGTGCTTACTCTGCTGTGAGTATCTCATTGCGCGTGCCGGTTGTGGGTTACGCTACAGTCTGAATACGCTGTTTACATGGCTTTATATTCCACTAGTATTCCGCATACTAATACCCCACCTCCAATATTCCGAATATGCAGAGGTGGAATATCCCTCTTCATATTCCTATTGTGCTGTTTACATGGTGGAATATTCGGATTATTTAGTATTCCGAATACTAGTGCAATACTGGCCATGTTAACGCACACAAAAAAGCCTGTTAGGGTCCTCCACATGTGTCTCTATACTGGAGCTTTACTACATCCTACATTACCCGGCAAGGCGATGAGAACCTGCTAGCACAGGTCTTACACAACAATAGAGCCTATCCTTCTATCTAACATTTGAAAGCGTGGATTACAATAAACCTGTTACAACACTGAAAAACGGAAATTTAGGCAGCCAGGTCTCTCCCATACCTTTTACAGTTTTTTTTTTTTTGTGGATCTTTATGAAAGTAATAAACTTAGACTCGGGGTTTTAAAACAACAATGCCACCTGAGATATCTTGTACACAGACAAAATAGTGTACATAATTACGATTTAAAGCTATTTCTTTAAATCTCTGAAACGACTACAAAGAACCCTGTTAATGAGGTATTTCACTGAATATAACGCAGTCCTTATGCCTAGACTAAAGAAACCAGCTTTCTGTACTTTGTGATGTCAAACTAAGCTCATTTTTATTCTGGTCATGTGTAGTTCATTCACTTCAGCAGGGCTGGATTTCTTCAAGGTATCAATATGCCCACATAACGGCATTTACAGTATATCTGCAATGCAATACACTACAAAGGCAGAGTGTACTGTAGTGCAGCATTTTAAACCATAACCATTATTACTATTATTATGGTTATTATTATTTAAAATGTTTTTTTTCCTTCCTAAATTAACCAATTCGAGAAAGAAATAGATATCCCATTTTCGCCTTTTTGTCTATTTGTGTAATACAATAAAATAAAACATTTTCTACAGTCAGTTGCTAACCTTTTAGAACGTTTCTGTCGTGTACACTTACCTCTTCAGAAAGTGAAACGGGGCTACGAATAGCGCAGTAAAATTAGATACAACACAAGTAAACTTGTATTTTAGAACCCTAAAACCGCAACATGCTACCGGAAGCTTTTTTTCTGTTTAAATTCTAACTCGGTTAAAAAGGAGCGCAATATTTAAAAAATAATACCTTTTACAAAAATAAACAAATACATGAAAAAATAAAATAAAACAACAGGGTTCCTGCCCTGTATGTATATTTATATATACTGTGCCGGTATTTGCTGCAACCCTACACTAAAGCCTCCTTCTTCTACACTGCCTTTTCCACTGCGGTTTGTTTTAATATATTCTGGCTCAAGCCGGTCAGACACGCGCGGCAAGCGCGCTCATGTGTCTGCTGCATGACTCTAGCGGCAAGCGCGCTCAGGTGTCTGCTGCATGACGCGCGCAGTACCATTTACAGCAAGGCAGGGTGGAAGCTGCACAGCGTGCTCGCGGAAATACAGAAGCACTGCAGCATTCAAAATAGCAAAAATCTAACATCTAATAATACTACAAAATATTAAAATGTATTAAATGTTATACTATTATTTTTATTATTTGTAATAATTTGACATTTTGTTTTCAGTAACTGCAAACAATAATTCCAAACAGGACTGTACAACAGCTGTGTTAAAATTAATAGTTATAATAATGTATATCATTTATCATTGTTTAAATTAAAGTATAAACTTCGTTTTTAACTTCAACCATGTAAACCACACGTCACTGTACCACACCGAAATCTACACTTTGTATATGACAGTTCTCTTTCGTGGCACTGCCGTGCACGCGTACACTACAGTGATCGCGCGCGCAAACCCCGGTTATCTTTGCCTTGTGAAACACATGAGGCTGCGAGCTGTACTGTACCGGGTAAAACAGGTTTGTACCAGTTTTATTGACTCAGCAGCAAAGCAAAATGATAGGAAGGGTGTATCGTGGCGCGTAGTTTTTTTTTATTATGGTATATATGACCTATGGTATGAAACGAATTTATTATCGACGCGCTGCAGTAGTGCAAGAGTAAGCGAATGTTTCTGTGCGGGACAAAAAAAGTATTGCATCACACTCGGTTACAAGAGTTAATGTTTTGCTTAAACACTGCGCACACAGAACAAAGCAGTCTGAGTTCCCCAGGAATGTCCAGGCAGAAATGTTCAGACCGTTTTATTAATAAAAATCAAACAATTAAGTATTATATGGCATTGACTTAGGTTTTAGTGGCTGATTTTAACAGTTTAACAGCAATGTAAGCTTTTTCTAGGTTAGCAACGTGTAAAAAATGAATTACATATAGCTAATGTTTATGCCTGTAGCATTACATACCATGTGTGCTTAATATCTAAGATGTATTGTATGATATGTACTGAAAATGACTTGCCTTGTTTACATTGTATTATATGAAAGCAGGTGCTCTTAATTGACTGGTGCTCTAAATTCATGGTCAAATGTCTCCCAATTACCTACAAACTATAAAATTAACCACAAAATGATATTGTAAAAGTCTACCGGAAGCCATATTAGTAGCGCGATGTAATTTAATATGTTAATGTAACAGTATTCAGCACGTTTCATTCGACCTTATGAAGCAAAATTAGTTCATTCTATAGGGTGATGCAAAACATTTGGCCATACATTGTTGTTTCATACTAATTTTGCAACTTTTCTGCCATTCTTTTTTCCTTTTGTGTGATAAATAGGACCCTGTGTTTGACATTCCCAGTCTGTCCTGGTTACATGAGGATTCAATGCTATACAGTGTTGCTTTGTTAGTTCGAAAACCAAATCTGTTATGCAAGCAGATTGGTGAAAGATGTCTTGAAAATGTTTCTTTAATTTGAACTGCTTTTGTTCCGCAATGTATTGTGACCCTTTTGAAAGCAATAGTCTGTTTCGTCCAACAGCTTCGTCCACCTAACTGTACAATAGTACATTTAGTTTATCCCTTGGTTTACTTTATAATCTGATTTATTTGGTCAGTTTAGTATAGTAAATGATCTATTCACTGTTGCTGTTTACTTATCTGAAGTTTTGTTTTGGATTAACTTGGTGAGGCTGTGACTGCTCTTTAGTGAACTCACCTTCTGTATCTAACTTGCTTGGGAGAATCTGAATGTTTTGAAAACAATTCACTTACATAACTAGAGAATCTCAGGGGCAAAAGTTCAACTTAGCAAAAACATTTCAGATGTTAGTCTTTTAAGCTGGTAAATTAGGGATGCATAACCTCTGGGTCAGCTCAGTAAACAAGCTGGTTGTGATGGTGTCCAGTCATTTGATATAACTGAAGGGAGGAGGAGTGCTGGAATCTATCTATTTATTCATGCAGTGCAATCCATGTCATTGTCCTATAAGAACATACTGTCCATTTGAGCACACAGGGTTCAGTTTATCTGCGCAGACTCAACACAACACCATTATAATGCCAAAAAAGAAGGAACCAAACGGAAAAAAAAGCATTTCAATTCATAACAGGCGCAGTACTGTAAATAAGTTTCCATACACCATACCTACATTGAGGGTTACCCCTTATAAAAGTGTATTAAGGTAAAATGGCTAATGAGTTATACAAGCATTTACGGATTAGCCATGGCTTTTGCAATGCGATGCAGACTCTTTGCTGATGCTTTTACCAGTATTTATAACCTAACCTGAATCCACCTATTCTAGGTCAGAAAAATAGAAATCACACAGACCCAATGATCTAATTAAGGATTTATGGAGCTTTCAACACTTGGTCGTAAACCTCAATAAAACTAAAGAAACAAAGTCCAGCAGATGGTATAACCAGAAAGGTTATTAATATAAGCGGTTTAAAGGGCAACAGCTGCATGCGTACTTGATAAAATCAGTAGAAGGCAATGCCTTTACATAGGCAACCAGGCAACTCAACTTTTCTGTAAAGCACTTCACATTTTATTAATAGCAGGACACAGAATATACACCATTATACTGTAAATACCACTTTGTGCTATCTAGTAACCATGCTTTCTACTTTATTCACTCTTCTTAGCTTTATTACAGTAATCATATCTATTTTCTTGACTAGATAAGCTATCACTGTGCAGTTTTTTTTCAGTTTATTCTTTTTGCTGTGCACTAAAACTTAACTCTTACCTTTTTTTTCTTTAAAAAAAAAAAATGGTTTCCAGAAAGTTAGGATGGTGTTTGAAAAGTTTACTGAATCTATTGAAGAGTCCTGCTGACAGTCCGAGCAAAGATTGCAGCTTTGTACAGCGGGCTATTTGAGAAGCTGGGTAGATCGAGTTACCATGACGTCAGAACAAAGTACTGTATCTGCCTGTAAGTGTCAATCAAACAACTTGACATGAATGATAAGATTTATCGGAAGGAGCTCTCTCTGTGACATATCTCAATAATAATAATAATAATAAAATAATAATAATAATAATAATAATAATAATAATAATATTTTACACCCAGTGGTTTGCTCATGTAGTGTATCACCCAATACTCTTGATGTAATTACGCCTATATAATAATTTATTTATCATTCTATATCATTTCCTGTAGTCAGCTGCAGTGCTATAGGATACTGTTGTGGTTTCGGACGGTACTACGGTATTTCTTATATGGGTGTACCGTACATTTTTATGATAATGACTTTAGATCTGAACCATTATAAGATTGTTCCGTTAGATAACTAAATAATAATAACTGCGTGATTTTTGAAAGATAATAAACTGCAAGGACATCTTTATTTCAAATTAGCAAGCAAGGCAAGAGTTGGCTACAAGCCTGGGGCCTTCACATGAGCATTTGTTTTGCTTTGCATGTGGCTGTTCTCTACTTTTATTTAACAAGTCGATATTAGGAAAGCTATGTAAATACAAGTTATATAAGCATTACACAAACCCAAACAGTAGTCTGTGAGCCTTGATACCAAAAGATCAAAAGCAAGCATGAACTTCTGACTTTAGAATACAGGTATTATTTCAGGCTGAAAACTCCAAAGTCGCCAGTGAACATGATTTGAAACAGCGATAGAGAGAGCATGCCAAAGGGCTTCCCAGATTTAATTACCCTTAAAAAATACACTGATGTCAAGTCTGTAACTTCTTATAAATAATGTGTTTTCTTCGTTTTTGTAAGTGTACTTGTGTAAACTGAAAATTACGCTATGCAAGCAATGTGTTTTTGTGTATGAAGACGTGTAAAACAAGAGGCGATTTTCTTATAAGAATATTTGTCCATCACCCTCTCATCTTTGGATTGTGTAAAGAGGTATTTAAGTGAACATCATTTTTTTTTTCTTCCTACAGTTGTGCCACCAAAGTGTCTCATCTATCTGACTGAGACAGGACGATAGATAGTACCTGAGACACAGAAAGATCCTCCAACACCTTGTAGACTCAATAACTTGATTGCTGAAGCTGTTTTTGATACATGAGATAGACTTCCATCTATTGATGATGACATTGTGTCCTAAATGTGAGCGTATGAATGCCATATCTACTGATATCTACAAAACAAATACAATATGTTCAGCAAATGTCAGTGTGACATTGCAGATTGTTCCATCGCTGGAATTTCAGGATCAGCACAATGGGTTCAAGCCTTGACTGTACAAAACACGATTGTCGTTGCTTCTGCTATACCAAAGACTGCATGTCCTTCACCGGAGATTTCCCATATTAGGTTATTCGTCTTCTTTCATTTAAGGAATTTAGAGAAGGTTTTATTAGGTAAAACTCATAATGTGGCAAGAAACAGACTGGAATGGCCCAATGGTGTCTGAAAATAGGGAAGATGGAAACTAAATTGTTTTTCCAAGAGCTGCATGCAATGTGTACATGCATTACCTAATATTAATATATAATGATTTATTCTTACATTTTCCAGCAGAAATGCACACTGACACATTTTTATTGCATTTTCATAAGGTCCAATGTGCATAAGATATAGATATGCAGTAATGATGACCTTTGGATTCTCTGTCACTGGCCTTGGCACATCCTCTTCAGCTTTGTGTACTTTACTTTGACCCTTTCCACTGAAAAAAACATCAGTCATGTCGTCATATGAAATATACTGATTGCAAACACAAAACAAGCAAAACAATGTTATTTTGCTTATTTTATCAAAATTAGGTAATCTCATTGAGCCGGTGATTTTTTGGTTGTTTGTTTTTATTTGTATTTATTTAATTTGTTTTTCCAGGACTTAATATTGAGCCTTTGAAATACGAACCTCATCCATGAATATTGTAGAAGCTGATGGGAGCTCCTACCTTTCATCGAACTTGCCTTTCTGAATTTCCCAGTCCCTGGGTTTGCCTTTGCATTCTGTATTTCCATAACAACTACCCCTGTTGGGATACAAAACAAGAAATTACCCAAAGTGTTAAGAATATATTACTAAATATCTGAAGACCCTAAAATCAATTCAAAGGTAATTGGATTCCCACATGTATTTGATTTACTGCTGCATTTAAGTGGTTTTGAAGATGGAAGGATGCTCAGTATCCCCGATTCTGCCAGCTGCTTTGTTCACTGGATTTCTGTACTATGTCGCCAACCTCCGACCCGGAGTCGACACAAATCATTTGCAAAAGCCAAATGTTATTATCATCCTGGCTGATGATATTGGATGGGGAGACCTGGGGCAAAACTGGCCAAGAACAAGTGAGACCCCCAACCTAGATCTGATGGCACAACAAGGAATGAGGTAAAGTATTGAATAGGGGACTGTCGATACTGTTTGTTTTTTTTTTGTTTTTTTTTAGCAGACGCCTTTATCCAGGGCGACTTACAGAGACTAGGGTGTGTGAACTATGCATCAGCTGCAGAGTCACTTACAACTACGTCTCACCCGAAAGACAGAGCACAGGGAGGTTAAGTGACTTGCTCAGGGTCACACAATGAGTCAGTGGCTGAGGTGGGATTTGAACCGGGGACCTCCTGGTTAACCACTGGACCACATAGCCTCCTAGAAAAGCTGTCGTTCCTCACATGTCAGTTTATGGCCTCTGTACGCCAGTACAGCAGTAAAAATGGCAGTGCCCCGGATGAGAAGAAAATGATCTTCCAATCGGCTTTTAAAACACTTGGTAGTTAATTGCCATTGATTGGAAAAGGAAAAGGAATAGTTGTGGGTAGCACACAAGAATGTTGACCTTAAGCGTTTTATCCTCTCGGAAAGCTTGTACCAGGAAACAGCATTAACATTTATTTATTTTATATGTGAAATTAGCCTTGCTGACCCCAGCAATATTTGACTAAGGGCCTGCTTACTTTTTGTAAGTTCAAGTAAACGGTTTATTTGAATTCAGTGAACACATAATGAGAGCAATTAAGGAGGTAATGTACGATTGTGAAATATTATTGGAAGGATTGTTTCTATGACGCAAGAAATAAAAACAAAAAAAACATTGAATATTAATATTGCAGTACTTTAGGAAAGATGATTATTTCTTATTTCATGGCAGTTTGAATGGTCATAGTTCTAGTTTATTCCTGCAGCTGAGCTGAGCTCTATACATCATATCATATTCTGCAAACCCCACATTGCACACTGTAAACCCGTGGATATCCTCATGCTGTCAATGTTACTCTCAGATTTGCAGATTTCCACGCAGCTGCTTCAACATGCTCCCCATCCAGAGCTTCCCTGCTGACCGGCAGGCTGGGGTTACGGAATGGAGTGACCCGGAACTTTGCTGTTGGTTCCGTAGGGGGTCTCCCACTGAACGAGTCTACACTTGCTGAGATATTGAAGGGGGTCGGATACTACACTGCCATGATAGGTGAGACCACGCACAACCTATTTTACCATTTGTATTTCACAATCCACTCTAACCAGCTAGTTTAGTATTTTACTTTAAGGAGGAAACACAACACTTATATGTATTTCCTACAGGATGTTTATTGTAGGATAACTCAGTCATCTGATGCAGTAATTGTACCTGAGAAATAAAGTATTAATTTAAAAAAAAAATAGTTTTAGTTTTAATTTTTTTAGTGTTTTATATTTTGTTGTTATATACAGGTAAATGGCATCTGGGACACCACAGCCTGTATCATCCTAACAATCGGGGTAAGTTGATACTGGTGCGTAATGTTTGGCCCTCTTTGTGCGCATAACTTAAAGTAAACACTGCTTTCCTGTGCAGTGTACCATTAACAACATCATATCTGATGTACCATACCGGGTTAGTATGCTGCTTTAAGATGACAGATACCGAAAGTCTACTTGTGTAAATATCATAGCCGAACTGATGTCTAGTAAAGGGGTGAAACCTAGCAATTTAGTGCTTTACTTTCTTAACCTTTGTTAGCTCAGAGGACAGTCACATTGAGATATTCCCATTTCCCACAGGTTTTGATTACTATTCTGGGATTCCTTACAGCAATGACATGGGCTGCACAGACACGCCTGGGTATGACATTCCATTCTGTCCGCCATGCCCGAAAGATCCTGAGACAGACTGGTATGTTGCTCTGTACAGCTCCAACCTGTTTCTTTTCTCCTTCGTTAGATACCTGTCCTCATTAGGAACCAAGTTTGTACCTCCCTCTGTCACTGTACAACAGTTTATCAATATCGGAGGGTTGGCTCTACTCCTGGGTCTGTAGAAGACATTGTGAGATACAGAGCGTGCAGGACTGCGGACAGACTCATGTTTGTAAACTGCTCGTTGCCTTGCAGTGCCTTGTAATCCCTTCAGCCATTGTGATGAGCCCACCACCATGTACCGTGATGGTAGAATTCATTTATCTACACAGAAATTCATCTCAGAAGTTCTTGCTTAACCATATCCTGTTTTTCTAGCTGCAAACACAAAGACTGTTACTCAAAAGTAGCACTGCCTCTATTCGAGAACATGAGTATTGTGGAGCAGCCTGTTAACCTGAGTGCCTTGACAGAACACTACGCAGAGAGAGCGACAAGAATTATCCAGCATGCCAGGTACCGTGGTAGACTGTATGATATTTTATACTTGTGCCTCCCTACATTACATAAGTGGAACAAGTAATGAAGATCCATTTCTACTTGATACTTTTATAGTTCTTGGAACCTACATTGATTAGATAACTTTCTAACCCTTTTATATAGCATGCATAGACTTGTATAGCATCCCTATGACTTACTGTTGCTGACTCATATGGATTGGTTTGCTTTTATTAGCCAGGCCTAGCTCAGTTACCATTGTAATTGTTCAATTCATATTTAATTGCAGTTACAATGTAATTGTAATTAACCCTTGGCACACCTGCATAATTGTAATGATACCATGTCATTAATCGATTTGTCATTCGATCATTATTCTTCTATTTTCAACCACTTTTGGTGATCCCATTTGTTTGAAAAAAATAATATCTTTTTGTGTTTGTTACTTTGTAGTGTAATTGTAAATGCTGCAGCATACTTGTAACTAATTGTAATTGAACACAATAGCATTGTAATTGCAATGCCAGCAAACAATACTTATGTAATTGTAATTGTAATTATAATTGCACGTTGGCCAGCAGTGCAGCACCATAGAAACTACTAAACACCCCAGACTCCTTATCACATCTGTAAGTTATTATGAAGATATTTCAGCCTGATATTTTAAACCCTTATATAGCACCTGATTCAGTGTTAGTCTTGGGTGTTCCAAAGTACAGAATACAGTACTTATCATGAAGAATCTAGGTAGGGCAGAATTAATTATAATCCATTCCTGAGTGTGGGTGCCAATGATAAATGATAAGTCATACTAAGAATTGGATGGTCGCATATCCAGTAGTCTATATAATGTATGTATTTCATTGAGGTGTGTACATGGCAGAAAAGCAGGTAAAGCTACACCTTTGCAGTATGTTTTTGGTCTTGCAATGCATCCTGGTTACTTTGCCTGCCAAGAGAATACTAAAGTCGTTGTAAGTTCAATAAAAGGATGTTCTTTACGCATCAAGGATCTGTGAATTCAGACCTAGGCATTTCCATTATTTATTGACTTGTACGAACATCTCGCCAAAAGTGCAGCTTACAGGTTAAATTATTTTTTTTTTACTTCTTTATTCAGACAGCATTTTAACATTTGTGTATTTGATCTTATTGCGTGTGTTGTTGTTTTGTAGTAAAAGCAGAAAACCCTTCTTGTTGTATGTGGCATTGGCACACATGCATGTCCCTCTGTCTCCAGCTGGGCACTTTGTAAGCACAACTCGCCAAGGCGTATATAGTGCCAGCCTCAGGGAAATGGACAGCCTTATCGGCTTGATAAAGAACACTTCTGACACCACAAATAAAGAAAACACCATTATCTGGTTTACTGGTACGTATAAATTACCATATATCATTCACTACTCTCTGCTCCAACAGTAAAATCGACAGTAACACCAACATTTAGCTTGCGCACTTATCCTCAAAAGGCCCTGATGTCTTTTTAATTTAAATAATGTTTTATCTTGGATTATTACTTGCTGAGCAATTTCAGAACCAATGCAAGTGATAGTTCTCCAGGTGAATACATGTGTGTAATATTTAAAACACAGATTATTGCCAAATTGCCCTGAGATTGAGCACTGCGGCTTGATGTGCCAAACTGCCGCATTTCGTTCTTAAAATATTTTGTGTTCATTTTTTTTCTTAATACCAGGCTGGCCACTTCTCTTTATTTTAGTGCCAATGTACAGACATTAGGAGTCTGGGCCGACCCTTTATTCTTTGTGGTTGGAACAGTCTGGCTCTGATAGTCACTCTGAAAGGAAAATTATTAAAGCCATAACAACTTTGTTATGGTACTGCTGGTCTTCACATTAAAGCAATTTCAAAAACATTTTAACAGGTTTGAAATGGAACAAATGTATTTACCAGCAATTGCCCTGATGTTTATAGGAATGCAGTTATTCCTAGTACTGTACATGCCTATTGTTTCACCAGGCAATGCTAGTGGATGAAACAAAAGACACCTGTGAAGTGATCAGAAGATTAAAAGTCATACAATTTTCCCTTGGTAAACTTGCCTGACTTGCAAAACCCGTAGGAGAGCCTGTAATAGTAGCATGGGCCAATTTCAGGGAGGAACATGTAATAGGAGCGCTGTGTTTGGTGAAAGGTTCTTCAAAACAACAATAGTTTTTTTCACAGGAGACAATGGCCCTTGGTCCCAGAAATGTGAGTTTTCAGGAAGTGTAGGTCCTTTTCTTGGAAGCTGGCAAACACATAAAGGTAAGTTACCTTAGGTATAAAATGCTACTTGGTTAAATACATACAAATAGGTAGTTCGGCATATTGAAGGCATGGTAAAGCACAGAATGTGCTGCATCATTGTGAAATTGTAATATTGTTATTCATATCCATTATGTGACCTTGTTGTAAGTTCTTGGTCTAGTCTCACTAAACATTAAAGATCAAACAATAAGCTCAGTGTTATTAGCTTGATTTCCTAACACCAGTGGAAAGAAGTTGTGAGTTGGAAGATGAACCTAGCCTGGTTCTCATCCCTGTTTGGATAGTGTCTGGGATAGCAGATGTATTCTGTGTGAAGTTATTGTCGCATTGCAAGCCTGGTACAGGCGATTTCATGCAAGACATCCCAGATATGTATCGGTGCATCCAAATGAATGATTTTGTCTTATAACTATTAATCTCTTCTACAAATACAGTAGTCAAACAAGGATACTGGAATGTGATACTAGTTTTCTCCCCAGTCAGTACAGTTTAACTATCGTATTATTAATGTACTATATTCACTACAGCTTCAATCACAAAAGGAGAAAGGGGATTTAATATCTATTCGCCAATCATGTTTTTCCAGGAGGGAGTTCTGCCAAACAGACTACATGGGAAGGTGGGCACCGGGTACCCACTATTGCATACTGGCCAGGCAAGATCCCAGCCAACATCACCAGCACGGCACTGCTCAGGTACTGTGTAGAACCTGAAAGCAAATATGGGAATGTAGCAAAATAATTGGGCTCTGCAATAAAATCTGCTGAAACGCAATCCAAATGAAAAATCTGAAATGTTAGCGTTATTTACTAACTAGGTATCCTAAAAATGTATTTAAGATCTCAAGTAGATTTTTCTGGTAGGCAACTGTACTTTAATAATGTATGTGAAAACGAATGTACAATGAAATACACAAAAGATTACAATAGCAGTAATCACCCCCGTAAAATGTACTGCTTTATCAGGGATTAGGGTTTAGGCAATATATCGCAACGAAACAATACATTTGAATATCATGTTTCCTTTCTCATTTACAGTGTCCTGGATATCCTCCCGACTGTACTTTCCCTGGCTAAGGTGGGCCTCCCGCTCGACCGGCACTATGACGGGATGGATGCCACTGAGGTTTTGTTCAATCGCTCACAAACAGGACGCAAGGTAGCATTGCTTTCTTGGCCTGTATTGGGCTAATGCTAGTCATATAAATGAATATGTTTGCTTGATTTGTGAATCCAGGGATGGAAATAAGACAATTTGATCCATTCCTGGTTTTACTATGAGTTCAATAAGAGACACCTGAACTTGTTACCTATACACTGTGGCTAATGAAACTTGTAGTAAAACCTGGAATGGGTAAAACTGCTCTTATTTCCATTCCTGGAATCAAACCTTTAGTAAAGGAGATGGTGTGCAATATTTGAAATGTTCACCAGAAGACTGTCAGTGTCACCCATGTTAGGCAGGGCACCCATGAGTGTGGCAGGGCTGAGGCCTGCCCCTGTAAATCGTATGGGTTTAATTTGTTTAATTGGATGGCAGGGCTGGGAGGTTAGACCTCCCTGCTTGCCTAATATGGAATAATATATTATTATCATTATTTTTATTTCTTAGCAGACACTCTTATCCAGGGCGACTTACAATTGTTACAAGATATCACATTATACAGATATCACATTATTTTTTTATTTTTTTACATACAATTACCCATTTATACAGTTGGATTTTTACTGGCGCAATCTAGGTAAAGTATCTTGCTCAAGGATTCAACAGCAGTGCCCCCTCACCTGGGATTGAACCCTCCGGTCAAGAGTCCAGAGCCCTAACCACTACTCCACTCTGCTATATAATAAGGAATATGCAGCAAGTGGGCAGGGGGAAATCAATAATTGACAATCAATTAACCCTTCTCACCTGCCTTTAAAAGGAGGCTGAAAAGCCAGTTTCTTTGTTCTTCTTGGTGCTGTGCTGGTTGTGTGTTTGGTGCTTTGTCTGCACAGTCTGGAGGTGAAGGAGGAGAACCCTCACAACTGCGTGTGGAACCAGGGTGCACTTCAGCACGATCCCTGTGTAATTAACCAGGATTGTGGACTTTATGGTAGGGATTATTTTAGGGGATTTTTAATCATACCACAGTTTATTTAGTTTGTTAGGAAGAAGGTTCCTGATGCGGGACCTCCCTGTGTAGCGGGAGTAGCACATGACCCGAGCTTGGGCAATTTTTATTTCTTACCTGTTTTTGAACTCTGTTTTTTTTCTTTTATTCATGTACTGCCATGTATATATCCTCCTAGGGCTACCATTGCTACGGGCAGCAGTGAGGAGTAGTGGTTAGGGCTCTGGACTCTTGACCAGGGGGTCGTGGGTTCAATCCCAGGAGGGGACTGCTGCTGTACCCTTGAGCAAGGTACTTTACCTAGATTGCTCCAGTAAAAACCCAACTGTATAAATGGGTAATTGTATGTAAAAATAATGTGTAAAAAAAAAAAAAAAAATGTAATTGTATGTAAAAATAATGTGATATCTTGTAACAATTGTAAGTCGCCCTGGATAAGGGCGTCTGCTAAGAAATAAAAAATGATAATTGCTGCTACCCTAGTGGTGGCCACCAGTACTGCAACTGCTTAAATAAATAAAACCTGGACACCTGAGCGGCATTTCAAATACAAACCCTCTGTGTCTCTCATGTTTCTCAGCAGATACCTACACTGTAAAAGTATACCCTTGTTACAGAGTTTAAATGAACTGAACGGCCACATTTTGTTCATTTTTTACTGAGTGATTTCTAGAAATTTACCCTCGAGAGCTTCTGGTTGTCAAAACATGGTTTGATGTGTTATAATATGTCTGGTATGCAGTTTTCACATACCTGCCATAGTTCTAGGAAAGTTACTCCAGCTGCAGATGGGTGCAGTATATAACCTCTCTCTCTCTCTCTCTCTCTCTCTCTCTCTCTCTCTCTCTCTCTCTCTCTCTCTCTCTCTCTCTCTCTCTCTCTCTCTCTCTCTCTCTCTCTCTCTCTCTCTCTCTCTCTCTCCTTTACAGACTCTTTTCCATCCCAATAGTGGAGCTGCTGGTCGATTTGGGGATCTGCAGACTGTGAGACTGGAGCAGTACAAAGCTTATTACCTCACAGGTACAGCACTGTACAGACATAACACTGCAAGCATTTTTTATGTTCATACTCCTGCTCATTTACAATAGTTGATCAATAGTTCCTGATTAACATACTTGCATATCCATAACCGTGCTTGCTTTTACCATGGGGTACTGCAGTAAACAGTCACAGGGATCTTTTACTATATATCCCAATATCTTTATTTGTTCGTACAGGTGAAATCCTTTTTTGCTCAGATATAAATGAATTGTGACGTGCTGATAAGCTTGTGGTGGTAGTAATATTGTACAGGTGCTTGAATTTTAGGGATAATGTACTGTAAAGTCAGTATCTCTGCAATCAAATGTAAGCAACCGGGTGGCTGCCGTTCTGTAGACAGTGTACTCAAAATGTACTCATTTCTTGTTGTGATCCTGTTTTGACAGATACCACAGAACCTGTATTTCCATTAATAAGTGGGGTTTTTATTTGTTTGAAAAATACTGCAACACGTTCTACGTTCTAAGTATGTGGGCCCCATGTCTTCTGTACGTACTGAAACTCTCCTGCAATGTAGACAGGAGCTGCATTTCCACCGGCCAATACTGTTGTGTGTTTCTGTCACTCAAGAGAGCAACAACATGTCCGTTTTTCCTTTTAACCTCCAAAATCAATGAATAAAGAATACAAAATAAAGAGATGAAGAAATTCTGAGTGTTGTCTGTTATGCAGGGGGTGCAGAGGCTTGTGGAGGGGGTACAGGGCCGGAGCAGCTCCATGACCCCCCTCTCATTTTCGACCTGTCTCGTGACGTGGAGGAGGGGGCTCCCCTGGACAGCAGCAGCGCAGAGTACCGAGGCGTCCTGGAGAGGGTCACTGCTGAGAGAGAGGCCGTGCTTCAGGATATCGCCACAGACAACGTGTCCCGAGCAGACTACACTATCGACCCTGCAGTGGAGCCCTGCTGTAACCACCAGCACATAGTGTGCCGGTGTCAGGGACAAAAATGAACACAGAGACAACGACAGTATTCCACACCCAGTTAGGAACTTGATTCTCCTCCATTCTGGTCCAAACACTTTTTTCCTGCGGCCACAGAATTGTGAAATGTAAAACACAGGTTTGTTAGAAATCAAAAACCCTCAAAGTGGCAGTGACTTTTAAAAGGAGTGTCAAGCTTTATATTTGACAGAGAAGGTAATGGGACGATAACGTTCTGTTGGACTCCCACAGGAGGGTGCAGTCTGTGTACAGACAGGGCTGTGGTTATGTACAACTGTTTTAATGGCTTTTAATTTTTTTTTTTTTTAATTTTTTTTTTTTCTTGCCAACCTTGTATACAGTTCATAAGTAAATATTAAAATGGGTTAACTGTGTCATAGGGTTTTAGATCATTATCCCACGCAGACCTGGGGTGAATTATTATAATTGTGGGTAGTTTTTCATGTTACTTTTTAGTTCAGCTGTAGTTACAGGGCGTGAGCTGGGGCTATGACGATAGAGCAGAGGAGGCAGAAACGAGCTGTTAGGGGGACAGTAGCGGGTGGAGAGAGCCTGGACTTAGGATAGAGGAGCGAGCTGCTAGCCCGGACTTAGAAGTGGGCTGAGAGGGCCCGGAGTTGGAAATTAGGATAGGAAAAGATCCCCGACCGGGAAGCCGTCTTGCTAAGAGGAGAGGGCTCGGTCTCGAAGAGCGCTAGGAGTGTCAGACGAACTGCAGGAATGGATAGGAGAGTTGGAGAAGATACGGACATAAGGCAGTTGAAGTACTGGATTCCGGAGATATATAATTTGATAGTAGCGGGATCCAGATGAAAAGAATCTCTTGCGTGGAAGATGAAACTAAGATCCAGTCTTGATTAAACGGGATAGGTTGGATATGATTTTGAGCACAGAAGGTTGAAAATGTTGACCTGCCAGTAGTGTATGATGATTTGGTAGCAGGAGCTAGAGATGCAGCTATGTAGCATTGGGCAGAGTGCAGGAGGTTGGTGAGTGTTGAGTTTAGTCGAGCAGCAGATGTCGGAGATGTGGCGTTTGAAGAGGGAATGGGGACACCGCTGAAGGAACCAGTTGATGAAATCAGGATATCTGTAAAAGAGAAAGAGCATCGGCAGTGTTATTGTGGGTACCAGGAAGGTGACGGGCTTGAATTATGAAATTGTGAGGTCCAGATTAAATGTCGAAGTAGTTGCATGATGAGGGGGGAGGAAGAGTGCCCTTTATTAATGATTAATGATTAACTGTCACTGTAAAAAAGGATTGATTTTCGTGTCCATTGACCCCAGAGGTGAGCGGCTGTGCTGATGGTGTAGATTTCTAGAAGATCTGTAGGGGTGGGGGGATAAGCTCTGGATTTCAGGGGGCCATTTACTGGAGAACCAATGAGAAAACCACCAAATTCGTTAAGTGAAGCATCGGTAAAGAGAGCAAGATCGTGGGAAGCTGAGATGAAGTCTTTGTAAAATAGAGAGTGGGTGATTTGTGTGGCCCACATCTTTATATCCTTCCTGGCTTTAGAAGATATGCTGATGGGAGCTTAGGTTCTTGGCTGTAATGGAGAGTGCTAGAAGACGAGAAATGAATGTCCTACCCTGGGGGATGTGTAAAGCAAAGTTGAAATGGCCGAGAAGAGGTAACAAATTTTTTCTCATGGAGGTGGAAACCTGGATGCTACTGATGAGGGAGCGAATATGTTCTAGTTAAGCAGGCGGGAGGCTGGCTTCAAATTTTACTGTATCAAGTGTAATTCTGAGAAATTCCAATTAATTGACTGGTCCGATGGTTGTGTTAGAGTGGAGAGTTTAGCTGGCTCTGTGGCAGCGGATAGTGTGTGGAGCGGGGGAGGGGCACCTGCTTGTAGTTGCTTGCCGCTGAGGAGGAAAGACAGGTTCAGCACACACAGCTTCACAATAGAGGTTGAATAGAGCGAGCCGATCGCTGTCAAGGAACATTAATGCCTTTGTCGAACAAGGCTTTTAAAAGCTTGGCGATGGTCCAATCTTTATAATGAAGACTCTGTGGGGGTTGAGCAGTGGAGCAGCGCTTTGAACGGCGCGGCTGCTGAGCTGGAGACTGGATGTTTGTGGGATTGGCTGGCAATGAAGCTGTAACGAGAGATAAAGGAGCTGGAGGATGAGAAATATCTTCAGAGCAGGTAGGAAAAAAGAGATTACTTGCTCAAAATCATCTGAATCTGACAAGAGAACGAAGCTACAGAGTTAATTTTTAAAGCACATTTGTAGAGTCAGAACATTTGCTAGAAAGCAAAAAACAATAGACAGAGAAGGTGTGTGTGATTGAGGTTTAAATAGGGAATTAATGATGATGGACGTTAAGGGGCTCCAGCTCCCACCCACCAAATCTCGCTAGCTAACATTTAAATCAAAATGCATGCCATGCCCTTTCTTAATGAAGAAAACACACACTCAGAAATGCTTTGCATATATTTATTTCTACTGTAGCTCTACTAAAATAAAAAGTATAATTTACTTTTTTTTTTTTTGGTTTTGTGCAACTTCTTTGCAAAACACTTTTGCATGGTTACATAATGTTATAGGCATATACAAAAATCTGTCAATACGTTGGACTGGACCCTTAATAGCACACACACAAATACACATGGAAGAAAAACATGGAGAGTAACAACTGCAAAGATTAAAACTCATTGAGATTACATACATCTAATGTATCTACAAATTAAGAACAATTGTTCAAGTAACTGTTTACATGTGATTACAGCTCAGTTCTTGTTAGTTCAATCATGCACCTACTAATATAACACACCCGTCTCATGTTGAGCTGATCGACCAAATCCTGGTCAGATAAAGACTTGAGTGTTTTTTTTTTTTTTTTCTTTTTTAAATATAGCACCCTGGAATATTTGTGTTTCTGGCTCATGCATAGCCACTCTTCAGACTTCAGGCTTAGCCCCCGTTGTGCAGTGACCGACGCCAACTTTCCTTTAACCTCACGTCCTCCTCCCCTTTTCACTCAGACTCCCGCCATGGCACGAATTTATCTACCAAAACCAAAACACAGCTTTATTGTTCCTGGCACCTCAACAAAGGGTGTGTTATGAACAGATTAGCGCACGTTAATGAACAACAATCTAGTAGGACATTCTGCTGCACTTTCCAGTCTTGTAATCAGCCCAAGCTGTTATCAAGAAAGAGTTTACCAACCAGGGTTTACCAACCAGACCGAACACACCTTTCATTGTTCACATGTGAGGTTCAGGCTGCCACTCATAAAAGTCATTGTGGGAGATACCTTAGTAAGTCATGGGAATGTCATCACTAGTCAACAGGCTACTATATAAACCACATGTTATCATGGTGTGAATTATAAGCTTATTTTTATATTTAGGTTTTATAAATAGGATGTATTATTTTTTTATGACTATGAATGTCAGCGCCTTGCCTCGAAGTTGTGAATTCCTGGTGCTTGCCTTTATTTAGTTTTATGACATGGGCAGCAGTGTGGAGTAGTGGTTAGGGCTCTCGACTCTTGACCAGAGGGTCGTGGGTTCAATACCTGGTCGGGGACACTGCTGCTGTACCCTTGAGCAAGGTACTTTACCTAGATTGCTCCAGTAAAAACCCAACTGTATAAATGGGTAATTGTATGTAAAAAATTATGTAATTGTATGTAAAAAATAATGTGATATCTTGTAACAATTGTAAGTCGCCCTGGATAAGGGCATCTGCTAAGAAATAAATAATAATAATTATAATAATAATAATGAAATCGCAACACAAGTTGTCCTCTCATAAAGTCAGACCAATTTCCACTCCAGGGAGTTTAATTGAAGAGATGGCGAAGTTAAAACCAATAAATCATCTCCCACATAGCGTTCTTTAGGCACAGCTCCTCCTGGTGTGTTTAATCAAATACTGCACCCATTATTGAGCTGGAAAAGTAATGCATTACTTCTTGTATGAGCAGATTCAAAGAAATCTGTGTGAAAGTGTGCAGTCACAGTTTTGCATAAAGTGGCAGTTATTAAAAATAAACCATCAATATGTATAATTTAAATTATCTTTACAAAGTAGTATGAATAAGAAGCCTTTCAGTATCAGCTAATGATTTTTTGTCCCTTTTTTTGACAAGCAGGTAAATGATAACCACTGTAAAGCACAAAGTACACACCCTCACCTGAATATTTTCATTTTTGAAAATGTTTCCTTTAATAATCTGTCATTATTCTAAAGGAATTAAATAAATCTACTTGTACTGCTGTCAACTTTCTGAAATGTTCAGACATACAAGTCAATAACATAGCAATACCTTACCATTAAAGAACATAGAATTGATGTTATAATAGAGTTCATTATGAAACAGCAAATTATGAATTAAAAAGATGGGTTACATTTTCATTTCAGGAACACTGTTGTATGTCCATATCGTACATTGGATCGGAGAAATGCCTCCATATACAGTATGTGTGTGTGTGTGTGAGAGAAAGAAAGAGAGAGGGGAGATTGATAGATGTCATCAAAAGTTTGCATACCCCAATGTTTCGAAATATACATACCTTGGGGATTTAAACTGTTGATGACAACACTTTGTGTTTAAGTATTTGTTTATTTATTTCTAAATAAAACCTGAATATTTATTCTTTCTTGATTTTTTATATATATACAGTACTGTGCAAAAGTTTTAGGCAGGTATGAAAAAATGCTGTAAAGTAAGAATGCTTTCAAAAATAGACATGTTAATAGATTATATTTACCAATTAACTAAATGCAAAGTGAGTGAACAGAAGAAAAATCTAAATCAAATCCATATTTGGTGTGACAACCCTTTGCCTTCAAAACAACATCAATTCTTCTAGGTACACTTGCACAAAGTCAGGGATTTTGTAGGCATATAGTCAGGTGTATGATTAAACAATTATACCAAACAGGTGCTAATGATCATCAATTCAATATGTAGGTTGAAACACAATCATTAACTGAAACAGAAACAGCTGTGTAGGAGGAATAAAACTGGGTGAGGAACAGCCAAACTCAGCTAACAAGGTGAGGTTGCTGAAGACAGTTTACTGTCAAAAGTCATACACCATGGCAAGACTGAGCACAGCAACAAGACACAAGGTAGTTATACTGCATCAGCAAGGTCTCTCCCAGGCAGAAATTTCAAGGCAGACAGGGGTTTCCAGATGTGCTGTCCAAGCTCTTTTGAAGAAGCACAAAGAAACGGGCAACGTTGAGGACCGTGAGACGCAGTGGTCGGCCAAGGAAACTTACTGCAGCAGATGAAAGACACATCATGCTTACTTCCTCGCCAATCGAAAAGATGTCCAGCAGTGCCATCGCTCAGAACTGGCAGAAAACAGTGGGGCCCTGGTACACCCATCTACTGTCGGAGAAGTCTGGTCAGAAGTGGCCTTCATGGAAGACTTGCGGCCAAAAAGCCATACCTCTGACGTGGAAACAAGGCCAAGCGACTCAACTATGCACGAAACACAGGAACTGGGGTGCAGAAAAATGGCAGCAGGTGCTCTGGACTGATGAGTCAAAATTTGAAATATTTGGCTGTAGCAGAAGGCAGTTTGTTCGCCAAAGGGCTGGAGAGCGTACACGAATAAGTGTCTGCAGGCAACAGTGAAGCATGGTGGAGGTTCCTTGCAAGTTTGGGGCTGCATTTCTGCAAATGGAGTTGGGGATTTGGTCAGAATCAATGGTCTCCTCAATGCTGAGAAGTACAGGCAGATACCTATCCATCATGCAATACCATCAGGGAGGCATCTGATTGGCCCCAAATTTATTCTGCAGCATGACAACAACCCCAAACATACAGCGAAAGTCATTAAGAACTATCTTCAGCGTAAAGAAGAACAAGGAGTCCTGGAAGTGATGGTATGGCCCCCACAGAGCCCTGATCTCAACATCATCGAGTCTGTCTGGGATTACATGAAGAGAGAGAAGCAACTGAGGCTGCCTAAATCCACAGAAGAACTGTGGTTAGTTCTCCAAGATGTTTGGGCCAACCTACCTGCCGATTTCCTTCAAAAACTGTGTGCAAGTGTACCTAGAAGAATTGATGCTTGTTGCTGTTTTGAAGGCAAAGGGTGGTCACCCCCAAATATGGATTTGATTTAGATTTTTCTTCTGTTCACTCACTTTGCATTTAGTTAATTGATAAATATAATCTATTAACATGTCTATTTTTGAAAGCATTCTTACTTTACAGCATTTTTTCACACCTGCCTAAAACTTTTGCACAGTACTGTATATATATATATATATACACACACACACCTCATTTCACCCGTTTTTTTCATTAATAATTATATCTGATTTTTAAAAAAGCATTCACCTGAATTTGGAAAAGAATTTCACCCAAAAATCAGGCGCCCTACCCATGAGGGATACAATGAAGGCCATTCGTAGCCAAAGCAGGGGATATGAACACACTTGTCTGTCTCAAGTTAGATGAAAATTGAAATGAAAAATAATCTATTGTCCCTTCAAATTTTTTTTTTTTTTTCAGAAAACATTAAAGGTTGAAGAGGTACCTTGACAATAGCTATCTAGACTTAACATAGCATTAGTGAACTCTAAAAATCTGAGGGTGAAGGTAATTCTACAAGCGATCACAGCATGTTCAGTCACAAAGGACATTTTCACATTTTGACTCCTGCATAAAGGTGCTAATTGTTGGCTACCATTGTAAGATATATGTTTAAAGATGGCCCAACAGTGGCATCTCTACAGGTTTCACACAATGATTAGTATGCAAGTGTGTGGCACTAAGGCTACTTAACACTAAGCGATTTTTTAGACAGATATCTTCATAAAATTGTCTGAAACTTCAATACAATGAACAGGCAGAGAATCCAGAGTAGAAATTGTTCTATCCAGTATCACACCATGCATATCTTATTTTAGTTTGATTTTAATAAAAAAATAATAATAATAAAAAAGTTATTCTACAATGGATAAACAGACTCCACTCTGTTGTGTAATATCCTTGCTATGCAAGATTCCTGGGAAATATTTTTCCTAATGCCTTTAATTCACTATCATCTCATGCAGGACTACATTACGGAGAGATATTACTGATTGAAATTTGAAATGTAGGCTCTTTGGATTTGTATTTAGTTTGAAACATAACTATTTAAATGACCAAAAGCAGAAAGTAGTAGAAAGACAGACCAAGCAAATTAACAGCAGGCTAACTCAGGGAATTCAGAATGGACAGTTTCAAACTCAAGAATCATGCCAGTCATGTTCTTGAGCCCTGACAGAAAGGAACATGTATTATTTAGCCTGGCCTGCCTTTCTACACCAGGTTAAATGACATATTCTTGTTGTTCACAACTTAATTCCACCTCAGCCATTTATAACCCATAATATACTGCTCTGGGGTTAATAAATTACAAAAATAGCTAGCTACCATATTAAAACTATATAGTATTGATATTAATACACATAAAAATAAAAACAATATGAATTATTTCTGGCCATTGAACTACACAGGCTGTCTGAAACTTCTACAACACTATTGCAAAAAGATTGTCGATTATTACCAAAATGACTTTCCCATGGGTGCTTTTTATAAATCTTTGATTCGAATTTGAAATTTTTTTTTTTTTTTTTAAACCAAGTGGCCCCAGATATTGCAAGTTTGTTTTTTTTTCTTAAAGGGAAAGTCAAATGTGAGGTTTCTGCACATCTCCAGAATCTAAGATCCTATCGAGAAGAGGCACAGCTGTGTAGCTCCAGTTCCTGCCCCACGCCGGGGCCCCCTGAGCGCCAGGATCCTGCCCCCCCCAGCCTCTCACTCTCCCAGGGGAGACGGATCGAGGGGGCCTGGGCTCAGTCACACACAGACTGCGGCTTGCTGGGTTAGTTATTCGGAATGCTCACTGGAGGGAACTCATTCTCGTCATCCAGACACACAGGGCTGGCAGCGAATTCATGTTCCGGAATCACCTCGCCTTTCTTCACTCCTCCATCCTCCGAGTAACCTGGAGCAACACAACCCACAAGTAAAAAGCAATGGTAGAATATGTGGTCATAATAAAAGACGCTTTGACAAACGTTTTAGTTTTACTACGTAACCTAGAAGAACATCACTCTTAATACTACGACTACTACTACTAATATGTTCGAAAATACCAGTGCAGGTTTGACCCCATTTTTTACAGTGTTAATTTAACTACTCCCGTCTTCGAGTGTTGGGGCTCAAATCTGCTTTAAATTGATTAAATTAGTTGTTGTGTCAAGTGTAGTGCACTTCACAACATCATCCTGCTTTTTGGCACAGCAATAGGCACTGGACATCTTCTCAAAAAAAGTCCCAGAGACACGCAAGGCAATGTGGGAAGCTCATAATGCCACTGCTTGTGTTATCTGAACAAAAAACACTTTCATCCAAGCTGCCTGTCCTAAAATTTAAAAATAAACATCAAGGAAATGGCTAAGAGTATTCTTACCTGTCATCGCTGAAGAGGAAGGCACGGTAGAGGGCATGGCCACAGTAGCAGCGTACGACTGGCTGACCGGGGCAGCGGTCACTTCACTCTCTGAAGCCTCCTCTTCATCCTCGTCCGAGCTGAACAACCTATTTGGAGTTCAAAGAAAACAAATATACTGATCCAGGTGCAGCCATATTAGTTTCCACATTAAAATCAAGTACAGATTATGTCCCAGATCTAGCATCACTTGTTACTGTGTTGGACAAAGCAGCTTTGCTTTCACTGCTTGTATGTTTTATGTGTCACAACAAAGGTGGAAGGCTGATTAAACAGACCCCCCTGCTGTACCCCTTTATAAAGCACAGCACAGTGTTGGTTACCTGTGCTTCTTCACCAGCACACACTCGCCCCCATCCTGCGGGTCCACGTTGTAGATGTAGAGGTGTCCGTCCGCAGAGGCGACCAGCAGGCGTGGCAGCTTCTGAATCCTAGACACCAAACCAAAGAGCAGTGCAGAACTGTGACGCACAGGAGGCTGGGGCAGACCAGCATTCCTCACACTGAAGACCACATTCTGTTTTAGCTCAGCACAGACTCCGATCTGTCTTCAATATTCCAATAGTGTTTCTTACATGTTTTATAGTACCTAATGAGACACCATATACACGACTTATTGACTTATTATAAATCACACAAACAAAGTTGTACTCAGAAACTACTATTATTATACTGTGACAGGCTGGCTGCAGGGAGGAACTCAGACCAGAACTAGAAACACACAGAGCAGACAGAGACTTGGGGTTTTGGTGAAGCTGAGCGCGTGATCGCGCTCAGCATTTAATAAACAAAATAACAGAACACAAAAAACAGGACACGGCACTTGCGCCAAAATAAATAGACGAACAAAAACGGACTATCAATTAAACAAACGGTGGACAGACAGACACACAAACACGGTGAGTAAATAAATAAACAAGTATCGTGCTGGTCCTACAGCACGCTGATAGCAATTGTTAAATATTACTCTCCTTCTCTCTCCGTTCTCCACTCAACGAACACACCACCCGGGTGAGTGAAAACATGCAGCTTTTATGCAGTTGTACCGAGACTCGATTGCTAGTCAATCATTCAATTGGAATCTCGGTACAACTGCACGTGAATTAATTAAAGTGCAATTCCCCGTGCTCACATATTATTACTTTAACCAGCACGTGAAGTGATTTGTGCCCTCCTCGTGCCTAAATACAAATCTACATTTTTAAATCACACGTGAAACACAGACCCGTTTATATCCCGTGTACCGATGACTATACCCCAACATTTACACACAACACGTAACATATAATACACAGGGGGGGGCACTTTGCCACATATACACACAATTTAGTTTGAGTTTTTAGCTTTAGAGTCGTGCCATATCTTCCATGCACAGGTTGACCTCTATACACAAGATGAGCAGTACTGGAATTTAGATAAATTCCTAAAGCCGATTGGTTGATTTAACACACATGATTTATAATATTTTTTTTTATATTGTCACTTTTTTTTTTTTTTTTTAGTACATTCCGCTGGTACAAGTCCCAAGGCGGCAGGAAGCACCACTGGTCAGCAGACCCACCAGGTGCAGAGCGTGGAAGGAGACTCACGTGGAGAGAGCGCAGACATTCTTCTGTCCGAAGACGTTGAGCCGCACTGTGGCGAAAGCTCGGTCCTGGTTCATCATGTCCGACACCTGAGCTGGGAGGTAGTTACTGGCAGCTGAGAACACCTTCCCTACATAGGCAGACCAGGTGGGAGACTCCTCATCCCGGCTGCTGACAGAAAGAGAGAGGGGGTGGGTGCCAATGCTTGAACTGGGCATTACACTAGGCAGGCAGTCTGACATCTACCAAGATACTGGCAATTACACAGTATACTAAGAAACAGCTCATTTTAAATTCACACTGATTTAAATATCTGTTTAATTTATTAAACAATTTCCTCAAACACTATATTGTTAATAAGCTGTGACTATTTTCCCCCAGCTGGACTGAATGAATAGGCTGCTGCCCGATTTAATACCGACACCCTGCTGAACTGAATTTCAGGCGTTTTAAAGAAAATGGAAATGGAAGTGATTTATGAACCTAAACTTCACGAATGTTATCGAACAAATCCTAAAGCTTTTCATTTTCAGTAGTGCTAGTGACTCCAGCCCTGTAGAGCTGTAGTGACTCCAGCCCTGTAGAGCGAGTCCTCAGTGAAGCGAAGGCACTGCACTGAGCGCTCGTACCTGTGGCTGTGCTGCTCCAGTTTGAAGATGTGCACAGTCTCTGTGTTGCTGGAGGCGCAGAGGAACTGAGCATCCGTGCTAAACGAGAGAGAGCTGATGCTGACGTACCTGGCAAATAAAAAGAACAGATCAGTGGACATGCATTTACAAGCTTTCACAATCACAATACATATCGCTTGATTTTAGTTCCTTTTGCTATTATATTAATTTAAAAAAATGCCATCTTGTAGAATTCTGTTATGAACAAAGTCTCACTTGTTAGCGATATGTAAATCCTATTTGACATTAATGACATTAATAAAATCAATGTGTACACCACAGACCATGTTTTATTGAGTAATGACAACATGCATAAGTTACAGTGGTTTCACAGTGACAAGTGTGCAGTATTTGACAACAGATCATGTTCAGGAACATTAGTTCTGCTATGCAAGTAGTTACAAATCTATATTTAATGCCGTTAGCAAGAGTGTGCTAGCTAAATTGGAAATAGAAACAGTGCACCCTGTCAACCAGGGTTGGGGTCAATTCCTGTTTTTCAATTCCAATTCCATTTCCAATTAATTTTTAAAATCAATTACAACACACTATTGATCAAAATTGCAATTAGCAGCATTCTGTTAAAATGAGCTGCTTGCAGTGGCAACAAATTACTTGAAGTCACTGTTAGTCAAATGAAAGCAGTTGAACAAATCACAACAATTATTAGATCTTTAAAATATCAATTCCAATTCCTTCAACGGAATTGGAATTGGCAATGGATTTTAAACAGGGATTAGAAATGCAAATGGAATTGATCCCAACCCTGCTGACAGCAGACCAGCATTTCCTCTCCTCAGCCCAAGACACCCACCTCTTCATCCCTCTGCGGAACTCGAAGAGTTTCAGGCCCTCTGGAACGGAGAAGACTCGGATGACTGTGCCCTGCGAGAGAAACACACTCTCAATCGTTCCCTGTGTCAGGGGTGTTCAATCTGGGACTGGTCCTCAATGAGCATTTCAAAGCTGCATTGCTTTCCTGTGCGTTCAGGCTGCATACGTTTCATTTATTAGCAAAAGTCTAAACCACTGAAAGATTCTGCTTGCTCAGTATTCAAATCATAGTTTACTAAGTAAATTAATGAATAATTAATAGATAGCTGTTCAGAAGTGAGACAGCAGTCAACGAGACTGTAGAAAGTGGTCCTGTTATGGTCTGTACAAGAGAACACACACAGAGTGCTTCATTCCTAGTGCTCCAGCTCTGGCTGTTACTGCACTGCCCGCACTCACCCTCTCAGAAGCGCTGGATAGTTTAGTTCCTGAAGAGCTGAAGGTTATAGCAGCGAGGGGGCTGTCGTGGGCCAGAATCTTGGTCACTGTGCTCTGTGGAACAGAAGAGAGGACAATAACCAGTAGAACAGGGCTAGCATGCAGTGCTGTGGGTTACCTTGCCGAAGCAGGATGCTGAATTCTGGTACTGGCACAGAATACAGATTCATGGATAGACTGAGGGAGGGATTGATAGATTATAATACAAACTGACTTACCAAGTTATTAGCATCGTACACTATAATCTCCCCAATGGCTGAGCTGCCAGGGTAAGCCAGGTACGAGTGGGAATGGTTAATGGAAAGCGCACACAAGCCTGAAGGCAGAGAAACACAGCAGCAGTCAAGAGAACTAATCCACACTGGTACAGCTTTAGGGTTTCCAAGAAATACTAATACACCAAGGATGCACTCATTTAAAAACCAGGCTGATCAGTTAAATGTGTTTTTGTTGTTACCTGTAGGGTTTATTGGCGTATTGAGGAGAGTTTTCAATAACTTCATGTCCTTTATATTGTGTATGTAGATGGATTCCTCCAGACAGACAATCAGTCTCTGCCAAGCAAAAGAAAAAGACACATAAATATGGTGACACATAAATATATTCATATATATTCACAGGGGGTGGCCAAAAAGCACATTTTCCAGAGCAATGTAAACACCTTGTAGACTCACGTCAAATCAATGCCAACCCAATTGAGAGTGTTACGACAGGTGTATGTATATATCACACTGCTGCAGGCATTCTTCAGAGTGCTCAGTACAGACAGCCGATTGTTCCATACAGGCCATCTTTAAGATACTTTACCGTCCATATACCAAACTGATAAACCTGCAAGGGATCCAGCCACAACTTAGTAAAGTCATCCTTCTCATCCAGCAGTCCCACAGCTGAGCTGCTTGACAGGGATCAGGTGACCACGACTGTGACAGTGCTGTGACGCCTGGCCATTGTCCTGTTTCCTCAGGTACTATAGAGAGGTGCCATTGCAAATCAAAGGACCGACTCAACATTCATTTTGTATACTGTTTGTACATGGTACTGAAGATTGAAGTTTAAATGAATGTAATAACTATGAATAACAGTACTATTGAAAATGAATGCTTCACGTAAACTGGAGTCAAATTATTCCTTTAATTCAGCTCAGTCAGGTTGAGTAAAACTCAAAACTGTACATTAGGTAATTTAAGTGTAAGTTAGTAAATTAATAACAGGGGTAAGAACTTGATAATAAATATATTCATTTACAGAATTTCACCTTCAAATACTGAGAAGTGAAACAGTGAGCTCAAAAGCACAATACTCTTCAATAGTTAGTTGCCCCTCTGGCAGTTTCCCCATGAACACAGGGCCAGGTGTTCCTTTCCCAGCAGTCTGTACTCAATGTGTTCATCACATTCCCAGACAGGTCTGGGCAAGGCTGGTCACAACCAATGAAAGTACTGGTATATTAAGTGTATAGGTACAAATCTTAGAGGCAGGTTTAAAACACTACCTTTTAAAAAAAAAAAAAAAAATCAGGTGGAAGTGGGTTTTGGTCCAACAAAAGTTAACAGATTTCATCTTAATTTTTGTGGCAGCTGAATGGAATTCCAAGAGGTGCCTCAGGTATGATTTTTTAAAGGTGACGTCAACCGTGCTGATATGGAGAATACAGCACAATAACAAAACCTGCCCTCTGATTGGCTGAAGTCTGTGCAGTCTATAATCACACACAAACCCACCCTTGAATATAGGTGTATATTTGAATCTCTTTCAATTCCAATGGGAATTCTGGTTTTAAACTCCCTTTTTTCTTCTCTAAATTGTGTATTCATTGGGACCCACACACCATTGGTGTACACCCCATTTCCAATAGCAAAGTCTACAATATATAGGAGCACTATGGGACTCAGACCTTCTGACTGAAAAATAGTTACATGCAGCTGAGTTCTGGGGGATTTCAGCGAACCGAAATTGAAACTGCACTGTTATTTTTATTCTGAAATATGTCCATATTCACATCACATATCACACATTGCTACACTAAATACACAGCTAAAACTTGCATATCATTGCTATAGTAAATATAGAGCTGTAGTGATGATCACTTGCTGTTTGTGGTTCCTTGGGTGATAGGTAAATTCAGGTTTCACTGTCTAGAACATGTGTGGTTATGCTGTTTGCTTTTCACTTACAGACACTTACTCACGTGAGCTCAATGGGCCAAATCATTATTTGGCTGACATTTTTACAGGTATAATTAAACAGCTTTAACCTGAGAACCACAGGATAATGAATCATTCAAAACTAAGGAACCAATGTTAAGTGAGGGTTTGGTATACACATACAGGTGCAAAGTGTTACCAGAAAGACATGTCTGGCTCAGCAGAATTCATCATTGCACGGGTTTGTAGTACATTTCAAAAGCAACACAAAAATACTGGTCTCTGTTTTAATGTGCAGAGAATATTTCACTTCTTCACAATAATTTCAAGTACAACACAACAGATGCTGCTGCATCCTGGTACCTTTGCTGTAGGTCACATGGTTAGCGAGACCCTTGAAGTGAGTTTGAACCGCAACACATGATAAGTAGAAGCAACTTATCAGCTGCAGTATAGTGTTGTACTTGAGATCTGCGTCTTCCAAACTGAAGTATAGAATACAAGCAAAGCACTAAAAGACCTTCAGCAGAATTCAAGGATAATGGGGCCCTTGTCACAAAACTTAAAGACCGCTTTTTAATGAAGGTTTTGTTTAGGTCGGTTAAAATCAAGTCCATCAAATCAAGGTCATGAAACCATGTTTTAAGTGTTTTAAAAAGGGGTTAGAAAACACAGTTAATTCTCAGAGAATATTAAAAATAATAATCAGTCCTGAAAGTGTTATGTATAGGGCCTGTATTGCAAGTGCTAATAACAGGTAAGGAATTGGATTTTAAAACCTTGGATAATGCTTCTCTGTCCAGATCCTAGAGAAGGCAAAGAGAGAGCTCCTACCTGACGGTTCAAGCGCACAGCCAGGATGTTGTTGGAGTAGCTGTAATTGCAGATCTCCGTCCCTTTCTTGAAGTGGTAGACATTCATGCGGCGAGGCATGGAGAGGCTGACCACTACCACCAGACTGCTGGAGAAGAGCCTCTCCACAATGTACACGTCTGGGCTTTCTGTTGGCCAGGGACAAGGCAGCGGAAGTCAGTGCCCAGCATACTTTTCAAGCTTAAAAAGGGATCAGTTTAATGAAACCAGAATTCATTATACAACACTAATGATGTCAGCTGCTAATAACCAGACTGCCTTGCAGGGCCAGACCAGGAAGGCTGAGTAAGAAGAGGGGAGCGCAATGCCTTATACCAAAGGGCAAGGTAGCAGAAGGTAGGCTGTATCACGGGCATCCAATATGGATATCTCGTTCCTGAATGCATTTACTGTACACTCTTCAATGGCTATTCTTGCTAACTTATTATAAAAGTACATTACACTTTGTGCAAAATACTGCTGCCTGAAATATCCATATAAGAGTATGGAGTTACATGGCAATTTTAATAGACATAAACTGGCCCTTACACTACCAAAATCACTGATTTGGGTGATGCATAAATAGCAGCCTTTATCATGTATTTTTTGATTAGTTTCTTTATCAAACTAGGTCTCTGCTTCTAAACGTTGGAAAGAGGTAGTCCTGTTAAAAATGAGGAGCCATCCTTATCTAGACTGGTTTAAGAGCAAATATGACTTGCATAGGGGAGCCAGGCTCGCCTTGTTTAAATTTCCATGAATCTGAACAGACAAAACAAGGAAAAAATCATTTTGAGTTCATTTTGAACAGCTGTACAGGATATTAGACAGAATCTGCAACCTTAAACTTTCGATCACAAATTGCAAGTTCTGTACTGCAGACAAACGTTTCAATGGATACCTCAGTGCTTTCATCAGTGGCACACGTGTGGCACACATCGTTTCAATAAGGTAAAGTTCAAGGTGTCACCGTTTCCTTTATTACTCATCAGTGATCAGAACTGCCATTGCCACAGTGCAGCATTATCCCAGTTGTAACTGTAGTGTTGGTGGGTATGTAAATAAAGAGAGCTGGTATGTGTCCTTATCATAACAGAGGCTTGTGTGGGACAGGGCTCTTCTTGGCAATAGCAACAAAACTGCATTGTACAAGGGCTCTGAGATCGAACTGCCTACCCAGTGCTGAGAGGAAGAATCATATCTTAGTACAGCAGTAGTTATCAAAAACATGATTTTTATTTTTAGGATAGAAAGAAGACTCTCGTTTGAATGTCCATACTTGCCAAAGGCTTTTTCAAAATGGTGTCCTTGCAGGGGGTTATGTGTGCATCAGTTCTGGGTGTCGTCTGCCCCCTAGTGTCCTTTTCATCAACTGCTAGAAAATGAACTGCTGCCGAAAATAGAATAATTGGTCTAAAAACCAATCATGACAATATTTTTTCTTCTTATATACCCCTTGCAAAAGACGATGCCTTTTTTTCTAGTGTGTTCCATCCCCTGAGCTGTCATCTATACTGTATTTTGTTAATAGGCCCCAGGACCTTTACCATCTGTCAGATTCATTGAGCTTCCATCAGTCTTTCAATGCAGCCTAAAGGCACACTTTTTTAAAAGAGCATTTCTTAATGAATTTCCTTTTTCCTGCATTGGCCATGCTTTGCATAGTGTTATTCAGGTCTGATTATGTTTAATATTTGTTTTCTTGTATGGATGGACGTTTGGGTGCATGTTTCTTCGAAAGCTTGTGTCTCTTATGATCTCGAAATAAAGCATTTCATTGCTCAACGTGCTACGGGAGACTTTTCTGCATCCCTGCAAATGGAACTTTTGAATGGAGCATCTAGAGCATGGTTTTGAAAGAGGAAGCAGTTTGAGCTCTGCCTTTTAAAATCCTACTGTAAACCCACAAAGACCATTCTCTGAGTGGAGTTTGGATTCACACAGCAGGACTGGGAGGGAGAAACCTTACAGGGCTCCAGGAAGAACCACATGTACTTACTGCTTTCATGGACGCGGTCCAGTCTGTCCACTGAAGTCACAGAAAACAGCCTGTATCCATTTTTTGTTCCCACTGCAAGGGACCTAAAACAGAAACGGTAGAATAGGTCAGTGCACAGAACACAAAACATGACTAAGCACCCATGCAAAGTGCCCTCCACTTTTTAAAGCTGCACATTTTCCCAAACTATAAATAGTTTCAGGCATGTTTTTAATGAACTTCTTCATTCCAAAGTGACCAATCCAACATGCTTACATCAAAAACTTACACAGAGTCAGCAGTTGTGGTTTATGAGTCTTTGGGCTTTTTTTGCTTAAAACAACTTTAACTAACACAGCTGGTCCAAGTGACGCAGGTCTAGTGCAGGTAAACTGGGTGAAATGTACTGTGGCTGGGCATTATGGGATCAGAAGCATTTGTACCACCTTTCTTGACACTAGTGGTTTACTTTGGCTCTTAATTGAAGTAGCTTTATATTCTCTTGACCGAGCTGATAAGTAAATGTCAGGGTGATCGAGCAATATAAATTATATATACTCCAGAAGAACATGTTGTTCAATTACAATGAACAGAATGAAATGATAACTAAACATAATATAGCTACACTTAGTTTATTTACTAGAATGTGTTTAATACTTATAACTGAATATACAGCTGATGTAAGTGTAATGTATTATAGGCTATATTTTCCAGGAAGGTTCGTAAAACAGGGAAGACTGGTCATGTTGTACCGGGTCACAGCAAAAACATACAAAATAAAAGACAACCTTCATTGTGTTGCCATATATGCTCCATCTCTAGCCTTCTTGGCCTGTTTGTTTGGCTGATTTGACTCTGTGCTGCTCTAGCTGGCTCTGCCCTACAATACTATGAGAAAACTGGGATTAAGAATAAGAGGCAACCAAGTAAAAATAAAAAAAAAACACACATTTCCATTACTACTAAATAGACCATTGGTCCCGAAATGACAAGTTAGAACAACGTCTTTCTAAGCAATAGTGTTTTTACAGTATGTACCACAGTAAAACGGTGCAATGTTGTGGAACAAGTGGAATTTTTATGATAATTATAGTCCTCTTGATCCACTAGCTACAACATCTTCCAAATGAGATTATGTACAAGTATAGCAGTATATAAAAGATATTTTTCTGCTTGCTTTTCTAACAAAAGAACTACAAGCCCTAGCATATTTAGAGTGGAATTGCAAAGAAAGCCCAGCTGATCGCTGAGTTGAAATAAATGGATGCCCAGTCCCTTACAGCATTGAAATTTATTGTGGGTCTTACCACAGACCACCACCTTTTACCAGTGCAGTGGGCTACGTCCTTGTTATTTGTGTGTAACTGACAGTGTTCTAGCAAGAGCAGGGATCTCCCTTTTCATTACTGTCTTTTGAGAGACTATATTATTAGTATTACAGCAGTCCTTTTGAATAACGGCCGCAAATTCATAAACCCCGACTGAATACCACGGGAATAACACCTGCATATCACTTAGGCACGTCCTCTGAGTTCTGAAGTAATTTATTTTGAATCCAGCCCTGTTTTAGCCCCCTAAGTACTTCTCTCCATTTTGTTTATGAGTTTTATTTTATTTTATTTTTTATTATTTTTATCTTATTTTATTAATCCAGATGCCAGAGGTACACTAATCGCACTGTCTGATAAACAGCACACAATCAGATCTGAGACCACTGTTCACTGCAGCCGATGTCATAAAGTTCAAAAGTTCCAACATTCAATCGGTCAGGTCAGTGTACTTGTGCATACGACTTGTTTGATATTACATATCTGTGGTTTCTTCTTAAATATATTGCCCTAGCTATGTCTGTTGTAAACTGGTTTATTCTTCCATTATATAAGAGTCAGGGATTTAACGGTTACATCAGCTCCTACTATTTATTATGGAGTTGTTTTCATTCAACACTATAATGACGATCTTACAATCGGGATATTATCAGTAGTTGTCGGTAGCTTACGTGGTATCTTGGTTGAAAGAAGCGCAGATCAGTCCGCCCGGTCCCCCGGAACCCCCGGCTCCTTCGGCTGCTTCAACCGTCTCCATGCCGATTCACAACGCCCACCCGGCCTCCTCTGTTCGGAGGCCTGGGATCGGCTAGCTCTCACTTTGATCAGCCAGGGATCCCGATGATTAGACCTAGATTTGTTTTTTATTTTTTCTTCTTTGTTCAGTTTCCGATTTAACTAAGCAGACACAAATTGATCTTTTTTTTTAATGAGACACAAAAAACAAACTACAGAAAAACAAAAACAGCTGACAGTGAGTGGCGTCATACAAGACACACCCATTGGCTACACAAAAGGCGTGCCCCAGTGGCTCTTGGTCTTTATGATTGGTCAGATTTCCCTCAGCTTTATCCTGATTGGCAAAGTCAAGCTTCGAACGTAGAATGTGGGGTGAGTAGAATGGTCCGCCTATTCCAGCAGGGCTTATTTCGATTGGCGGAGGATGACTTCAGTCTTTGCACGAGGCTTTATTTTGGTTGACTGAGTCACTAACGACCGTTTCAAACGCAATGAAAGATGGTTAACTACAGGATTTGTACATATTACAAATGATTGCAACATTTGTATTATTTGTATTATGCAACTTTGGGACGTGGGAGCGAGATAACTATTGGAATGGACTTTCTTGTAAACTAGGTAGTAAATAAAGGTGTTTTTTTTTTAACAGCCAACGAGTGACAAAGACATGGTTCTGGTAGAAATTCTTTATGTTGACAGCGCACAAGGCAGTGTATGTAGTGTAATGATACTTGCGCAGACGTGTTGGTTTGAATGCTATGTTCCAGTAAGTTACATTATCTAGGGCAGGCCCAGTTTACCGTACTGACTGTGTTTGCATCCTCGCTGCAGAAAATTAGATACGTTTTTAAAGGTTTCTGTTTTTGGACAATAGACGTATACATTTGCTTCATTTTACTGTGTACCCAACATAAACCACACCTCTCCACCATGTAGGCCGCACTTATTTGATTTCCCAGTTCGTTCTTTGCTGGCCAAAAAAAATAATTTAACTCAAACTGGGCAGATTCTGAAAGATTTTTAATCCAAACAATTATTATTTTGTTGTTAGTACTTTTTTCAGAAAGGAAAAGAAACAACTCAATTTAAGCAGTACGCTGTGTCTTAGTTTTAGAGATTTGGTGTATTTTCCTTTCAGAAAAAAAAATGCTAATATCGATTCCGGAGTAAACTCCGCCTTCCTGCTTAACTGAATATGAAAATTGAATTTAAAATATAATACTTAAATTCATAGCTAGTCAATGGAAATGCTTCATACATTATTGTGCTAACTGGGCTATTGTTTTTCTGTATAGACGAATGATATTTGTAATTTTAAACACATTTTTAAAATTCCGTATTTACTGATATGGTTACAGTAGGTTCAAGTGTTTTAATTCCTGTGAGTCATGAGTCATAAGACAACCAAATGCCACCTTAGGTCATGCTTTGTCTTGGTACTTTTCTAGGGTCAGGAACACTATTCTCTAAGAGCACCAGCTTTTCAGCCACTTCCTGAGTCACCAAAAGGAAAAGATGTTTGGAAATGTCTGACAGAGATGTACATGTGGGAAAGAAGACTAGTGACAAAAGGCAGTTCTCTTAAAATCAAATGTTATAATTTTGCAATACAGCCCAATTTTGAAGTAAGTGCAGTTGTAAAACATCACACTAAGAATGATTAAACTGCACCTAGTTTAATGAAACTGTTGCTTTGTATTTACTTTTAAACACTTAGACTAGGAAAAAAAAAGGCAGCAGTAATTTGTTATTTGATTTTTAGAACAAGAGTAGAAAGTTTGCACTTCAGATGTTGACAAAGATAATGCATTCAATAACATTCGGTCTGTGGCTGGGCAGGGGCCCTGCAAGTGTAAATAGGGTCATTCTGTGGCAGGGACAGGGTTAAAAGCCTCCCTGCCAGCCTAAAATTGTTTAATTTGTGCTCATTGTTTAATTATTAATTGGTAATTGTTTTATTGTTTTGGCAGTTGGCCTCATTATTATTAAATCAGAGCTAGCCGCCTATACCTGTTTCTCTGGGGCATATAAACCCCAGAGTTAGTTCATTCTGGGCTGCTGCTGTGTGAAGAACCAGACTCTGTCATATTCTGTCAAAGTATTTTTGTATTTTATGCCTGGTAAACAGCTTGGCTGTACTGCACACTAGTCGGAACCTGCATAAATTTATAGTATGTTCTCGGAGGAGCTAGGTGTTTGTTTTTTATTATTTTGTTGTTTAAAATAAGTGCGCAAATAAAGCACCGAAAAATCAAGCTCAGTTTCTGGGTCATGTTTTTATAGGGGCACGAACCCGAAATAAGGTCATCTTGGTCACAAGTCTTTAATGCAATATAATACATGTACACGTATATTATGGCTTCTGTGGGTGGTAACTTGCTGTTTTTCATTTATGGGGCAAAAGATACAACCTGTGTTTGTGGCTTTGTAATTGCTTGACTCTAACAAATAAACAGACTCTTTGAATAGTGTAAATGGATATCACAGTTAAAAAAGGCATTTGTAATATTTGACATGTCTGTAGCACATTCAGGAAGAATTCAACACCAAAGACTAAACCAATCCTTTCTGAAGGTTCAAGTCTTCTTGTTGTTTTTGCTTTTAGTGCTGAAAGAAAAAAAAAAGGTTTTAGATTTAATGATCAGATCTGAAAAACCATACCATATGATCTTCAATGGTAAAACAACAGTCTTGCCACGATGGCACAAACAGGTAGAATGGAATATAACATATCAATGGTATGAATCTATATGCTGGTAATCCCTTACAGTACCATGGTATCATACCAGTACCAGAGTGAAAATCTTATACCAGAATTTAATGAAAGCTTTTTATTAATAGGATATCTGGTGATATATTCACAGAAAAGTGTTTTACCTGAAAGTTTTACTAAAGCAACACTCTGCATTTACACAAGTTTGTCCTTTTGCTGAACTGGTTTTTAGCCAATTTATTTGTTTATCTTAAGCCGGCACTGTGACCTTGTTCTTTGATTCCCTTTTTTTATATAACAAATAATACAATCCGGTAATTTGTCCACCTACAAAGAAAATGTTCCATAATAATATCATTAAATGTACCTTGAAGTCCCAGATGACCATGTCCCCATCTAGTCCAACACTACTGAACTTGGTCACCTTTGATCGATCCCCTTCGACAATGCACAGCTGACTAAAATGGAGAAAAAAAAGAAAAACAAAAATAACTGAAAATTAGCAATGCTGCTGTACTACAGTATTTTGTTAAGACACTGGTTTTGTGCTGGTGGTAAATCACCTAAAAAAAGATATTTTGATATTACTACCTCATTATTGCCGATTTCCTTTTTTTTCATTGCACAAATTTTTGTACCAGACTGTTCATTGTCAGTCTGGTAATAAATGTATATGCTTCCGTAAGTCCTGCATTTATTTTAGCCATTAGTGTACATGTCCATTCAGATTTGTTTTTTACACATATCGTTCCAAAAATGTCTACAGTTCACTTTAAACATACATTTTTAGTCAGCCTAGTTACAGAGCCAGACCAGACCCCATGGCTAAGTATTGTATACTCCTTAACGATAGCAACCCTTGAGCTAAATGCTGCTTTTACTTGATGCAACACTGTGATCCAATGGAGTGTAGATTGTTACTTCATTACTGGCCCTCTCTCATCCCACCTGATGCTGTTCTGATGCAGAGTCTCCAGGTCTGTGTTCTCATTCTCTGTTGTTGCCCTCTTGTCCAGATTGCGGAAGTGCTGCATGGCGGACATGCTCACTTTGGAGTTCTGCTTGGGAAGGTCGATTTTGCCAATGTACTTGAGGGAGTCTGGGCCCGTGTACGAGAATTGATAGGGACAGCAGTCATGGCCCTGGGGAAAGTACAAGCATATAAAAAGGGCTTTATAATCAGCTGTTAGCCATGTGGTGTTTCCTACAAGACTACAGGAAAGTCAGCCTTACCGCAGCCACAATTTCGGTCTCGTTGAGATATAGTACAGCAAGCAGAGGGAGGTACTCAGTCTTCAGCTGGGTCACACTGCAAGACATTGCAAAGAACAAACCTGCGCTTCAGCACTCTGCAACAGCATTCATGTAGGCATCTCCAGACATTTCTAGTGCTACTGCTAAGACTCTTAAAAGCAGCTGAGGTTTTCATTGATTAGTTCAACTTCATATTTCAGTTTTAGTTTTGAAAACATCTCTGCACTTGCTGTTTGCTTGTGTTATTGCCCAACTCACGTTTTTTTATTGGCAGCATCAGTGACGCAGATAGTGCTACTGTGACTGACCCAGGCCAGGCTGTTTCCAGATGGGGAGAAGCAGACGCTGTGGACCCAGCCTCCATCATCCCCCTGCTCCAGCAGCATCTCCCCAAATGGCATCTTGGAGCCCCAGGCTGTGGGCCCAGGCCTTTCCTCGATATCCTTGATGTAGCCTGAGAATACTCTAGCACAGCAGCACATAGAAAAACAACTGTTAGCCGCACTTAAATGACCAGCCAATATGTACTAATTCACTACATTTACAGCATTGTTGCAATAAATAACACATTTGTTGTTTTTTTTAACATTCAAATTACGCCATGTAAATACAGCAGTACTTTTTTGTAAGGCTTGTATTAAATGGTAGTGTTTTAGAGTATTCTTTTTTATTTTGCACTCTGGTAAAACAAAATATTTGTCTGAATAAATAAATGTTATCCCGAACCTTCCCATTTACTGCTTTCACGTTGCACAATTTTGCACACAACACTGAGATGTTATGCATGAAATAGTAAGGCTATTATTATTATTATTATTATTATTATTATTATTATTATTATTATTATTATTATTATTAAGGTAAGACAGAAGATTGCAGTGCAGAGACAGAGCATCCATCATCATGGCTGTCAATCAGTTGCCTTCCACCAGTATTAAATCCCTGCTTAGTGAGAGGAGCTAATGAGACCCATACCTGCACTGGAAATCTGAACTCCCAGCAGCCAGGAGAATGTTATTCGGGTGCCAGTCCAGACTCAGCACAGTCGAGCGGATTGGCTTCTTAATGTGCTTGCTCAGCCACCTGCAAACCGATCAAGCATGATTTCAATTGAACAAAAAATGATGGAAGAGTAAACCTCACAGACCGTGTATGAAGTGTGCTGCCTGGATTACTGTGCATCCTCTTGCATGCTGATGCCTAGAACCTCTTCAACCCATCAGTACTGTACAAGAGATAGGCTTTAGTCTCTTACCAATCATTCTCCTTCTCAAAATAGCACACTGAGATGATCCTAGCCCCGCTGCCCAGAGCGAACTTGTTCTCCAGGGGTGACCATTTGGCCTTGAGGTGGCAGCACGGTTACATTTGGTAGAGTGATGAAATTAATTACATAGTATATTGAACAATACAAGGTGTTCTGTTAAATACTGTAATACTGATATTACTGTAGGTTAACTCCCCCAGTTTTACAGTAGAGTCACTGAAACAGTTGTTAGAATCCACAGCAAACAGAAAGCCTTGTCTACATTGCACATGTATGTATCAAATGGGTTAAAGTTTCACAACTAAGCTTTGGTAGTCTTCACATCCACAAAAAAACCCTTTTAATGACTGATTACTTTATAAACCATTAGTACAGTTTGGTATTGAAGTAATATAACACAAAGTGACATCTATAGTCCCAATCTAGTGCAAACAAACAAATCACACACCGTACTTGTACAGTCCCTGCCCTGATAAGACTGCACCCAATACAGCTTTCTTTCTTTGTGTCTTTCTTTCAGACTTTATCACCTGTATTGTTAAGTAACTAAAGCAGGGCAGCTGTTACCTGTAATGCGTCCACTGTGTTGTGTCAGTTCGTGAATCTTGGTCCATTCTTTCCCACTCTTCTGGTAAATATGGACCTCAGTATTGTTGGGGCTGATCGCAATTTCTGTAAAGACAATACAGCAATCTAGACTTAAAAAACAACATAATACAAAACCTAAGCTTAAAGGTTATACACACCAATTAAAAAGAATGTTTCCTTTTTCTTCACTTCTTCGCTTTTTTATGATTTCTGCAATTGCTCTGAGTAGCTGAGTTATACCTATAGATGTCTCAAACTGGCTTGTCAACCTGTTGGTGCTAATTCTGAAGATGGCATTGGTGATATGCTCTCCCAATGCTTGCACTATGCATTTACTGAGTTTACCATTTTTACAATGCACTATTAAACTTTATTATGTTTTTTTCTGTGGTATACCACAGTAAACTCTTATGAAGGAATGTAATTAATGGCATTTAAAAGATGTTTTGAAAAAAAAAAGTTTTTAAAAAAGCCTTGGCAAGTTACAGTATTACACAAAAGCACATCTTATTGCTAACCACTCTGCTATTTAATTGAACCTCAATTAAAGCCTCCAGGCGTGGAAATGGCTGGCGGAGAAATGCTGTCGGACTGGTTTGCTCTTACGAGTTCGATCTTTGTTCCATGCGTGACAGGATACAGGATCCAAGCCGAAGCTGTACAGCGACATGTCTGAGCACACAGGACTAGGGATGTGTTCTAACTGGCCTCCACTCCTAGGAATGTTAACACACAGTAACATAGTAAGTATTGGCACATCAACAGGCTTTCACTGATTACCCAACTTTAAACTTGTCTTTTGCTTAGACAACACTAGGAAAACAATCGTTCAAGGAAGTGCTATATCATTTTAAAGCCTTTCTTTAACTTTTGTACATGTGCATTTATCTATAAACATTCACAGGATACACTGAAGAAAATATTCCATGCACTAAACCATCATTCGAAATGCATACTAAAAGAATACATTTGTTCACTTCAGAAATTAACCAACACCAAACAAAGTAAAAACAAACAGTCACTAACTCAAAACCATGGACACTGTACACCAAGCTTAGTTGACAAGTATTTGAAGTGACGTCAACAACTCTTCATTTGTGCTGAAGAAAGGACAAACTCCTTACCTTGGCAGTGCAGTTGCTGGGTGGTGTTCGTGGACTCTGGGCAGTCTACACGAATGCAGTCTGGTTTACAGGGAAGGGCTTCTTGTACAGACAGCACTGGGTGTTAGTCAGAGAGAGAGAGAGAGAGAGAGAGAGAGAGAGAGAGAGAGAGAGAGAGAGAGAGAGAGAGAGAGATAAGTACACAGTGCTGAAGGCACGCACCTGGAATATGCATAATTGTGTGCTGTGCAGTCAGTGCTGAGGAGTGGGGGTTGTCTGTGTCAAGCAGTATACTGCTTTGATAGCCCCACAATGAAATCTCAAGGCTCCACACAGTCATGTAGAACTATAGTATTTATCAGGTATGCTCTGGTACAAATAATCATACTTATTCTAATGATTATTACCTATCATGACTTTATTGTAAATCGTGGGCACCATTCAATCGCTAAATCTTTTGCCAATTGACTCATACCACTTTCAGCAAGGGTTTTGAGAGGCGTGTGTATGTACACTTTATGGCAAAGAATTAAAATGCAGGTGTAATCTGATGACTGCCCAGCAGTTGGCCATAGCTCTCTATAATGTCCTTTAAAACTCTATGAGACCCTTTTCAAATCTATATCCCCACCTGCAGGTTGAAATGTTTCATGGCCACCCCACTAAAATATTTTAATAAAACCATAGGACTCTCTTATAAAAGAGACTTTTTTTTTTATCTCAATAAGATTATTTCCGATAAGAAATGTTGGAAACAAAAATGAAATGATGATTTGCCCAATCCAATGGAATCTATATTGTAAATGTTTTACGAATGTTCCTAGTGTTTAGAATATTTTTTACTTCACCTGGCAACTATGCTATACATTTATCATTTCCTGTTTCCTACCTTCTGTTCTTAACATCCTCTAACTTTGCTTCCATTTGTGCCTTATTGTGAGTTATTCTGAATGACTGCTGGCGACCTGGGACAAGGTGACTGTCTATCTGGCTGCAGTGATGCTTTAGGCATAATTTGACAATAACAAAATCTGATAAGGAACACTGAGTGCAATTGGGGGTGGGGCTGTAGTGGAATGGAACCATGATTCCCATGCTTCTGACATCACGAATTCCGTCAAACATGCCCTTTAAGGTTGTCAAGGGTTATGGTTTTCGTGTCAGAACGAGGCCAATTGACGTCAACGTCTGCCTGTGATTGGTCCTTGCTGTGTTTCCGGTGAGGCAGCCTTCCAAGGACTGGGGGAAAAGAAGCAGAGAGTTTCTGTCAGTGCTAGAAGAAATAAATAAATAAATAAAATACCCCTAAGAAAAACAAGCAGCGAAGAAGCTTTATACGGTCCGGGTAAGTTAACGGACATCTTTTACAATATATTTTTGTAAAATACGGATGTTTTATGAAAATGAATCGAGGGAAACCGCTGCTTGTGCCTTGTCCGTTTCGTGTTTGTTATTGTAGGTTTCCAAGATGGCGTCACTAGGAAGAGAGCTCTGCGGCCCTAGTACGGTTTACTTCATTTCAAACTTCACATTAACCTCAAGCACGTACACTTTATTGACACATATTGATTTTATACAATGCATATTGTATTCTAATATGTTATTTTATACGTGCACGACTCGCGTTAATTGGAAATGGGTGCTCTGACACGGAGGTAGCTAACTGTTTAGTTCCTGTTTAGTTTTTTTTTTCCTTTACAAAATTTGCATTCAGCATTTCATTAACTCCTGATATTTATTGACACATATTGATTTTATACATTGCATATTGTATTCTAATATGTTATTTTATACGTGCACGACTCGCGTTAATTGGAAATGGGTGCTCTGACACGGAGGTAGCTAACTGTTTAGTTCCTGTTTAGTTTTTTTTTTTCCTTTACAAAATTTGCATTCAGCATTTCATTAACTCCTGATATTTATTGACACATATTGATTTTATACATTGCATATTGTATTCTAATATGTTATTTTATACGTGCACGACTCGCGTTAATTGGAAATGGGTGCTCTGACACGGAGGTAGCTAACTGTTTAGTTCCTGTTTAGTTTTTTTTTTCCTTTACAAAATTTGCATTCAGCATTTCATTAACTCCTGATATTTCAGAGAGTACGTTATTGTGATATTAGACTTTATTTTTTTGTATTTTTCTATTAAATAAAAATGGGTTTTGTAATTATGGGCATTTGTTGTTATTGTTATGTTCATGCTATTTAATATTTATTTGCTGTCTGGGAAATGAAGCAGTCGATAATCAAAGTATATGTTTTGTTTTATTAATTCATAATACGAGGGTAGGGTTGGAAATTTTGATTTACCACCAAAGAGTAATTATTTACCTAGACTGTAAAGGTGTCTTGTTTTGTTTTGTTTTTAAATAAATGATTCTGTACATTCTTACTCTTACCAACTAAAAGGCATTTTCTCACAAATGTAGTAAGTCGAATAACAAAAAACAGACTAGGGTGTTGCGCTCAGTTTTAGTCGTGGTCTGGGGGGCGGGAGAAATTATTTTATAGCAATACATCAGATTTTTAGTAGTCAATTTGTTTAACCAATATAACTGTCATGGTTACTTACCCCTCAGACTTTGTGCTTGCAGCATATTTTATAATAATAATAAAATGTGTTTAGCGTGTAACCTTTTTTGAATGTACCATTAATTAAGTTTGGGTGTCAGTACATGTTTGTAATTCTGGTCCTTCGATCAGGATCTGAAGAAAACTTAAATTGGTCATAAGAATGCTGGTTTTAGAAATAACGTAATTAAGTAATTTAGATAAATATTGTAATTTGTAAACTGACTGAGGTTTGTTTAAAATGAATAAATAGTAATTTTTGCCGCCGTTTTATGACACTTTTGTTTTTAATGAACATTTTATTTGGCAAAAAATGTATTTTTTGCCAAGTTTTGTTCTGTGAATTAACAAGTTAATATTATTATTATTATTATTATTTATTTCTTAGACGCCCTTATCCAAGGCAACTTACAATTGTTACAAGATATCACATTATTTTTACATACAATTACATTCTTTTTTTACATACAATTACCCATTTATACAGTTGGGTTTTTACTGGAGCAATCTAGGTAAAGTACTTTTTGCTCAAGGGTACAGCAGCAGTGTCCCCCACCGGGGATTGAACCCACAACCCTCTGGTCAAGTCCAGAGCCCTAACCACTACTCCACACTGCTGCACAAAATATAGCTATTTTGTTAACGGGTTAATGTTTATGGGTATGTTACTATAGTGGAAGGATATGCAGATTTGTGATTTTACCCTCCTGTATGTCATACCTCAGCTGTGGTAATAGAAGCTCAGGATAAAGTCAGGTGCTTTACATTGCCCTCTTTATAGAATGTTACTAGAAGTAAGAGCTGCCCTTGCAGGGGTGGCTGATTTCTTAAAAAAAAAAAAAAAAAAAAAAAAGAAAACCTCTTGCCCCTCCTCGTCGCACAAAACACACACAAAAAAAAATATTTTCTGCCTGTTTTTTCCACTCTTGCTTTATAAGCTGAATTCAACTCCTGATGTACAGGTGTTTTAGTTTGTTGCATCACACACAAATTCATTGCCAACTCTTACTGCTGCTTTATGGAATTCTGATTTTCTTGATGTTCTTTCAGTTTTGTAACTGCTGAACCCCAGATGAACGTGTGTTTTTCTACCAAAATGCACGCAATATTCACAGTAGGCTCCATCAAATACTGCAGACATAAAATGTTTTTTTTCTTTTGTTTATTTCTGATATATTTTACTTTTAATAGTTCTATACTTATAATTATAAAACTGATTGTTAGAATACTGCATGTTGATTGATCCATCAGTGTTCCAAGCCGTTACAACATCAAACACAATGTCGCGATTAGAGACTACTTAGGAACAAAGGGAAATCAGTGCACCTGTGCTAACCACCTATTACTGCGCCACCAAAGTCAAAATACCTGCTGTCATGGAAGATACAAAAGACATCAAGGTATCTTGTCATATCTTCCAGTTTATATTAATTTGCACTACGAACCATTTTGCTATTTTAAACAAGACTGTTTGGTATTTTATTTGTAGTACATACCAGTCATTTTCTGTAACTTCGGTCGGATCCAGTTGTCAGATATTCAGTTTTATTTTATTCCATTTAGTTGGCATCAGCTGTCGTTTTGTGAAACTGACTTCATTAATTTAACTGTGGATATATAAATATTTTTCAACAGTATTTACATTTACTACATGCGATGTCTTAACAAACCCAGCTCTCGCCTTTCTTCACTCTCTCTTCTCCTTACTACCATGCACTCACTCTTTACAGGTACAAAACTCAATGAAATTAATAACACACAAATTGGGCTGTTAAATGCTTATGACTAGCTTTAAAAAAAAAAAAAAAAAAAAAAATATCAATACAAATTTGATTTTAAATTAGTTAATTAATAATTTTCATCCCAACAAAGCATCTTAAACTCTTGCGCTGTTAGAGCCAATGGGAGTGAATTACCTATCAACAATGTTAAGTAGAATATGCAGGAAGGCAGCACTTCACAGATATACAACTAAGTAAGTTTTTAAAAAAAATTTTATAGTTATTTAAAGTCAGAAAAATGAATTGAAACACATATAGCAAGTTTTTTATAGTTATTTAAAGTCTTTAAGAATGTGTTGTGTGTGTGTGTTTTTTTTTTTTTTTTTTAAACTTGACAACAACGCACCAAAAAGTGACAATATCGTAGCGTTCCGGGGGAAACAAAAGGGAACCAGACGACAGCAGCAAGATATCAATCAAGATTACCTTCACGCAAGGTCAGGACATCACAACACAGCCCACAACAGTGTGCAAGCTGCCCCTTTATACCCCCAAACCCCAGGAAAACATGTAACAGACATAAGACACGTTATTGGACAACATTCACAACCACACTGGGACCACGACTCTATCACGCCCCCCCACCGGTGCACTCGCTCACATGCACAGGCACTCAGGATATTGACACAAAACCATTAAACACATAACACAAACAGTCTAGATCGCTACAATATCCAGCACAACCCATGCATGCCCTCTTGTGCCTTACTGCTTAAGCATTTCATTTCTATTATTAATATTATAAACATTTGTCAATCTTAATGTTTTAATAGTTTCACTAATTGATGGATTGTGCCATGTCCAATAAATAAGTAATATAGTAATATATTTAATATAGCGTTTAAATAATATGTATGTATGTATGTATGTATGTAAATAGCAAACTAGGTTAGCAACACTAAAATCAGAAGAAAAACATTTTAATCATTACATTTTTTGCTAGGAAAAGTTTGTCTTGAAATGCTTCTAAACAGTAAACTTGACGGTTTTTTAAACATATTGCCAACAAGTACACGTTTGACCATGAAGTGTTATAAATTACACAACACGAGTTTTTCAAATCCATTAATACCTTAGCGACTGTTTTTTTTTTAACTTTATTAGTTTGCTGCATTTAAATGTCAGTTTCATGTATTAAGAAAGCAGTATAACTTATTTGCTAATTTACAAAAAACGTAAATAACTTAAGTTTAAAAGATTAGCGTGTGTCTTGACAGAGACTCTCTCTCTGTTGAAAGGCATTTCTAGGTTTCTTTGTAACCAACAGAAGATCAGCTTCTTCCACGGCTAGCCAATCAGAAGCAATAGGGGTGGGACGTAAACACTTTTTAAAATGTATTTGTATGATAGGGGTGGGACTTAAACACTTTTTAAAATGTATGTGCTAGACTTCCGAAACTTGCGTGGCTCTCTACAAATATACCCGGAGTGCCTTTCTAGCAGCAGAGCGAACATAGGAAAAATAAATAAATAAATAAAAGCTACTTGTCTGACAGGCAAAGTATAACGGCAAAACTCCTACAAATTTTGTTGTCCCGGACGGGTGATACGAATTGGCCACCCCTGAAGATTGTGTAATACAACACTATTACAACAAATGAAAATGGTGTCCCACAGATATTATATTACAGCATTCAAGCTAGTGTTAGATCTGGAATAAAACATTTTTATAAACAACGTTTATAGCTTCCCACTTGATTTGTTTCAAAACGGAATGACTGAAAGTGTTACTAATGAAGTATGTAATCTGTCAAAATTCAATTGTTTATATGTTACTAAGTTAGATTAATGCTTTGTTCCCAGTATAGCAGGAGATCATCTTTTGGGGAATCAAAGGGTTTTATTTGCATATTTGCTATGGTTGCTGAATGTATATATAGCCTAATCTTTATTATAGGCTGTAAACATTCAGTAATATACCAGGCACATTGATTAGTGCACCAAAAGCCTGAAATTCAACGAGAAGCAAAATCAGCTATGTGAGCAGGACCTTGTACAAAGGTACTGTGTTGTATTTACTTCAACGAGTTGAGTTGAACATTTCTTATTTCCAGGTAAAAATGGCGTCGGGCAGTACCAGCAGTGATGAGGAGAGAAGTCTGCGGGAGTGTGAGCTGTATGTCCAGAAACACAACATCCAGCAGCTTCTCAAGGACTGCATTGTCCAGCTGTGCACGTCGAGACCAGAAAGGCCAATGGCATTTCTCAGAGAGCTCTTTGAGAGACTGGAGAAGGTAAGCGCCTTTTTTCTCTTGGGTGCCTTTTTTTTTTTAGCTTGAGGGATCATAACACCATTTCCAAATCAGAAAAACAGTTGTCTTGCCTGTTTCTGATGCATTAACATTTCTGATCTTTCTTTATGAAAATGACCTGCAGTAGATAATCATAAATTGAACTGAGTTGCATAAGTGCATTTACAGTGATCCATTTACCTCCCAAACAATGGTAGTGATTTAGTTTATTTTTAGTTCCTTATATCCTGTATCAGGTTCCCAGGAAACGTCCAAAAAATAGACACCTGTAGTTACTAATCACCTTATAAAACCAGTTAATTTTGTTTTTTTTTGCATTCATTAGGAGGAGGCCAAGCAAATTCTGATCCAGCAGAAGTCAAACTCTCGCTCGGACTCAAGGGAGGATGAGATCTCTCCACCTCCACCCATGAACCCTGTGGTGAAGGGGCGGCGCCGCCGTGGAGCCATCAGTGCTGAGGTCTACACTGAAGAAGATGCTGCCTCCTATGTCAGAAAGGTATAGAAGTAAACTTGAAGGGCCATCCTTTTAATTAATAGTTAGGATCTAAATGTGTACCAGATTAATTATATATATTTTTTGTAGGTTATTCCTAAGGACTACAAGACAATGGCTGCTCTGGCTAAAGCTATTGAAAAGAATGTTCTGTTTGCACATCTTGATGACAACGAGAGGAGGTAACATTTTTAGTTTTATGATTTATAAAGTGTAAAATACAATTGCCTTTTTTATCTACAAAATTGATTTTTCAACTCCTTTCTATTGATTTGTTTTTCAGTGACATATTTGATGCCATGTTTTCTGTCACTTACATTGCTGGAGAGACAGTTATACAGCAAGGTCAGGACATTTTATCTTTAACATTTCAAGTTTAACTGATCTTGATCTGAACCCGCTAGTTGAAATGTATTTAGTGTTTTTTAAGATTGAACTGTTAAGCAAAAATACTACAGTGGCTGAAAAAACAAAGGGTTAAAAACAAGTTTGACTCGAAGTGGCTTTTTGGAGGCAAAGGCAGTGCAACACAGGAGATTATAAACCATTAAATGATCTTTCTTTTTAACATTTAAAAAGCGCTTGTCATGTTAACCCTTTGCAGTCCATTTATTAAGTGCGTGTCAGGCCCGTCCGGTCCAATTTATTTTCACACGCGCAGTTAATTTTAGACACGCTGTTTTAAAAGTATTTTTTTTCCACAGTCAAACGGGTTTAAAAGGCCCTGCATATCAACAAAGCACTCACTAGGCATCTCCAGCCCCGCCCCACCCTTTCGTTCGCTATAGCTTTCACCTATGCTAAGAAATAAATAATAATAATAATCAATCATTTCCTGATCACTCGTTTTATCACCAAACATCTCAATAATGCGATCCAAGTCATTATTTTATTACTATAACATCTCAAAAAAGCTCTGCAAATGTCCATGATATTCTCTGTGCGCTGATTCAGTAACAGCCAGCTTGTTTCCTTATGACCGCCCCTGTCTGATGCCAGGGGCAAGTATGACTATTCATGAGATATGCCCCTTTTTTTTTCGCTTGTCTCGCTCCTGTCGCTCCCACTCGCCATTGAATGGTTTTCTTGGCTTTTCTGGAGAAAAACGACTAGAAACCCGCTTTTTATGCTTTTTGATGATGTCGGACAGGGTCTGACATTGGACCGGATAGGAATAATTGCAATGTCGGACCAGGTCCGACATAGGACCGCAAAGGGTTAACTGATTTCTCACATTTCAGTGAAAGTCTTTGTTGGGTCTAAAATGTATTGCACTGATAATGAACCGGAAATTCTCAAAACACAATAGAAATTTGATAAGGGTGTGTCTGGATTTAAAGGCAGACATTACGCTCAAGTGGCTGCCTACAACAGGTAGTTAAACTTACCTGTGGTGAGAAATAAGACACATGAAAGTGTTTGTGTTGTGTTTTTGTTTTAGGTGATGAAGGTGATAACTTCTATGTGATTGACCAAGGTGATATGGATGTAAGTTTTACATATTTTACAGAAAGAAATGAAATAAGATTTTAAAGGCTATCAAAAAACATATGTACTATATTATGTATGTTCTTGGTATACATTTTTTTGTAATGTGTTTTTTTTTTCAGGTGTATGTAAACAACGAATGGGTGACCAGCATTGGAGAGGGTGGTAGTTTTGGAGAGCTCGCCTTGATTTATGGTACTCCCAGAGCAGCCACTGTGAAAGCAAAAACCAATGTGAAACTATGGGGCATTGACAGAGACAGCTACAGGAGAATATTAATGGTACATATTTTTTTTGTTTGCTTATTATAGAAGTTCCTCTGAGTCAAGTTCCTTAGCAAGAAAAATCCAGGCGTTATATGAACACAGGGTTCTCCCCAGGAATTCTGTACAGCCAGGCGGCTGAACATTATAGCTGGGAGCACTTAACGGAAAAATAAACTTGCCTTACCTTAAATTTATAGTACGAGAAAATTTGAGTAATGTGTTGTCTTTTGTTGACTATCTGGTTGCTCTTTTTTATGTTCTCTTATGTTTTCTTTTTCATTACTGTTTTTTATTGTGGTAAATTACCGTGCTTATTTAGGCACTCTAAGATTTGACTGGGGAAAGATAATGTAGGGTTGTTGAAGTTAACAAAAAAAAAAACGGTAACCTTTTCAGCTTAATTATTGAGCTTATTGCTGCTTTTAAATTGTTTTCTTTACGTTTTCAGGGCATTTTGTTAATGCACGTCTATTTGTTTTTCACTGTTTTACATTTTTTGAATGCAACAGTTCATTTTAACCATTTTTAACACAACAGTACTCGCACACGTTTGGTCTCCATCATAACTGTTGCATGAAAATGGAGTGTAATAATCCAGCACCTCTGCACTTAAGCATTTGTATGTCTGCTGACAAGTGTTCAGCTGATAATGGTATGGCACCATGCCTTTCTTCTTAAAGGAGTACAGCCTCTATATGAACTCCCAATATCTCTCACAAGCACCTGGGTTCACAGTGTTATGATATCACAACAAAAGGAATACACTTTTTTTTTTGGTGCATATGTATAGCTATAATGTACTATATATCACCTTACAGTACAATAATACGACAAAAAATGGACAATGATAATATCCGAAAAATATTCTTAATATTTTTTTAATAAAGTAGCCGGCGCAAATATAGTATTAGCGGTGGATTGTGCCGATCACCGGCTTATTTTGACCCCCTGCTTTCATTATCGCTATTTTTGCTTTGAAAATTGGTTATTTTTTTAGCAGTAATTTAACATTTTAGCCTCTCAAAGTGCTTAACGCAGAAAACCCGCCCCTTCAACACTCTGATTGGTTAAATGTTGTGTCAAGACGTAACACAGCTGTCATGTGGATTTTCACCCAGCAACGTGCAACTGATCTAGTCTACTAGAAGCGCAATCAGTCCTTATTGTTAAAGGCACAGTAGCATCTGCAAGACGGGCGAATCGGGTTCTTTCAGCCAGGCGGTGACAGCCACTTTGCCTGGCGACCTGCCTGGCTGAAAAGGCCTGGGCAGAACCCTGTAACCGTGAAAAACAAGATTTTTGGTTCATTGTTTATTTTATGGAAAAAGACACTGAAACTATTTCATTAGTTATTCTAAGTTAGCCTTTATCTAAGGATACTTGATGCTGACAGTTAACGGGGGGGGAAAAAATTGCGAGCTCTGTGATTGGTACGAGTGTCTGTTTATTTTAACCCATAGTCAGTAAATCCTGTATCTGTCCTGCTAACTCAAATGCTTGTCTTGTAGGGAAGTACCCTGAGAAAGAGGAAGATGTATGAAGAATTCCTTACCAAAGTGTCAATCTTAGGTAAGCAAATGTGTTTATTTTAAAAGATTGTTAAATATGCACTACTTGTTAAAACCAATTGCAATTCTTCTATGGATTTGCTTACTTTAAAAGCTATAAACCATAATAACACTTTAATATATCTGCTACAAAGCAAGGATATTAATCCTGTGATCCACCTAGTGACTTTTGCCACTGTGTTAATGAAATTCTCTTTATTCTGCAGTGTGATTCTGTCTTTTCCTCCAACAGAGTCTTTGGATAAATGGGAGCGCTTGACAGTGGCTGATGCTTTGGAACCTGTACAGTTTGAGGATGGGCAGAAGATTGTGGTGCAGGGAGAACCTGGGGATGAATTCTTTATTATTCTAGAGGTACGTTCTGTTTTTATTGGCTTTCAATTTTCTTCTCATTACAAAAGTGGTGTGGTATGGTTCGATTTTCCCATCAAGTTTTTAGCAGCAATTTCTCGGTATGTCATCATCCTCCGGAACATTTGTTTGGAACTAAACCTTGTTTATAACAGCTTGTTTACAGCACTGTTTTTTCCATCCAGGTGAAGAAGGACTTGTAATCTGAAATGTCCTGAGATAAATAGATATTTCCTTTTGGTAAATAGCAGTTTTCCTTCTTCAAATGAGGCTGTCTTTTGTATTCCAGGGATCAGCTGCTGTGTTGCAGCGCAGGTCAGAGCATGAAGAGTTTGTGGAGGTTGGAAGACTGGGACCATCAGATTATTTTGGTGAGATTTGTTTAGAAAAAACACACAGTACCCAACTTTGTTTTTTACAGGATCATATATCATCTGGCTATGCAGACATCATTTTTATTTTTAAAGAAATATGCTGGTTGTCATTTTCATAATTTCTTTAAAGATTAATTTTCCTTTTAACTTCCTTAGTTGTATAATAATTTAAAGTGATATACAGTGTGATTAGAAAGTAAGATGATATGGTATGTTGATGTGGTAAACCTACTTTCTAATCATAATAAAACTATGAACAGGGCTTCTTAAGTTTCAGTTCTGGTTGTAGCTAATTTATTTATTTATTTTTAAAGGTGAAATCGCCCTGTTAATGAATCGTCCACGTGCTGCCACTGTTGTAGCTCGTGGCCCCTTGAAGTGTGTGAAGCTTGACCGACCTCGATTTGAACGTGTCCTGGGTCCATGTTCAGATATTCTCAAACGAAACATCCAACAATACAACAGCTTTGTCTCGCTGTCTGTCTGAGGATTTTTTGTGCACCCCCTCCCTTAATGCAGGGTCCACAAATGCAATCTTCTTTGTTTCACATTTACAACACCCACCTGTCCACCAGCATCACTGCTTCCTTGTCTGTTTATATGTACCCAGTGCAATGTCTTCTATGCATAAGCTTTATATCCTTTCAACAATGCAGCATTTCTAGAGTATTCTTTAAAAAAAAAAAAAAAAAAAAATGAAGGAAAAAAGATTTCCACAGTCACCTCGTGTGCAGATGCGTCAACTCTTTGACTTCTGAAAGATTGCAATTGCTGTATGAAGCTTCATTATAAACAGTAGAAATAGAACAAGAATAACAGCAGAAAATACAAAAATGTTGTGTTTCAAGGCTAAAAACCTTTAAGAGCATTTGAATACAAAAAATGTTTTAGTATTTTTAAATTTGCCATCTGTAACTGAAAATAAGTGAGCTGCTGCATTTACATGTTTTAATAGTTTGTTTCAAGGGTACTTAAATACAGTGTCACCAGATTTTCTGTTATGTTATTTTAATAGTAGCACATATTAGTTTTTAAGTTACCCTATTGGATTTTTTGTACAGTTCCAGTAGTTAAAAAAACAAACAAAAAAACATAAGTAAGCAATGTTACTTTGCACCTGTTGGCTTTTATGGCTGCATTGCGCTTCAATATTGTTGTATTTCTAAAATGTGATCTGTTAATTCTTTAGGAATGAATATTTTTACTCCTCGTATTCTTTCAAAAAATCTACTATAATATTTGTTTTAAATACTTTATTGGCCCTCTTCCAAAAAATCAAAAGTTTTGGGGTACGATTCAAATGTAAAACAAATAACTAATAATCCTTTGCATTAGTGCTTAGAGAAATTTAGTGAGACCTAACTGATCGCAGAATATTGTAGTTTTTCTGTTAAATATTTAGCTACTAAGTTAGTGCCAAATATTAAATGATGGTTCTTGGCAACAATGTAAGCAGAATCTAAAAAAGGGACATTATATACTTTTGTGCTTATTTGTAACAGCAGAAGTACAGTTAACAATATTGTTGCTTTACATCTACAGTACTCAGAAATGATCTGTATTTGTACTTTTGGTGCTTGGTTAATTTTAAAGCTGTGGAATTGGCTGGCAGCACTTGTCATCACATTTTTAACTTTGTAACTTTTTATTACTTTTAAAGTGATCACTGCAGTGTACTTAAAGTGCATAGCAGTTTTATAACTGTGCTGGTGTGAATTACAAATAAAGGGGCACAGGAACTTTGAAAAAAAAATATTTGAAATGTGTATTGGTACCAAAAATATTTAGTAATCAATAATTAGAAATGTTAGCGATAAAATAAATTAGTTTGAGGTAGTCATAAAATTACTATAAAGGATATGCACAGCTTTTTTTTAAATCTTGGACTTAATAATTTTAATGCAGGTATGACAAGGTGACTTCACCCCCACTATTACCTGAAAGAAGGAAAAAGTCATTGAGTCTTAAATGTATTTCAGTATTTACCAGCTTTGTGTTACATTACTCCATATGCACCAATGATATTGAGAAGTTTTTACAAAATTCCACGGTTCTATAATATATGTAATCTAAATATATCCTTTATGTATAGAGTGTGCTAGAGTAGGATTGTAGTTAGGAGTGAAGGCAAGCTCTAAACAGTATGTAAAGTTATTTTAAAAAAAAATATATATATATATATATATATATATATATATATAATTTTTTTCTTCATATTAGGTGCAGAGTGCCATGATTCTGCTCATCAACATTGTCAATTGTCGGCAACGGGAAAAAGTAGTTTTATGTCTGTCAGGGTTGTCTTGGGTCAAACGGTGAAATTGTTAGAAAAATAGTTTACATTTATTTAATTAAATTTAGTTAATTGTGCGAAAGTTAAAGTTTGTCTTTCTGATAACTCTTTACAGATTCAACCTGTGAAGAATCTGTATATCCCACAAATTAGTGGGACAGTGTCTTAATTCTTTGAAGAGCATCATCTAAGAATTTCAGCCTCAGAAATTCTGTTGTCAAAAGTGTATCAAGCCCCCTGGAAAACAAATGTTTGCATCTGCGCTGATAACTTGATATACTTCTTCATTATCAGTATTGTTCAAGCTGGGTGCTCGCTCAGATTAAACAATTAATTTAGTTCCAGAACTATGTTTTTGTAACTATTGTAAGATTTATTAACAAAAAAGCCACTGATTGTAAAGTTAACTGACCCCGGTCCAAAATAGTTAATAAAAATATATATATATATATATATATATATATATATATATATATATATATATATATATATATATATAATATAACGCTTTTACCTTTTTTTTTTTTTTTTTGGCTTGCTGTTCACTCCCAGTATAGTTGTTTGTTATTATTATTAGTTACTGAATTTATGATAAAGCTGCAGATAATTCTCAGTTAAATATTAAACGCAGTTATAGCTTTAATAGTGTGCAATCCAAGTATGTACAAAAACACAATCTACATAGTTTGCCTTAGCTAATGTAATCGGGCTTTTGAAATTCCTTCTGCTAGCCCAACCTTTAGCAAGTTTGTGATGTCTGCAGCCCCTAAAGAGCTGTGGATAACCAGAGGACCATTTTTTCTATTGTTATCCAATGACTGTATAAGGTTTGATTTACTGTATGTGCTAAAATTATAATCCTTTTGGTATAGATTGTCCTAATGGCAGGTCAAGCAATAAAAAGATTTAAATTCTTATACTCAGCCAGTCTTATTTTTTGACATTTTAATGTTTTTTAATTGTGGTTTTTCAAGGGTTGTCTGCAAACATAGAATCATCTGTTGTAGCACTTTCTCACTAGGGAGTTACAAGACAAAACCTCAAATTAATACTGCTTCAAACTCCTTCAGAGAACTTAAGTTCGAGAATGTGTGTTTTGGCTTCATAGGTTTAATTTTGGGATGCAATTTGCATATAGTTTGGGAACAGTGTGTGTTTTAATTTGTGAACACTTTGAGTGCTACAAAGAGTATGAGAAACAAAAATGCCATCAAAAATAGCAAACATTTATGAATATTCTGAAGTGCTTGGTCCTTGAGGGCAAGTTGCAAGCCAGTTGTGTTTACAGTGCAAGCTAAATGATGGCACTGACAGTCCAGTAGATGGCACTGCAATTCAAATGTTCAGTACCAAACTTGCATGGAAGACTTCGTTTAATCATTGGACCTTTCTGTTTTTTATTTTGTTGACAATCTCAATGTTTAATTGTTTTTTGTAATTCTATTTATATGGGAAAGGGGGAAATAAAGAATCAATAAATATAGCACGTTTTATTCTGGTACACACACTTGCAACATCTTGATGTAACACATTATTCTAGTAGCCTAGCTGTATTTGTGGATGTGTCTCTGTTTTACTGTCAATTATAGGACGTTATCATAAACAAAGGGTTCATTGTGACTGGTAAACACCAGTGCTCCAACCGCAGTAAGAAGTCTTTAAATTAAATGTCTGACCTAGTTATTTTTGGTTCTGTTTTCCTCGGAGGCATCTTGCATCAACCATCCATTAAAAGTTTACTTTATGTCTAAGGGAGAGGGACAAAATCCAGCACCATTCAAAAGTTGCAACCAAGTCAATTTAAGTTAACATATTCACAGTATAGAGGTGGTATTAGGGCTACACACTAGCATAACTTTGGCAACATTGGTTTCTAAAATATGACAAATAGAGCTAGAAAGTGCTGTTTTTTTTAAACATTTCACGGGGCGTTTGTTGAGGCTGTAAGGATAGAATACAGGAAGCAGAAACAAGCTTGTAAGTGGGACAAAGAGCCCAGACTTGGAATAGAAGGCGAGTCGATTGCCCGGACTTAGAGACGGGCTTGGAGGGGCCTGGACTTGAAGTTAGGATCGTAAGAGATCCCTGACCAATGAGCCGCCTTTATGTAGGACCCCGGACTTGGTCGAAGGCTGAAGCCTCGAGTATCTGAAAACACATAAAAGGGCTCTGACTCGGCAGAGGCGCCTCTCAGGGCGAAGGAAAGTAATGAATCAGGACCTGAAAGGAGAGATAGAAAAGGGTTCCCTGACTGATCTGGTGCTGCCCTCGGACGAGGTGAGGCACAGGCCTCTGAAGCCCGGAGCAGAGAGGCATCCCACAGGGAACCTGCAACAAAGAGAGATGGGTTATTCTGGGACTCAGCACCGAGAGCGTAAAGCGGGCCCGTCGAGGAAATAGAACAGCCTCGGGTAACGAGGTAAGATTAGCGCATGAGCTGCGACAGGATAGTGTGGCTGGGGGTCCCCTCTGACTCACAGCGGTGACAACCCCCCAGAGCGAGGACGAGGTCGCTGAAGCAGACCTGAGGTCGGGGAAGTGAGACTCTTGCCCCCCAAAGAATGGGCCCCCGGCTCCCTGCAGAAACCCCACTGTGAGACAAACAACAGGAGACGCGCTTGTGCATAACAAAAGAAATAGCTGGAAAAGACGGGAAAGGAAAGGACACACAAGACAAACTGGAGAGGTTAAAATAGTGTTAATGTGGTTTGGTTATGTGATTACCTGCCGCTAAGTGGATTGAAAAAAAAAACCCTTCCTAGAAGGAGAAAACCTGTGGTGGCCGCGGCAGTCAGGTAGCTCCCACTTTGATAGACTATTACTATGTCGGTATGGGATGAACGGATGTATAAATTGATTACTGCAGACTATTGACGCCCCATGTTTTGATTAGACGGAGATTGATGTTGGCTTTGAAAGTAGCTGCTCCGATCCGAACTGAATGGTGGGGGTGGGGGTTATAAGTTTGGGGAAAAAGGCCAGTTTTGGAGAGGAGCATCCTATTTGTTAGTTAATACGGGATCGATCAGCAGTTTGCTACTATAATGTCTGCTTGGAATGGAAAAGGTGAACTCACAGTCAACTCAAAGTGAACTCAAAGTATTAAAATTTTGAAGTATTTGAAAGGATAAGCGGACATATGACTAGATTTCTGAGGAAGGCAAGCTGAAATGGCTGCCACGTTCCGAGTATTGGAGGCAAGCTGGAGCGTTGGAAGGTTCTGGAGGAGGGCAGTTGCAGATTTAAATGAATGCAACTTTTGCGTGCTGCATCAGTAAACAGATCTGAAGAGGGAGCCGAGATCAGATGTAGTGAGGAGTGATTAAGAGTAGAGAGTGGGATCTGCTGAACAGTGCAGGGATCTAAGGAAGTAAACGATGGAGTACTGTCAGTAGTGTGCAGAAGCCCAGCTGTAGAGAGCAGAGATCTGCTGAAGCAGTTATCTGTAATAGTGAATGGTGGACTGCCATCAGTAGTGATATTGGTCTTTGAGTGATAAGGTGGTTAGATTGAGCCGAAGATGGGGCTGCCTTTGGGCAGAGATAAAGAATGCATAGATCTGAGGCCGCTGTAGAACCTGGGAGGATAAAGAACACGTTGCTCTGAGGCTGCTGTGAAACCTATTGATTTGTTCCGGAGCAGTCTATGAGTATATTGTCCAGTGCTGGGTAGGAGGAGAAGGAGGAGGAGGACAAAACAAAAACACTAGACAGGGGAAGTGCATAAGATTGTGCTTTAAATAGAGAGTTAATAATGATAGACATTAATTAAGCAGCGCCTACACCCGCCCCCTGAATCTTGCACAAATGCTAACATTTATCAAAACATTTATCAATTTGAACAGCTTTAAATTTGAATTGCATTGATTGAGCAAAAATGGCAAAACATAAGGTTCACAAAACTTTTCAAGTTTTCAAAACAAGATTTCTGGGGACATTATCTTTTGTGAATGACAACTCAGAAGTAACATTTTTCAGTGCAATTTAGGAGGCGCAAATAGTGTTGTAATAAAATAACATTTGTTTAGCAGAGCTTTCTGGTTACGTATTAAGGAGGTAGGGTGTCAAGAACCTGTTTTAAATAAATATGAAATGAATTTAGAATGCACTGGGGTTTAAGCATTATAACCCTTGGGAAGTGTTTGAAAAGGTTGGGTTTGCAGGTGGGGTTACCATATGACTCCATGTTCACTGGGAAAGTTCAAGCTTTTTACCCCCCACCCCAATGCATTCTAGTAAGTGTAGTCCTGCTTCTCTTAAAGAAAAGAAACAAGTAAAACATACTAGAATGTATTGCGATAACAATTGAAAAGCCTGAACTGTCCCACTGAACATGGAGTTAGGTAACCCTATTTGCAAGGGAGTGTAATAAGGATAAGACTGATTGCAACCACTAAACTGCACCCTTGCCCAAAATTCAAAATACATATTCTTTAAATTATCCAGTGCTTTTCTTTTCCTGCCTTCTTCAAGAGTCTCCTCCTCCTCCTCCTTCTCCTCCTCCACCTCCTCGGTGTGCTACCTCGCAGTTACGTGTCCGTGTTGCTGTGTCTCAGTGATGTCCTCGGCCACCACGTGGGGCTCGCCATACTTCTTGACGCAGTTCTGCACTGCTTTGAGGATGCGCTGCAGCCGGCGGTCGGCAGAAGGTGCGGCTCAGTCAGTACTGGGGGAGGTTGTGTGAGCAGGGACTCCCGCATCACGTCACTCAGTCTGAACTCCGCCTGGGACAGCAGCTTCAAGCGCAGCAGCGTCGACCGCTTCACTCTGCCAGGATATCAACATTAAGAGTATCAATAAGAGCCCTTCCAGTCCAGGTCCTCATTGTTTAATAGAACCAATTAAACCTCCGTCCAGGTTCTAAACTTCTTAATTACTACCTGGAGTTGCCCACCCCCTGGTCTCAATCTTGTAGCAAACATTTTGTTTTTGTAGATAGAAATTGATCTACAATTATTTCAGCAATTTTTTTTGCCAAACTCCAAAAATGCTAATTCAAAAGTATTCATACCCTGACAAGGAAAATAAAATTAATAGCTAGTTGAGGCACCTTTAGCAATAATAACCTCTTTAAAATGATTAGAATATTTGTCAGTGAGCTTTTGGCATAATTCTTTAGTGATTTTTGATAATTCTTCAATGCAAAATTGTTCCAGTTCATTAAAATTCTGAGGACTCTTGTGCACAGCCTTCTTCAACTCATACCAAAGATTCTCAATCGGATTTAGATCAGAACTTTGACTAGGACATTCCAGAACCTTGATTGTATTCTTCTTTAACCATTCTGAAGTAGATTTTGATGTGTGCTTTGGATCATATAGTTGAAATGGAACCCCAGTCCCACTTGCAGCCAATTCACTTTGAATATCTTTGGCAGTCAATCTCAGATTGTTATTAACCTTCCTCACAATTCTTCTACTTGTTCTTGGTAAAAGAACCTTCTTTATTCCAGACCGAGGGAGCGTTATGACAGTACCATGAGTCATGTACTTTTTGATAATAGAAACAATAGTTGAAATTGAGATACTCAAATACTTGGAAATCTTCTTATATCCTTCTCCAACTTTATGACAATAAATAATTTTCTGCCTAAGGTCTTCAGATAGCTCTTTATTTTTCCCATATTGACTAACCCTTTTATACTCTCTAAGAATGTTCATCTACAACTTTTCTAGAATTAGGTTCTCCATTATCATATTGAAATTTGTAGTACCTTGTCATAACATCAAAGGGTATGAATACATTTGAATTAGCATTTTTGGAGTTTTGCAAAAAAAATTGCATCTATTTCTTGTAACTTTTTCCTCAGCCACAAAAGCAAAACTTTTGCTACAAAAGATTTTTCCTAAAATTCTTCGTTTTCGAGAAATTTCTTGAAATTATACATTTCCATTGGGGTATGTGAACTTTTGACTGCAACTGTAATCAACAATATACCTTGAGAAAGATATGTACAACATATCGAAACGTTTGGCAGCTGGCTCTTTGAGCTAATATATATATATATATATATATATATATATATATATATATATATATATATATATATACATACATTCTTACCTAGCATAGCACAGTATTCATACAGATCCCTTACTACTTTCCTGTTGTAGTGTAGTGCCCTGAAACAGACTTATTTCTGTGTTACCGCCCACTTCTTGGGAGGCCCAGGCCCCCTTTATCTCCATACCTGCCATCTACTCCACATGGAAAGGGGTCATTTTCACATCCTTTAAATACACCATTGATTTGTGCTCTTTATAGTTTAAATATATCCACCACTAAAGACAATACTTACATGCAGCACTGAGTCAGGGGGGCAAGGATAGAGATTTCGTCTCGGGAATGCCTCCCAAACCTGAAATACATTTTAACAGTTCCCATTTAGGAAAGGATGTCTTAACATTTTTATATAGCTTACACCTTGAGTTGGTGACAGCCAGCTTTACAGACACACTGTCTTACCCTCGTGCATTATCAAAATGAAGCAGAAACCCATCATCCCCAAATTTGGTGAAGATCTCATAATGATGTCGGTCCATATTTCCTAAAAGAAAAAGACACAGAAAGACAATTGAATCATTGCTGGAGAATTAGGACTGCTATTATAAAGGCATGACATAACATGTCTCCAGAAGAGGTCTTGGCTATAGCAATGTAAAACATTGGATTCAAACTAGAGTAAGGTAGGAAGGAATGACAAAAGTTTTCACATTGTTATTTACCTGTTAAGAAGTCGAATATGGCCATGTCAATGATATTCAGCAGTCTGTTGCCAGAGTTGTAAAGGTAGAACTGTTTGACAGTGTCGCAGTAGTGTGGGTTTACCTCCCATCTGAAGAAGAAGAATACAGATGCTTTGCTTACTGCCAGCATTTTATTCATTTTGGCTTTGAACGGTGCACACCGTCTGATGGATAGTTTTTTTAAATGAAATGCCCAAACTCATAATATAGTAATGGAAATTTTGGTGGTTGTCCATAACCTACAGTTATTTTTTTAAGTATTTGTTACGAAATCTTCCAGTATCCTGGGTAAACAAATTCAAACTAGACCAATGTACAAGGGTTTTTCCCCTGAATAACACAAGGCCATCTGACCAAATTCTTCTTGACTAACAGCGTCTGTTAATTGTGCAGCTGTGCAAATCCTTACTCCTCTTTGTTAGCGAAGGTGTAGGACCTGATCCAGGGGTTGGGGATGGAAAGGCGGGGAGCGAGGGTCAGCCCTGGCATGTAGGCAGACAGGGAGCCCTCCAGCATATCAGGGTTTCCACACACAGCGTACTCCGTCTTGCACACATACAGACACTTTGCAAAGAAACACATGTTGTTCGCTGTGAGGAGAAAGGGAGAAAGCAGTGCAATTAAATACAGCATACCGATAGCAATCTTTAATGGGTAGATCATGCACACTAAAATTAAATATACACTTCACTTTGTCATCTCTGTCTATACTACTGTGTATGCCTTACTGTGTACTTTTTCATTTACTGTATCTGTATAATGCATTTCCATATAGTGGTATTTTAGAAATATAATTATACATTTAATTAGTTATTCTGCAATAAAATCTGGTTAAGTTTAAAGATTCAGTAGCCCCTCAGATACAGACATTCTTTCTTCACATGGATTTTTTTGGAATTTATGTCAGCAATGGCCTTCATACCTGGGGATATGAAGAATACACTCTTCAAGTCTTCACTTCTTGTGGTGTGGAGAATTTCTTTGGTGACATTAATAAACCTCCCAACCACAGGGGGCACTCTGCGGAAGTCTAGGATTCTTCAGGGAAATAACAAACAAATTAGCAAAGGAAGAAACCTCCCCCTCCCTCACTTAAGTCTTCTCCAGTGTAATATGGGACTTGATGGTTCAGGGCAATTTTAGACCTGTCTTATACCTAATCCATGATTAGTTTGAGGATGTATTTTCTTGTCCAGCAGGTGGCGGTGATGTATATACTTATTAGTGTTGGTGAATTAAAAGTACTGATATGTACTAGTAAAGTAGCAAAACAGCTGGTAGGTGGGCTAAATGCTGCCTCTGGAAATTGTTGCTTTGGAAAGTATCTGATTACTTTCTGTTAAGAATGCCCATTTTAAGGCTGTGTACAGTATGAGTTTAGCATAGTACATTCAGCATGATTTTTAGAAACATATTGAGAATTATATCTACTTTCATCATAGTTTCATCTGTTCCAGGCTAATTATATTATTGCAGATTCTTAATTTCTTTTGCAGAAGACTCCCCACGGATCTCTATCCAACTAAAAAGTTTAAGCCAATTATGTTCGGTTAGCAGTTACGAGTATATATAAAAAGTTACATTCTTAATTCTTAATAGACTGTGTTGTTCATTAGTAATAACTTTTGCCTTGTAAAAAAACATTATTAGCAGAGGTGCTGGACTGTATTTGATGGGGTTCACTTTAATCACTAATAATAAAAACTGCTACCAGAAGTGGTGGTTCATAAATGGATACAGCTGGTCAAAATGCTGCCTACAGTACCGTATCACATGTCCTGCTGAAGTGACATGTACTTACTTCCTATATTAATAGCAAAATGAATGTCAAACAGGCAAAATGTCCTACAGGTCTCAATAGAACCCATTTTTCAATCAGCAGAGGTTTTACTGAAAAGACTAACAGTGTCAGGAGGAGGGCAGGCTTATTTGTTTCCAAAGGCGAATTAAAACAGTAAAACAAAATAATGGAAATCCAATAAAGAAAAAAAATAGAGGGGAGTTGTAATTGATACTACAGTAGGCACACTGTTAAAAACACAATGGCAGGAAGGAATCAGGATGCCCAAATACTCAAGAGGGCTGTGGCAATGTGGCAAAGTGCCCCCCCTGTGTGTATTTTGTGTTACGTGTTGTGTGTAAATGTTGGTGTATAGTCATTGGTACACGGGATATAAGCGGGTCTGTGTTTCACATGTATTTAAAAATGTAGGTTTGTATTTAGGCACGAGGATGGCACAAATCACTTTCACGTGCTGGTTAAAATGTAATGTGTGGTCACGGGAGTACACTTAATTAATTCACGTGCAGTTGTACCGAGATTCCAATTGAATGATTGACTAGCAATCGAGTCTCGGTACAACTGCATAAAAGCAACATGTTTTCACTCACTTTCGGGGTGGTGTGTTAGTTGAGTGGAGAACGGAGAGAGAGAAGGAGAGTAATATTCATAACAATTGCTATCGCGTGCTGTAGGACCAGCACGATACTTGTTTATTTATTTACTCACCGAGTTTGTGTGTCTGTCCGTCCACCGTTTGTTTAATTGATAGTCCGTTTTTGTTAGTCTATTTATTTTGGCGCAAGTGCCGTGTCCTGTTTTTTGTGTTCTGTTATTTTGTTTATTAAATGCTGAGCGCGATCACGCGCTCAGCTTCACCAAAACCCCAAGTCTCTGTCTGCTGTGTGTTTCTATCTCTGGTCTGAGTTCCTCCCTGCAGCCAGCCTGTCACAGGCAACAACAGTGAAAGCCGTCATATTTTGTGCTCTGATTGAGGATTCTGTAAGCTCTGTGGGTATGCCTTATGCTGGCTGCAATAAGGATACTAATCTTATCCCAAATGTAATTATTCCAACCATGGCGACTACTTATTCAATATAAAGACTCTGTATCGCATCTTGGTAAAGAAAATGTTTGTATGACTATGAATGAATCATGCCTTTTTAGAGGTGTTCATAGTCTAGTGTTAATCACGTAACATTAAGAAATATGCCATTCAAAAATAGCTGCTGGCCTTAGTTAATGGTATGTGGAGTCAGTGTAAGGCTAATTTAAGGTATATTCAAGATTTAATTGAGAACTTACACAGACAGTGGCCCATTATACTAGTGATCTGGTTATAAATCAAACTCTTAACTACGACTCCCAGCTAAAGGCTTATAAAAGGGAAGCACTGTAGTCATGCAAATGTGAAAGTCATTTATAACAAAATTGATAAAAGATGATCGATTGTCTCTATATTACTACTATATATCTTAAAATGTAGAAAAGGACGAGACCCTGACAGACAGAAGAAAGCAGGGCAGACCAGGGGTTTATACACTTTACCTGTCCAAATGGAAAGCTGCTATTTCAGCATTGTGTCTTTGGAAGTCGATGAAATAGAAAAAGTCTTCTGGTGTTTCTTCATCTCTTTCCTGTCTAGGGGAAAAAATGGTTGATGTAAAAATGTCTTAGAGTGAGGATATTCAAGCTAACACATACTTTCTTGACAAGGTGTAGGAATTCATAATTCAGTTAAACCTTGGAGAGAAATATAATTGCACGTACAGCATTTCTCAAGGATGTGCTTTTGTTCTAAGCATTCATTTTAAATTGTGTTCATGTATTGCAATGGAACACATTGACACGCTGGCCCATTGACAGCATCCAAGAAAGCGGGAAGAACCTACAGACTCACCTCATGGGTTTGAACATGGCCTTGCCAAAGTCCTGGAACTTCAGAGATAGCTTCAAGTGATGCCCACTGGGCTTTACAACTAGGAGGGGCCAAAATAAATGAAATCTCACAGTCAGTCCATGCAATAATGGGTAAACATTTTTCACTTTGTTTTGTTACTAAAAATACTTGACAAATGTTTCTCCAAGAAGTCTTTCTCAGTGTCTTTAATGTTGAAATTATTTTTGTGTCACATTCCTGTACCCTTGGGTTTGGTCTCTACCCCTAGGTGATATAGGTGTGAATAGGTCAATTATCACTAAGGGCTATTTGTCACATACACAGAGATGGGGAAGTGTAGAATTTAGTAAAGTTAGAAAATGTGTCAGCCTGTGAAATTAAGTAAAGTGTGAAAATGTTATGAGCAAGAGAAGGGTAGAAGATAAGAAAGAGATAACAGTGAGTTAGAGAAAGAATAAAGTTGAATGAGATGTGTGCATTGCTGATGATCACTGGAAGAAATATTTTCTACTACAATGGTATTATTTTGTTTATTCCAGAACTGCTGTTTTGTATACAGTATCATACATAGGGTACTGAGCCTCCTTACCTCCAGGACTTGCTGACTACTGTACCTATGTGTCCACTTTCAGAAACCCAAGGCTGACTTCTGTACCTTTGTGTCCAGCCACTCTCTGAGAGACCCAAGGCTGCTTCTTGAAAGTGCATGCAAGGCCCTCAGTTTGTTATGGTCCCTGTTAATGGAATCCCTGTCGACATCAGGAATGCCAGCATCTTTGAATCTTTTAAGTCTTGATTAAAGACAGATTTTGCAGCTGGATTCGGTTAACCACCAGCTCTTTAATATTTTCTTAATGAAGTTGTGCAAGTTGGGCACAAAGGGTGCTATATAAAAGTGCTTAGAGTCAAAAAACAATACATTCCTTTTTGCAAAGTTATGTGCATTTACACATGGACAGTATACTGAACTGCAATGCATACTGGTCTACCATCAACATCCTAACCTTATAGTAGGAAGATCAACAGTAAAACACTATTTAGGGAACTGAACTGTGCTTATCTACAATTGAGAGGGATTTAGTTTGCCTTGCATGCTTCTGTTAGGTGTTGAAGCTGCTAGCTGCTGTTTTAAAAGGACACACTGCTGATGAAGGTCAAAGCTTCACCAGTCAAAAAGTCAAAAATGCAGCTGGAAAGGAAAGCCACAGGCACCAGACTTGAGCTGTCTCTAATAGATTTGTCATCTCAGCTGTTTACCAGCTCATGGGTTTCATAGAATATTTGAGGAGAACATCAAAAGCACTGAAATAAAATCCAAGTAACACATATGGCTGATCAGTGGTTAAAGCTGTTTTTCAAAACAACAAAAAAACAGTCCACAAATGCGCCTGGTTTTATAATCTGGTGTGACTGTTGCTGGGGTTTCGCCAGGCTGAACTGTCAGGCTTGGAAGATCTTTGCGTGCTTCATTCTCATAACCATGTTGCCGATATTGCAGTGTGGGGTGTTTTTGTACAATGCATGTTTATGGGCTGATGAGTGGGCTGAGACATCATGGGAAAGTCTTCTTTACAATGAGGGACAAGCACCAGACCAAACTCACTGGCGAAAACATGGGGCTGTATTGTCTACCAAAATAATCAAAACTGTCTTATTTTTGGAGGACTTAATATACTTAAAAGAAGGTTTGATTTTTTTTAATTAAATGTCTTTACTTATTAGTTTAAAACAAATTATCCCATTAAAACTAATCAAGGTGTATTTGTGTGTATGAAAACATGTGTAAATTCATTCCCCAAACCCCTTTATTAAGATAATGTGTATTATTTACAACAAAGAAATGTCATTACCTTGAGTGCAGTCACATATCCCTTTGAGTATTTTCTCATCCTGAGTATAATCTGCAAAAGAAAGCAGTCCTGCTTTACTTTCCTGTTAACATGTTTATCTAAAGCTAACAATGACTTTTGCTATAAATCAAATGCATTTTTCTTACTAGATAATAGCTGTGTCTTTTATACTGTCTGCTAATATCTGCTTTTGGTAACCTGTATTCCCCAAACACAAGTTACACAACATGACAAAGAATTACTAGATCAGAGATTAAGGGGTTTCCTTGAAAACCTGATATCACACTATTTTGGATTCAACTCATTTTGCTTAATTTTATCAAGGATTACAAGGATTAAACTGCAGTTGACTTTGGTTTAATGTCTTACCTGCATTTATTATATCTATTTTTCCCATGTCTTTTAGCAGCTGATCGATGTTGGGATCATCCCTGGAGTACAGTGCATAGCGGTTTATACCCATGTGGAACTTTACCCAGCTAGACTCGGGTTCAAAATAGACAACTTGCGCTGTAGCAGAAATATTGGCTGCTGTGTTGTAGTATCTCTGATGTCTGTAAAAAAATGTAAAATGAAATTTAGTTAAATGGATGAAACAAGGCTTTAAAATCAATTAGCATGAGAAACATTTTCATTAGCTGAAGATATAATCTTCATCCTCTCTCCAAACAGCTGCCCGAGTGATTGAAAGTGTTCAAAATAGATTCAAAATAGTAAGAAAAGTTTCTGTCTAGCATTCATTGCATTAAATCATTTACAACTTCCCTGTGAAAGTTACAGTGCCACAATCTAATACATGAACAGCTTCTTTTCTTGGAACACTTGCTAAAATGTTTTGGAAGAGTCTGGGGGTTATAAGACATAATAATATATGTCGTTTTAAATTAGTTTCTTTTAGCATTTTGTCATTGATGTGAGCCTGGCCCTGGATCTGTTATCAATCAAAAACAGACAACCAAGCATTCCCCCAATCAGAACCTGAGAATGTGCTTCTGTGGGAGGAGTGTAAGTGACATAATGCTCTGTGTCAGTCAATGGTGTTGCTAATTCCCGCAAAATGGCACATTGTCCAATACATCCTGAAAATGTATTTTTTAGTTTATTTGATATGAAAAAATGAATAATCCCCAAGAGATTGGTAGATAAGTTTATCCTGTCTGAATGCTTCCTTTATTTCGACATTCAAAAGGAATACAGTACCGTATTCAGAGTGGCTACAACACACATCTTATTCCAGTAAGTAGCTCACACAATGTTGCATTCTTTAGTTGCTGTGGTATTTGATTGTAGGTTACAGCAAGTCTAGGCAGCAAACGTGATTACATATTGACAGGACCCAATACCACAGACTGCATGAAATCCACTTCTGCTGTAACACGTTTATTATTTAATCCATTGAACAGCCACGCAGTGAGTCAGACAATGACTAGTAGCTCCTACTTCAACACGTTTTCACAAGCAGGAATCCTGTTTGTGTGCCCAATTTTATACACTGCCGACTGTCAGAAAAGACAAAACTCAACATGAATCGGATTACGTGGTGTCAGAGAGAATAACCTACATTCCACTTACAACCAACCTTCTTCCATTAGCAGAATTCAAAATAAAGATTGTGCATATAGTCAGTACCTTGGTATAATTGCTATAATCATACCAATTATAGAAGACCCACCAAGACAAACATCCATCTTTAAAAGCATCTGTGTTGCTTGGTGGCTTGCTACAGAGCTTTTCCTCATAGCTTAACTGGTTAAAGTAGTTGCAACATCCCAGACAGGCAGTATATTTGGAAGGTTTGATACACTTCAAAATATAGATCTGCCTACATAAAGTTACACTGAAGTTACCATTTACTAATATTTACTACATGTAGTTGTCACACATATCTGTGATTGTGAGGGGGTAACGGTCTACATTTGCAGCATGCATTTAACAAAGTTATTTTTCCCCAATTGTAACAGGATGGAGGCTAGGGAGCATCTTAACCACAATGCAAAAGAGCCGGGCTTGTCTGCATTTGTGCTGTTAGAGCTTTTAACTTCATGTCATCACATCGACGAGGGACAGAATCCATGCCGGCAGTGCATCACGCAACACTGCCCGTTACACAATCATCATTTTTTATAAGAAAAAACATTAAATAATGGCACAAAAGTGTAAGGGCAGTATAATGTACCTGAATTTTGAAGTGAAACTTTTTGGAAAAGAGAGCTTACTAATATAATAACCTAACTTTATTTATTGTCCCTCTGACTTACGAAAATAATGGGCAATAGCTAGATATTCTGGCCGCTGTGTGAACCTCTCAGAATGGCAAATTGATCTGCGTCTGTCTCGGTATGTGGTTTGGTATGTGCGAAAATCTTCCACGGTCTCTAGACCTTGAACAAGTTTAAATTGCTTTTCTGTGAAATGGTTTAGTGCCAGCGAGCACTACAGAAAAAACAAAACAACAAAAACACAAGCCAACAAAACTATGTTGTCCTTGTGTCTCTCAGGAGTTCTAGGGCAATTACTGAAAAAGGGCCTGAGGTCAGATTTCATGGCGGGAGTCTACAGGCCTCATTAACTTCTGATTGCAGTATTACACTGACAAAAAGAGTATGCTGTTTGAGCCCAGTGTCCTGGGACCAGTGGAGATTTACTTTCCACACCTCTATCGCCAATGTTGAAAGAAAACAAATACTTTGTTTTCCACACAATCCCTGAAGGAAAGACCGCTCTCCCCAAATGATCTTCAATGGCAATGCAGTCGAGCGCAGTGCTCCACTGAGGGACAATGGTATGAAAACCCATATTACAGAGATCAAACGGTTTTATTCTTATCCCATTAGAACCCATTTTGTTCACAGATATTGTATAGAACACACAGTGCTAACATTGACATATTTGGAAATACCAATACTATCCCAAAGATCAGAACCAATACACACTGGTAATCCATTGCAGTCCCACTGAATCAAATAAGTACCAGTGAGCAACCAAATGCAGTACTTTTTCCAAATTCCTTGTGTTTCCATTGCTAGTAAGGCTGTGGTCTACAAAGGTTTCTTCAAGGTAATGCACTGGGATTATTATGTTGATTGATAACTGGTAGCTCAAATGAGACACTACCACTTGAAAAGCAACATAGCATATAAGTGTTCATAACATGTTGTCAGAACATTTGTCACAAACCAGAAGTCAGAACCATAAATACCTTTTTTGTTATTGAGATCTATTTAAAAAAAAAAATGAAGGTGTTATGAATGCTACATAGTGCCTGATTCAAATACAATGTTACCAAAAACCCCATCATTTAGAAAGCGACTGTGTGAATCCTATTTTGCGTCAGCTGTCGGCATTATTAAGCTGACAATAAAGTGTCCCTTTTATAAAATATCTCGTAAAACTTTGTTCCAGCTAAATTGGCAAATGAATTGAAATGGGAGATATCTGGGTTGTTTCGTTCCAGAAGGCACACATGCTGTACAGTATGTTCCTTTCAGCTGTATATTATTACAACCAGAAAATGTTATTGAAGATTTCAAATGATAAAATGACACAGTACACCTTCTCAAGAATTGCAGGAATCTGCCTGAATGTGTGTTGCTGCCCGGGATACAGTTTCTGAGGGATACAGTATCTGATTTAAATAGCTGACTGTAGCAAAGGAATAAAACAAAAGAGCTAAAAACAAATAAGGTTTAACCATGCCGGAAAAGCTTATTAATCATGTGGCACATTGAAACAAAACATCCATTTTACTGCCTTTTAACTATTCTTTTTAATCAGATGTGAATCCACAATTCTGGACACAGTATTCTATACACTAAGCCACTTACCCCCCAGTTATCTAGATGCAGCCATTTCTGACTGTTTGCCAGCAATGTCGAACTTTGTGACTCATTTGGCATTTAGCCACATTGCTAACATTGTTGAATTAGAGATTTTTCTAATAGTTTCCACTATTCTGATGAATGGTAATCCACTGATTAATGCAGCAAATATTCAAATACTGCTGTCAGTAAGGCCATCCATCACCTCCATCATCTGTCCTGAAATGCACCAGCACTATCTGGCTAGCATTCTTATTCTGCTATGATTTATAGCCAGCATTTGCAAAGTTTCCTCAAGTCTGGGAAAAGTATATTTCCCATATTCCCACACACATGGACATAAAAAATGCCAGATAGGTATTCATATTTTGATTTATAAAGGTTTTTCATCTTTCTTACCAGCAGTTCTTGGTTGCTGAACAATTTAAGAGGAACTGCAGACCAAGATTTGTTGCCTAGTATGGGATTAATAGAGCCAGTTTAAGAGGGGTGGTGAGCTAGTTTACAGGGGCACATTTCTCACATATTACTGCTAACAACCCCTTGACATAAGAAATGCTCTAGTATCTACTGAATGTGTAGAAATCTTAGAAAATAGAAACAACAGCCCCTACCTGTTCCATCTTGAGACTTTCCTTACATAATAGTTCAGAGTTTCTTCTCTCTGAAGCAAATACTCCTCAGGTCTCAGATCCAGAGTCTGTATATTATACAGAGGGTGGGAGAAAAGCCTCTGAAGTTGTGATCCAGTAGTTCCAGTTTGTGTTTGAGCAGACAGCAGAGTCCCAGCTTCACTCGTAATGGGAAGGCTGGTGTCAGTGGACGGGTTCTGCCAGTAATCCCTGCTGCTGCTGTTACTCTCACCAGTGGTCTTGAAGTCCTGACAAGTGCAGTCGTTTTTAAAATACTTCTCTTGCACTTTGGGGAGGATGTTAAAGTAGAGATCGGCAATGAAAACTGTGGCTAGGATCAGAGTCACAACAAGCCTGTCCCTTCTCATCCACATGATTCCAGGAGACTGCTGCTGGAGGCTCTGGGTCCTCCCTTCACTAGCATTCCCGTTCTGCTCGCCAGCATTGCTGTCCTGCCTGGTGAAAGCAGCAGCAGTTTCTTTCTCCTAGGCAACATTCCAGCTGCACCTTCCCACTTTCAGATAGCCGCAGCCCCCAGTGACATCAGCAAAATCAATCAACAGAGTAACAATAAAATCTGGGAGAGATCTAGTTGTGTTAGAAAAAATTACAAAACCAAGGGTGGAGGGGTGGGGGCGGGGGGTATATTCACTGTGTTTTTGTTCACATTAATCAAATAAAGTTGTAGTTTAAGGTCTCCTATAGAGTACTTTCTAAAAGGGGTTAATTTTTTTCCACACTAAACCTTCCATTCTTCTAATGATGTAGTGCGTGTTGTTTGCACTGCTTTGCGTTCTGTTTTTATTTTAAGCTCTGTTAAGAGAAGCTCCTTGAAATTTTTTGCAACCGTAAATTACCAGACTTGCTGCAAGCCTAGCTACGCTCATTTTGTCTTTGATTGATCTAAATGTTAATAAAATCATGTTTTAAAATCAAGAATATATAATAGCGCAGTAATTTTCATGAGCCCAACATTTTTTTTTGTTGCTGTGATACATGAAAGAACAACTTAGATGCATTTTTAAAATAAACTTTAAACATCACAGATGAATCTGGAATCATTCTATAATCTGTAATTGTGTTGGGATTGGATGGAACATCAAAGAAGATCTAGAACCGATTACAGTTTCAATGTCTGGAATGTTTCACGGATCTTCTGGGTTCATTTGGGCTAAATTAATACTTTCATTGTTGAAGCTGATGACAGGCTAATTCACTTTGTCCTTTTCTTCTACAAAGGCTATTGACTTTCCAGGTCAAAGACCAATAACAGGTATCCTGATCCTGTTCACTGTACCCAAGTTCTGAGTCCCAAACCAAACCTGAAACTTTGCTTGTTACCATGCTCCCAGTAATTAACCCTCCATAAAGTTTAAGGTGACTGTTTTGTTGTATATTAAATGGTCTTTAAACTATATAGTGTTATTAGGCTTACTGATCTGTATTGTGCATTATTTCTGCCTGCTATTTGAAATCTTACCTCCACCCCTGGGTTGGAATGATCTTTTGCTTGTCCAGGCCATTTTATACTCAGGGAGAAAGATCTGTTTTTTAAGGCTGAACCATACAAGTTGCTAAAACCTATAAAAGACATTTATACGCAAGACAGACATTTAAATAAGCAGTCCAAAAATGAAATGGCCTGGATCGAAGCACACATGGGTAATTGACTTTTTACCTCCCCATGTTCCGTGTTCATCAAAATCAGACAAGGGGTTCCCACAAGCAATGTCAATACTTGCCCACCAGGTGGTGCCAAGCGCTATATTACATGTTTTTTGTTGTTGGTTTTTTTTACTGAAGTATTTGGTATATTACTAGCGCCATTCTCCACTCCCACATCTCGGCAATTCGTTGCTGTTGATTGATTGTTGGTCCAATGGAGGTGCTGTCAATGAAGAGGACAGGACAGATGATGCAGAAGAAGCCCTTTCGCAAGTAACCCAGAGTTACTAGAGATCCCAGTTCCAAACCTGCAATCTTCTAGCCTGGAGCCTAGTGAAGAGATGATGAGAATGTCTAACTTACTGTCATCAGCAAGGGATTAGACTGTCAGGTCTTGGGGGAAGAATACAGCTACTCTCTGTGGGTCAAGTATGTGAATTGCAATTTCTAATTTCTTCAATTTCACTAATTGCTCATCTTTTCAAGTAGAATCAAATTGGCTCAAAGACTGAGTATCTTGTTTCTGTTGCATGGCATAGCCTGCCTATGTATTAATAATAAACTGTTTATAGTGTTATTTTGAATTTGCTTACACTTTGAACCTGTGAAATATGAAGCTCCTGTGGCTGTACCTAGAATAACATTTTAAAGATGGCACGGCTATCACTATAGCAGCTTTTCAAAAGTACTAATTAACAAAAACTAAAATAAGAGAGTGCAATTATTTAATGTTAACACTGCATACAATGTCAATCCCAGTTGAATTCTGTTTGTTAATGCTATACCGATAACAGTGCTATAATTAAAAGTTACCGGTAATAATAGGGCTAGAAAGATTAAGAATTCCACAGTGCACATCTAAAAAGCAGTAGTTTGTCTGCCTGAATTCTTACAGTTTTGTAGCTTATCTGTAGCTTCTGTACTTTTCATTTCTCTGTGTGTTGTTAACCAACATATTTCCAGGACATTTAAACACGCAGTTGACTCGACTAGAATAATATGCTGGTAACATCAGAAAGCTTTCTGAAAAACAAAAACATTTGCTGACAAAATAAAAAAAATTTAAAAACTTGGTTGTGTGGTATTGCCCCTGGCTATGCTTTCCTTGCAGGAAACAGTACACCCTCATTAAAACACTGAGAGCATCATATCTTCATCCCTAAGCAAAGCATGCTTATCTGTACTGCAGTTATTAAATGCTAACACTGTTAAAACGGCCATAACATCTGTCATCTTTTTATCTGACTGAACACTGTTCTCATTGAACTATCAGAGAGAAAACGCTAACTGTAGTTCTGTGGGTGTGTGCATGATATATGCTGTATGATACATGCTGAACTTCCACTTTTAAATGATTACTGATGTAATAACAGAAATGCGCCTTCATCTATTGTGCATGCATCCCAGAACTGAATATCTTATAAATCCACCCACCCGTTAGATTTACTAACGTCAGTGAAATCATTTAAATAATATGTATATTTTTAAATTTTATTTCGTATACCTAATTATTTTCTCCCCAATTCAGAATCTCCAATTATTTTTTATTCTTGCCGCAGCAATTCCCCATACAGCTCAGGAGATCCGAAGGTTCAGTGGATGTCATCCGAACCCATGACCGAGCCAGCTTCCTCTTTTACACCCAGGAACTCGATAGCAGATGTCAGCAAGCTACCGGCCTCTGGAGGACAAAGGTGTCCGCTCTGAGCTAAAACATTTTTAAACTGGATAGATTAAACAATGCAATTTGTTTGAATACTTTAAATGATATGGTAAAAAACTCCACTATGATAAAAAAATGTATTCCTAGAGATAAGGAAACATAAGTTTATAGTCACACCATATCCTATACTGTTTATAAACTTTAATCATGTACTTATCAAAAAAGGAATTTGCCTTTAAAAGAAAAAAAAAAACATGACATGCATGGTACGATCCATCTACAGGTTAGTCAAAACTGTACAAACTCAGACCTGTGCCAGTTGCAAGTGAAGGATAGAAAGAAGTCATAATGTTCTGTTTCTATTGTGCCAATTAGGTGAGATGAAGGTCGGAAAATCTCTTCACAATGCCAAGAAAATTGAATTGGTAAGACCACTCTATATTAAAATGATTTGAAACAGCAGCATTGAAGAACCATCACTTATCAGATGAGCTCATTCCACAAGGTGGAAAGTATTTTGTGTCTGTTGAAAAATAAAAGCATTCCAAAAGAAGAAAAAAAACAGAGGTAATGGATTTATGATTGGGACAAAAGCCCACACACAAACTGCAATTATGGTCTATTCTGCCAAACAACCTTGTGGGTAGTCTTTTGGAGTTTAAATAATAATAGACTAAAGGTGGTAAGAGAGAGGGAAGAGGGAGAGGGAGAAGGAAAGAGCCCCTGTTTTATATAGACTGTTATAATAAACATTCATTCCCCTTAGGCAACAGTGTACACAGGTGTGGAATAGATACATTTAAACTTTCTTCACAAAGCTTCTCAAGTTTATAGAACCAGGATAGATTTTTGGAATTTGACCAAATACTTTAATGTATTCTCTTGATACCACCTGCCTTCGTGACTATTGTGAATCTCATATTTCTGGGTCAAACAGTAGGGTTACTGCAGAAGATCAGATATAAAACAATATGAAATCCCCATTCAGTATCCAATGGCAGTACCATAATGCTTAGATGATAATGTGCTCCATTGTATAACACACAGCTGAGTGGTAAGGCTCAGATTTGGCTACCACTGTAAATACAGTATAATATATCAAATAATAATATGTCCTAGCTAGTACATGTTCCAGTAAAAAGACCTTTTTGTAATACACCCCAAAATCTTGAATATTGTAAAAAGGAAGTGTTAATTTAGACTGAGGAATATGGTATATATGCGTCTGTAAATGCATTCTAGGCCTAGGCAGTGTCTTGCTTTACTAACCCAGTTCATATTCAGAATCTATGCTTTTTTCAGCTAAATTTACAATTAAAAGTTGACCCCATTTAAAAACAATTCAAAGAAGAAAGAAGAGCCTGCTTGTCTGTTTGTCGTGCCATTTACAATGATATCCCAAAGCAGGATACATGGCAGAGAAAAGGAATTATGTGGTTTTCCACTGTGTGGGTGGGCAACAGAAAAGTTCCAGTTTAGTGACACTTGATGCCAACAATACTGAGCTTTAAATAGACAATGTGAACTGAGTTGAGAAGAAATCTGATCTCAGTTAACATGGAAACCCACAAGAGAAGGTTGCTCTGGTAATGACTCTGGGTCTGTGGGCTGGGGATATTCAAAAGCTCAAGCTTATGAGATCAATTATAAAAATTAAAAAATAGCAGGACACACAAATTTGCCTTTGCCTATGGACTTGGAAGCATGAACTTATTAAAGTGCACCCTTATTGTACGGTGGCCCATTACACAGCGGAACCGGCTGTTCCACCTTATAAAGAGAATGCAAGTGCTAGTGACAGTGGATCAAATGGGAGCCATTACCAAAACACCATGATCAAAAGGCCATGGCTCCCATTTGACCCACTATCCCTAGCACTTGCAAGGTAGAACACAAATTGTATGGTCTCATTTTCATCTCTAATTCTTCAAAAAATATCCCTTGTCTGAACATTTGCATGTCGGACTTGATTCATTTTGTGTTTGGAGAAAAACAACAGACTTTGACTGCTTACTATCGCTGTTATAATGAGAGTGGTTTTGCTCATGCTGCACCTAGCCTGGATAAACTCCTAAATCTTCAGTGAGGTGTAGCTGTGGGAGAAGTCTGGAAACAGCAGCTGGGGCAGGTAACTGTAAAATAAATCACTATAAAACAAGACACTGCCTGAAAGCAGGATTTGTCAAGAAGGGGTTCCTGCAGCCTGGGGTTTTCCTGTTTGGAGTGGCAGTTACTTCCAGGAGAGCCTGCTCTTCCCTTTGGCTCTGGCGGATTCCTCTACATATTCGCACTCCAGATCCTGTCTGGACAGTGGCAGAGTCTCCAGGTCTGATTCCCTCGCACAGGCCAGCCCGCGGCTCAGCATCCAGGAGCTCATGGGCAAAGCACTGAGCAGCTGCACCTCCAGCATGTCCTGTAGGAACAAGAGGCTTCCTGAACCCAAGCTCTTCAGCACTATCTCAGTCAGAAACAAAGACGTCGGGGAGTAGAGGACAGAACATGAACCTTCATAGAGTACTGTAGACATTCCATGTAGGAGCGTGGATGAATGACTAGGGTAACCATATAACCGCATGTACACTAGGACAGGCTTTTCAACTCACACCCCAATGCATTCTGGTACATTTGACCTAACTCAGGTACCTTTCACAACAGGACTACATTTACCAGAATGCATTGGGGTGTGAGTTGAAAAGCCTGAACTGTCCCAAACTGTCTTAGTGTACATGGAGTCATGTGGTAACCTTACAAATAACCAACAAGTCGCCAAAGGGGTTGAGTGTGTTGTTTACGGCTATCCTCAGTGAAATAAACACCTCTGAGTGTTCATGGAGTATTCGGTTTATAGAACGACTCTTATGTATGGAAAAGAAAGTTTAAACCTATATTTATCAGCTGAATTTGAAGGTATGCTTAACAACGCACTTGTGATGGCTAAATTTGTGCCCACAAGCATTAGTATAAGGAAGTGAAGCAGCCTATGTCTTATTCCTCCTTACAAAGACAAAACAGGGACGATATGAAGAATTCTGACATGCATCTCTGTTAGGCTGAAAATACATATATTTTTCTTTGGTTACCTAAGTCACCCCCGCTGTGAATCATTAACTGCTGTGGATCAGGTTGACCTTGGGTCATCAGACAAGGCAAGGGACAAACAAACAGGGACAAACATCATGTGCTATATCTTTGAAATATGTTGCAGAACTATAATGTGACACATTTAATAAATACATTCTAAAAAATATTTTTCAACTTAAAAATGGCATATTTAATATATTGTGGTACATTTTACTCCAGGATGTATTTAAAAATATGTTACGATACTAAATTGTAGCAGTATACAATAACTCTCCAAGTGCACCCAGCATGCAGGTCAACTGCACTATGGGCTTGTATTGTGCCCTATCAAAAAAAATAGCTACGATGACAACAACATTACTCTGAATGAGGATCTAGTTTTTACTCACTGGAGTAGCCAGTGCTTGAAAGGGTGTGCACATGTTGCCAAATCTGATGAGTTTGTTGTCGTCTATTTCTCCAAACACACACCGCCTCTCCTGTCGGGCGGCCATTTTCCTCGAGAGTCCTTGCTCCACCTGCACTCCCAGATGACTCTGTGAGGAAAACAGCAAAACAAAATGGAGGTCGGCATTCAACACCATTCACCAGAGCGGCAGTATTATTATATGTGTTTTTAATTCAGGGATTATCAAATATTTGCATGACTATGATACATGGTTTGCTGTTGCGGGGTACTTTGTCAAAAACAGCTATTAAAAAGCTTAATGCACACGAAAAATAAATTCTGAAACAGAAAATACATTTTCAAAGTCTTTTACACCTGTTTGAAACTGTTACACTGGTTAAACTGTTAAAGTTACAAAACTAGAAGGCGGCTCAGTAAGCATTTATTTAAAGTTTTTTTTAACAACGTTGTTGTTAACAGATCCTTAAAACTACTGTTTCCTTTCTTTACCCACCTTTAGCAATTTGTCATTACTATCCGGTGTTTCTTGTGTCATGGAATGGCTTGATTCCAGAGAAGAAACAGAAGGTATTGTGAAGTTGTCTGCCTTTTTAGACTCTGATGGCGACAAGGGATCTGTTCAGAATTTTAAAGAGTGATTTAGAGGCATACAATAGCATGAAATGTTTCCAACAAGTAAAAAAGGACATCATTGTATGTATTACTATTATTTAAAACACATAAACTATTTCCATATGCATTCCTAATGTTTAAAAGACAGCTGATAGACATGTAAAATATAAATGGAGCATAAATGGCCATTACTGTTATTTTCTGACCCATTGATAAAAATATTTCAAAATACTGAAAAATTCAGGACAGACAGCTCTAAATTATAATACATTGCCCATGATTAAAATATAGCACAGCTATTACAGGAATACACAGTAGCCTACTAACTATATTTTGTGCTGTGTATGTATGTGTGTGTTTGTGTGTGTGTGGGAGAATGGGAGCAGTTTCCTGTATGAATAAAAATGTAACCAGACAAACCCTAGTTTTTATGTCATTTTTATTAAACCTTGTACTTTTCAATATCCTTGAATTGAGACATACTTTACAGTTCTAATTGTGTGTATTTGAGATTAATAATACTAGTTGTAACTCACAGAAGTTCATATGAATGATTTAATACATGGCTTTTATCCTATGAGCATTAGTGGATAGATAATTCCATCAAATGTCCATCCAATGTGAGACTACCGAACAAAAGACAGGGTAATATTGCTACTGGCTATTACAACTCAAATGGACCACTGAGGGTTACCCATCCTCTTACGTCAATTAGTTACTTTTTGTTGATTTAAAATGATAACGGTATTCATAATAATACAGATAACCCACTCTGAGTTTAGTCAGTTTGCTCATTGTTTGCTTTGGAAACTGTTAAAAAACAAGACTACAATGCTGACACGTCAGATGACATGTATGGGTCTGCTTCTCGTTTTGGATTAGCCACACCAGCAACAATGTAGGAGAAATGAGACAGCTAGTTCACATTAAACCTTGTCTAGACGTTGAAAACAAAAACAAAAACACCCCCACCCAGCTAATTGCATTTGTCTGACAGTACAGTGCTCCCTGCTTCTCTGACTTTGCCTTGATTCTGCCACAGCACACTATCATAGCCCTGACAGGGTCACTGCTTGGGGGCTTGTTTATACATTCAGACCTTTGAATCCAGCTTGAGGAGACGGTGACTGCAAAACCCCGTCCGTCCTGAGAGGGACTTACAGAACTCTGCCACGGCCCGCTTGCGCAACTTGATATTACAAGAAAAGTCAGCCGCAGATTGAGTTGTCAACAGAATGTTTTTAACACAATCAAATTCCTCTGCCTTGAGCCCTAATGCCAGTATTTTGAGAGTCCCAGATGTTCTTGTATATCGATGTTGAATTGTTAATTGAAACCAAATAGCTCCATTACTTATATGAACTATTACTTTCAACAAATACAAATACT